>ONZH01017515.1:0-394816 GCA_900303285.1 Rhinella marina
ATAGCTTCGTCAAGTGTTTTAGGTTCAGCATGGGCTAACAACAAATCCTTCACACGGTCAGACAGTCCAGTCATAAAAGGGTCTTTCAAAGCTCTATCATTCCACCCGGAGTCGGTCACATATTGTCTAAAACTAGCACAGTAATTTTCTGCCATCTGTCCACCCTGACGTAGAGACAATAACTGGGATACAGCTAACGCTGGGCGATCTGGCTCATCATATATCTGACCCAGCGCAACAAAAAACTCGTCAAGGTATGAGCGCAAAGGAGAGGCAGTGGGTAAAGAAAAGGCCCAAGTTTGGGGGTCTCCGCGCAGGAGAGACATAACCAAACCCACCTTTTGCGCTTCCGTTACAAACGACCGAGGTCGTAAAGAAAAATACAAAATACATCCTTCCCGAAACAGAAAAAATTTCTTAAGGTCACCGTAAAAAAAATTAGGAAGGGGGACCTTAGGTGCAGGTGTAGGAACTTGGGGTGCAGACACAGGAGCCGAGGCCTGCATGTTTTCCTGAACCTGAAGGCGTATAGCAAGATCCTGAACCAAATTGGTCAAGACCTGGACCTGAGATACCACCACTGACATTTGCTCCATAGGTGGAATAAACGCAGCTGGCCGTATACAGGTTGCAGGTTATTTCTGGCCGGTTTTTCTGTCAAGGTTGGGGTACACAGAAAAGGGAGATGTGATCCCTGAGCTCTCCCCAACCCCTTTCCCTGCCTAATTGCCTCCGTGTCCTAGGCGACACGGCGACAACCACGAGGACTGCAATTACACTACTAAGGTGCAGGGAAAAGGGACAACAAACAGAGACGAACAAAACAGAAGAATGGTCAACTAGCCGCGTCAGAAAACCAGAGAGAACGTAAGTACAAATCAGGAGACGGTAGAGTAGTCAGGTACGAGCCAAGGGTCAAAAATGAGCAGTCAGGATACACACGATACAAGAGCACAAGCAGGTATAGCAACACGCAGCGTCAGGTCATAGTGTGCGCGGGCCAGGGAAGAGAGCGTAGCGCGGACCGGAGGGCAGCCGCAGCGCAGAACAGGTAAGAAAGGTTTTTTATTTTAATCCTATGTGGCTGGGTGGGCTGATCTGAGGTCTGATGGGGGCACAATACGCTGATCTGAGGTCTGATAGAGACACAGTAGGCTGATATGAGGTCGGATGGGGGCACAGTCTGCTGATCTGAGGTCTGATGGAGGCACAATACGCTGATCTGAGGTCTGATGGGAGCACATTAAGCTGATCTGAGGTCTGATGGGGGCACAATACGCTGATGTGAGGTCTGATGGGGGCACAGTAGGCTGATGTGAGGTCTGATGGGGGCACAGTAGGCTGATGTGAGGTCTGATGGGGCACAGTAGGCTGATGTGAGGTCTGATGGGGGCACAGTAGGCTGATCTGAGGTCTGATGGGGGCTCAATACGCTGATCTGAGGTCTGATGGGGACACAGTACGCTGATCTGAGGTCTGATGGGGGCACAAAACGCTGATCTGAGGTCTGATGGGGGCACAATACGCTGATCTGAGGTCTGATGGGGGCACAGTAGGCTGATGTGAGGTCTGATGGGGGCACAGTAGGCTGATGTGAGGTCTGATGGGGGCACAGTAGGCTGATGTGAGGTCTGATGGGGGCACAGTAGGCTGATCCGAGGTCTGATGGGGGCACAATATGCTGATCTGAGATCTGATGGGGGCACAATACGCTGATCTGAGGTCTGATGGGGGCACAATACGCTGGTCTGAGGTCTGATGGGGCACAATAAGCTGGTCTGAGGTCTGATGGGGGCACAATACGCTGATCTGAGGTCTGATGGGGGCATAATACGCTGATCTGAGGTCTGGTGGGGGGCACAATACGCTGATCTGAGGTCTGATGGGGGCACAGTAGGCTGATGTGAGGTCTGATGGGGGCACAATATGCTGATCTGAGGTCTGATGGGGCACAATACGCTGATCTGAGGTCTGATGGGGGCACAGTAGGCTGATGTGAGGTCTGATGGGGGCACAGTAGGCTGATGTGAGGTCTGATGGGGGCACAGTAGGCTGATCCGAGGTCTGATGGGGGCACAATACGCTGATCTGAGATCTGATGGGGGCACAATACGCTGATCTGAGGTCTGATGGGGGCACAATACGCTGGTCTGAGGTCTGATGGGGCACAATAAGCTGGTCTGAGGTCTGATGGGGGCACAATACGCTGATCTGAGGTCTGATGGGGGCACAATACGCTGATCTGAGGTCTGGTGGGGGGCACAATACGCTGATCTGAGGTCTGATGGGGGCACAGTAGGCTGATGTGAGGTCTGATGGGGGCACATTCTGCTGATCTGAGGTCTGATGGGGGCACAATATGCTGATCTGAGGTCTGATGGGGCACAATACGCTGATCTGAGGTCTGATGGGGGCACAGTAGGCTGATCTGAGGTCTGATGGGGGCACATTCTGTTGACCTGAGGTCTGATGGGGGCACAATACGCTGATCTGAGGTCTGATGGGGGCACAGTAGGCTGATGTGAGGACTAATGGGGGCACATTCTGCTGATCTGAGGTCTGATGGGGTACAATACGCTGATCTGAGGTCTGATGGGGCACAATACGCTGATGTGAGGTCTGATGGGGGCACAGTAGGCTGATGTGAGGTCTGATGGGGGCACAATCTGGGGTCTGATGGGGCACAATACGCTGATCTGAGGTCTGATGGGGGCACAGTAGGCTGATGTGAGGTCTGATGGGGGCATATTCTGCTGATCTGAGGTCTGATGGGGCACAATACGCTGATCTGAGGTCTGATGGGGGCACAGTACGCTGATCTGAGGTCTGATGGAGCACAATACACTGATCTGAGGTCTGATGGGGGCACATTCTGACGATCTGAGGTCTGATGGGGGCAGGGGACTGTTAGTTTAGTGATGTAAAAACTGGGGACAGGTTTCCTTTAACATAGGAGTCCCGTTGTTTTTTAATCCTATTACTCCTATATTTTACTGCATTATATGGTAGAGTATTTAGAGTAGGGTAGGTAGAAAGTCTATTGTACTGTACTTAACAGCATAGATGATCTAGCAGTTTATATAGTCATCTTTCTAATACAATATTATAACCACAACTAGTAGTATGTGCCTGTGAAGTTGGAAACGTGCGTTTGGGAAGCCAAGTGGGGGGCCCACTCAAGTATGTTTCGCCCCCCCCCTGTGCTGAACCTCTAGCTACGCCTCTGATAGAAAGCTATGTTCTCCGGTGACCAGACCTGACAGCAGCTGCTTAGAAGAACCTATGGCTGCTATTTTTTTGGACAACTTTATGCCTTTTGGAAAAATATTCTACAATTTCCAAACCAGCACATGGATCTGAATATTTTTGTAATTGCATGTAATTAAACATTTTGTATGGCCACTGAATTATTCAGTAAAATATATCTGTATAGCGCCACCTGTTGTTTGTTCTTTTTCGTATTTCTTTGTCCGGCTCATGGAAAAAGGCCTCACATGCTCAGTTTCATCCTTCAACTGTCTCCTGACCTGTTATAGGGAGAGAGCTCCAGCAAAAAAGACACGCCTCCTGAGCTGCAGCAGAAAAGACACTCCCCTTGAGCTGTCAGCTTGATATAAATCTAGCAGAGCAATAAATGGGGAGATCTCTAGATCCATGTGAGGTACAGGGCTGGTTCTAGCTTTGTTATAAGTAGACTGTCATGTACTATAAGATGTCTGATTTTCATTTTTTACATCATGGGATAACCCCTTTAATAGTTTGCATTAACAGTAATTTTGACTAGGGGTGCCCAAACTTTTGCACACCACTGTAATTATAAAAGGACATAATGCATATACAGAATGCAGTGTAAGACTTCCAAATGAAGGCAACCCGTTAAAGAGAACCAGTCCTCTCTCCTGACATGTCTGTTTTAGTTAATTCTTGCATTCCCCAACAAATAACAGCTCCGAAGCATTGTTTCTTGTAGCTAAGTCATTCAATCATTATTCCTTCTAGAAATGCCTCAAGGTTGCTGACCCCTGCTTTACATCATAAAGCCTATTACTGAAAAATAATAATTACAGCATTTACTAATCTCATCTAAGTATATATGTGTATACCTGGCTTACAACTGGGTGGAGTAGAAATAATTATAGATCTGAAGATGCTTGCTGCTGGTAATATGGAGACTTATAAGACAATGAGGACACATGAGGTAGGTTTGTGTTATGAATTTAAAGAACATTACCGCACCTCTTCTAAATCTCAGTAATACATGATGATGGTATTTTTCTATATGTCCTTTTCTTGTGAGCTGTTATCTTTGATGATACTGTATAATGTCATAAATTATCAGGTTCTATTATGATCCCTCTGACATTGTCAAGTATGAAAAGCCCACCACCTATAACTATTGTGCAAATACATAAAAACCAATACGGATTTGGTTGGTGCTACATATACAGTATCAACTCCAAGCAAAAAAGAAAAATAGCACCACACATTGTACAATGTATAAATACATCTTTATTAGTACATATATTATAAACAGTTTAAAAACATACCCACAGCCTGAGACAGTAATAACATGTCATATGCAAATACTGCTACCCAAAATTCCTTCTGATCCCAAAAAATATATATCCATAGCGGAAAACCAAAATAACAATAGTATTAAGAAGTTGCAATGGTATGAGAACTGTGTGCAGCTAAATCAGGGGAGAAAACGATTAAAGGGGTTTTCTGGGATTTTAGTATTGATCACTTATCCTCAGAACAGGTAATCAATATCAGACCGGTGGAGGTCTGACACCTGGCACCCCCCACGATCAGCTGTTTGAAGAGATGGCTACGCTCATACCAGCACTGCCCTCCCTTCATTGTCTACCTGTTCATTGTTAACATCGCAGTGGCGAGCAGCTATTTGCCAACAGCAGACTGCTGTTTAAACGGCATTATCTACTGTCGGCAAACAGTGATTTTTGAGACCGCATGAAAGATGTTAAACGCTCGTTCATCGGGTGATTGGCGGCACCGTTACACCGGCAGATCATCGCTAAGGAACGCTGTTAGCAATTATCTGGTGGATCCTTGGCCAGTGTAATACAGCTCTTACAAATGAGGGACAAAGGAATTGTTAAAGATTAAATTAACAGTTGGGTTGCACCACTTCCTTTCAGACTCCAAAGGCAACGCCTGCCTAATAACAGAGAACAAGTGCTGAAACACCTTTGGTCTTTTAAAGGGGTGTTCTCATCTTAGACAATGAGGGCATATCGCTAGGATATGCCCCCATTGTCTTATAGGTGCAGGTCCCACCGCTGGGACCCGCACCTATATCCAGAACGGAGCGGGGAGCGCTGCGCCTGGAGGACCCCGGGTTTCCGCTCCCATTCATTTCTATGGAGCCGACGGAAGTAGCCGAACCAGCGCTCGGCTATTTTCGGCGGCCCCATAGAAATAAATGAAGGGCGGCTGCGAGTGCGCCCTCATTCAGTTCGGGGGCTCCGTTCTGGATATAGGTGCGGGGCGTAGTTAAAGGCTCATGGGCCCTGGTGCAAGAGTTCAGCTTGGACCCCCCCTCCTCCCTCAGTGCTGGTGAACCTAGCTTTTCTGCCGGCCAAGTCAAAAACTGAACACCCCCCCCCCAATGCCAAATTCTCACCCTAACCTTTTCCCTCCTAACATTACGTATATCACTACAGAACATACAGGGTAAGGCTACATTCACACATTCTTTTTGCGGCCTCCGATCTGCATATTTTCCGGCTCAGATGCAGACCCATTCACTTCAATGAACACTGTGTGCTGTCCACATCTGTATGTCCATTCCTATTTTTGTCTGTTTTGCAGACAAGGATAGGCATTGTAACAGTGGATCTGCAAAAAAAAAAAGGATGCCATACGGAACATCATCCTTTTTTTGCAGATCCGCAATTTGCAGACTGCAAAACACAATGTTCGTGTGAATGTAGCCTAATACAGCGCCTCATACCTCTTACATCCAGTATAATACAGCGCCCCATACCTCTTACATCCAGTATAATACAGCGCCCCATACCTCTTACATCCAGTATAATACAGCGCCCCATACCTCTTATATCCAGTATAATACAGGGCCCCATACCTCTTACATCCAGTATAATACAGCGCCCCATACCTCTTGCATCCAGTATAATACAGTGCCCCATACCTCGTACATCCAGTATAATACAGCGCCCCATACCTCGTACATCCAGTATAATACAGCGCCCCATACCTCTTATATCCAGTATAATACAGCGCCCCATACCTCTTACATCCAGTATAATACAGCGCCCCATACCTCTTATATCCAGTATAATACAGCGCCCCATACCTCTTACATCCAGTATAATACAGCGCCCCATACCTCTTACATCCAGTATAATACAGCGCCCCATACCTCTTACATCCAGTATAATACAGCGCCCCATACCTCTTACATCCAGTATAATACAGCGCCCCATACCTCTTACATCCAGTATAATACAGCCCCATACCTCTTACATCCAGTATAATACAGTGCCCCATACCTCGTACATCCAGTATATACAGCGCCCCATACCTCGTACATCCAGTATAATACAGCGCCCCATACCTCTTACATCCAGTATAATACAGCGCCCCATACCTCTTACATCCAGTATAATACAGCGCCTCATACCTCTTACATCCAGCATAATACAGCGCCCCATACCTCTTACATCCAGCATAATACAGCGCCCCATACCTCTTACATCCAGTATAATACAGCGCCCCATACCTCTTACATCCAGTATAATACAGCGCCCCATACCTCTTACATCCAGTGACGTCTCCTCGGATGTAGATCTTCTCTTTCCTCATCTTCTCCTTTCAGACCAGACGCCATTTTTCAGCCATTTCTATCTCTGCAGTTTGAAAGAAAAAAATCTTAGTTTACTACTTTTCCATCATCCTCCCGTCTTCTGGACAAATCATCCTACCACCCCCAGTACTGTGCCACTAGTACCACACAGATAGTGCCCTTCAATAATTATTGCCACACAGTGTGCTAAAATAACTGCGCCTAGCAAATAGTGTCCCGTAATAGTGTGAACATAACGTGCCCCAGAAATAACTGCGCCCCCAGTGCCCCCATGTGCCAGTAAAAATACCCCCAGTGTTCCCGTGCCATTAAGAAATGCCCCCAAGTGCCAGTAACAAATGCCCCCAGTGCTCCCGTGCCATTAAGAAATGCCCCCAGTGCCAGTAACAAATGCCCCCAGTGCCAGTAAAAATGCCCCCAGTGCCCCCTTTTGCCGGTAAAAAAGCCCCCAGTGCCCCCATGTGCCAGTACAAATGGCCCCAGTGCCTGTAATAATGCCCCCAGTGCCAGTAAAAATGCCCCAGTGCCCCTTTTGCCAGTAAAAATACCCCCATGTGCCAGTAAAAATTTCCCCAGTGCCTGTAATAATGCCCCCAGTGCCAGTAAAAATGCCCCAGTGCCCCCTTTTGCCAGTAAAAATGCCCCCAGTGCCAGTAAAAATGCCCCCAGTGCCAGTAAAATGCCCCCAGTGCCAGTAAAAATTTCCCCAGTGCCTGTAATAATACCCCCAGTGCCAGTAAAAATGCCCCAGTGCCCCTTTTGCCAGTAAAAATGCCCCCAGTGCCCCCATGTGCTAGTAAAAATGGCCCCAGTGCCTGTAATAATGCCCCCAGTGCCAGTAAAAATGCCCCCAGTGCCCCATGTGCCAGTAAAAATGGCCCCAGTCGCCTGTATTAATGCCCCCAGTGCCAGTAAAAATGCCCCCAGTGCCCCCTTTTGCCGGTAAAAATGCCCCCAGTGCCCCCATGTGCCAGTAAAAATTTCCCCAGTGCCTATAATACTGCCCCCAGTGCCAGTAAAAATGATCCAGTGCCCCCTTTTGCCAGTAAAAATGCCCCCAGTGCCCCCATGTGCCAGTAAAAATGGCCCCAGTGCCAGTAAAAATGCCCCCAATGCCCCCTTTTGCCGGTAAAAATGCCCCCAGTGCCCCCATGTGCCAGTAAAAATTTCCCCAGTGCCTATAATAATGCCCCCAGTGCCAGTAAAAATGATCCAGTGCCCCCTTTTGCCGGTAAAAATGCCCCCATGTGCCCCCAATAGAGCTCCGGTCCAAGACTACAACAATAAAAAAAATAAACACTTATACTTACCTCCATGGAGCTGGCAGCGATGCGATGCAGGCCTCTTCTGGCCTGTGTCCCGCGCTGTACGGCTCAGGCGGCGCGATGACGCCATCGCGCCGCCTGAGCCGGCCTCTGATAGGCTGCAGGCCTAGTGCCTGCAGCCTATCAGAGGAACGGGCAGGGGAGACGCCTCTCCCTCCCCTGCCCGCAGTACAGGCATCTGTATCGCCGTCCTGAGGACGGCGATACAGATGACTATGGAGATGAGCGCTTCCACAATGGAAGCGCTCATCTCCCTCTGCCCCGCCGCCGCCCGCAACTATGCGCAGGGCCGCGCCGCACCTGCCTAATTGGCGGTGCGGCCCTGCAAGTGGCAAGGGGGCCCCGGTCACAACTGCGACCCCTATAGCTACGCCACTGCTAGCGATATGCCCCCATTGTCTAAAATGAGAATAACCCTTTAAAACAATCTGCAGAGAAATCATTTCTTCTATTTCATGGAAAGGGTATTTGAAAATGGTCATGCAGAAATAGGTCCCACTCTCAGAGGCTTTGAGTGATGCTGGTACCTAAGAAAAGCCTGATCCGAGGTTCTGGTAGTTCACCGGTTTTCTCGACCTATACGCAAGGGTGGTGGATCCGCACCATGGAGTACTCTACGCACTTTACCTAGATGGTGGAACAGTTTGCTGTATGGGGGTGTCTGGATGACCCTGCTGTTTGACCCTTGCTTTCTTCCCCCCCCCCCTTCTGTGTTTTGTTGATTGTCATGTTCTGCGTTTGTTCATTGTGCCTTGTCTCTAATGTCTCTGTCTTTTGTCTTTTTTTTTTTGTATTTTTGTTTGTAAAGACTTTGTTCACACACTGGCACTGTTCGGTGATGTTCCATTATTTTATTGGGATATGTCATTCTTAGACTTGTGAGTTGTTGTGAACTATCTTCTGTTTAATACAATTATAAAAAAAAGAAACCAGGCTAGATTAGAGTGGTGTTTGGTGTGGGCAGCACAGTGGCTCAGTGGTGTCTTGCAATGCTGGGGTCTCAGACAACATCGCATGAGGTTCAGTTTTCCTTCGATCCAAAAGACACACTAATAGGGAACTTCGATTGTGAGCTTCACGGGGAACAGCGATGACAATATATACATTTGAGGTGGGGAGGATCATTTGAACAGTGTACGGCATCTGATGTATGAACATGCAGATGGTTCATGTGATGCCAGTCCACCTGGAAACTAGAGATGAGCGAATCTTCAAAAATTCGCTTTGACGAATTTATGACAAGATTCGTTCTTAATACGAATTTATTCAGTTGAAGTTGCGTTAAAAAATAATCGTTGTTTTGCAAAAATTCCTGTACAAATTACGAACATATAGTCTAAGCGTTGTTAAAAGTACGCTACTAAACTAAATGCGTAAGCATTAGCGTACAAAGTGCATACGAATCCTTAGCGTACTATTGACTCGCGATTGTGTCATACACACGCACGATGCTAGTCCTCAGAGGCAGTCCATATGAGCTAGAAAAGTAAAGTGTTAGCTATCTGGCTAAGTGCATAATTTACCAAACACCATACAATAAGTGCATAAGATATTGCAGTACCTGAAAAAGAATACACACAATGGGCTAAAGTGCTTGAACGTTTGTGAACCTGTAAAAACATTATTGGTAAAATACTGCAAAGACATAATGCGAACATTTTAGTGCAATCAATTTCACATTTGCATGCATAATAGGCTCAGATATACGTTTGAGTCTCTCCTCGTGGCTCCTTGGCAATGATAAAACACTGGAACACATAGTCCAAAATTCAATTGTAATCCACGTGAGGTAATTTTGTAACCCAAACAGGTAACGTGTAATCCACATGGATAATATAAAATAGCAGCAAATAGAGAACCCTTTTTGCAAAGGGGGCTCCCAAATAACCTGCGAAGGGGGGAAAAAGGAAAATAGGCACGCTTAGGCACAACTGCGAATTTTCTGCAGAATGGGGGGGGGTCCTGACAAGCCATGTCCATCTGGGTGAGAGTCAAACAGGGGGCAATAAAAACAAGATAAATTAAAAATAAGTGGCAACTAGCTTTCACCCGTCAGGTGCAGTCCATGTTGTGGCTCCCATAGGTCCAGACAATGAGGTGTCCTTTAAATAGCTGGTACTGGATCACCGTGGGATGGAATATGAAAGATGATGTAGTCAGCTGACCCAGGTGAAAGGACTGTGGTGGTGGCAATCCAGGGATCAGAGGCTCTGGATGTGGCTTCTCTCTGAAATGGAGGATGCCATCTGGTGACTCTTGTAGGCAGCGCACACGTCCTGCGGCTGCTGGATCATCCGGCCAGGTCTCGGCTGGCGATGCAGGTACCAGGGGCTATGACAATAACGTTACCCCAGTAGCAAAAGGGCCTTTCAGGGATACCATGGGGGTATATTCCAACTGATCCCCCACGTATAGGCTGTGACGGGCTTTGGGCAGGTAAGACCGTTTTACAGACCTGTGGCCCACAAAGTACTCCTTGCCGTCCTCGTTGTCCGCAAGGAAGCCACTGCCTCGCTCCACTGAAAACCATAGGATGGTTCCTTTATGCCATTCCAGCATAGTCTCTCCCAGCCTCGGATGGTTAAGCACTTGGATGACCCAGTCCTCCACCGCTTTCTAATAGTCCCATAGGGTCTGGGCGTGGGCCGTCATTCATGCAGGCATGATGCGATTCTGCCTCATGGAAGGTGTTGTTCTCCTCCTGGGCGGTGGAGTGGAGGACACCTCCGGTGCTGGTGGGATTCTCTTGGCCAATTGTGACACTCTGATCTCCTCTGGAGTGTCTGGTGGTTCCGGGATACTCGCTACCAAACACTCTCTCTCTCCACTCTGGGCGTAGTTGTTTCGCCTTGCTGTGGTGTCTTGTTCACCGCTGGCTTGAACTGGAGAGGAGGGCGGAGTAATGAGGGAGGAGTCTTCACTCCGTATACTTGCAAATAGATAGTTCCTGGTGGGCCGGGCTGGTTTTTCCCGCTTCTGAGGGGGGCGTATCTTCACTTTCCTGCTCTTGAGGGGGCGTATCGTCATGTTCCCCCTTCTGGTGGCCGGGGGGCAAGAAAAATGCGTATGTAGCATACGTAGCGTACGTGTTCAAAATTACGAATCGTACGAAGCAAATCTGAATAAATCCGGATTCACTTCGAGTAGGAAATAAGGAGGATTTGTAACGAATATACGAAGCGGCGAATAGATTCGCTCATCTCTACTGGAATTTGGGATTTATAAAAGCAGGTTATTTAAAACTTGATTATTCTCACATGCAAGATGAAATAATATAAATAATTCCTAGATAAACCCTTTAAAAAAAAGTTAGCGGAAACCTAATGTAGACAAAACATGGCCATAAAACCGTCAGGCGGAGCTGTTGTAAATAACTTTTTAGGACATGAGCTACTTGAGAGTCCTGTATGTAGACGCAGTGCACCAGAGTGGAGACTTCCCTCTTGTGATGTAGAAAGGAGCAGCTCACCGTGGCATAGGTAAAGTACAGTATATGTAGTACTAAACTGTACTGTAGAAAAGCACTTCTATACAAGGAGGACAATCAGTGCATGCACTTCACTAATACAGATTTATTACCAGTAACATAGCCATGTATGTTCAGATGTGCACTTCTCTGCATATAGTAACACTTTGTCCCATCATTATCCATGCCCCAAATCTTGAGAAATAAGGATTTAAATTTTATGCAAATTAGAGCCTTCATGCAACAAGGGTGTTGCCATTTCACCTGAGGCTCTAATCATATTCCTTCTTGCCACGCCCCCACAATTTTGACTGACAGGGCCAGGCAGTATATATGTACTCACGCCTAACCCTGAAGTTCCGCAGCAGCACATTTGACGCATGTGCAGCACATGGCTGAAGATCACAGAGCAGATAAAATCTGAGCATTTGTCATTCCAATCTCCAGCCATGTACACATTAAAGTTAGGGTTATTGACTAAATTGTTCTAAATGATAATGTTTACCAAAGAGGTAAGAAAAATGGAAGGTTCCACCGAGATTTGAACTCAGATCGCTGGATTCAAAGTCCAGAGTGCTAACCATTACACCATGGAACCTCATATGACAGATCAGTAGATGACAGCTTTGACTAACCTCTTTTGATGACGTGTTTGTATACCGGGCGCATTATTAGGTGGAGTTGAAAAGTCAGAAATAATTATAGATCTGAACATACTGTACTTGCTGCTGTTAATATGAGTAACTACAAGAAAATGGTCCTCAGGTGAGCTGCAGTAAATCAGCAATGTCCACCACACAGTGAACGGAGCCTTCCATTTCAGTCTGTGTCCACTGTGTTGTTTGTGGCACTGGCAGCTGCCAATAACAGCTGATTGGTGGGGGTGTCATGCCACCACCAATCTGACATTAATGACCTATCCCGAGGATAGGTCATCAATATCTCAATGCTGTCACCCATGCAACTGGTGACTACTCAGTGGACCATTCCTTTTTGCAGGCATTGTCAAAGCAATTGTAGTTAAGGAGCCATGTCTACAGCAGTGCAAAGCCACCTGGGCAGTGGGGATGCATGGACACATAGGGCACACACCCGTAATAACAGAAAGAGGCAAATCCCAGCAGCATAGTATAGTGACAAACCTGCTGATTTCAGCGGGCTTTCACTTCTGGGCTAGTATCGAATCTAATGAGCCTTTTTAGGGTCCACTAGGTTAGGTACGAGCATGGAGTACACCTACCATCAAGGTGTGAGTTGGGGGTTAGGGTATAGAAGTAGAGTTAATTAGGGATAGAACCCCCCCCAACTTCAGTTATTACTTTCATGTTTTCATTGTGTTTTGGTTTTTCACCTAGGGCCCCTATTTTCTTGATTGACTATAATATTTTAATATATATAATAAAAGTTCATTTTAATGACGCTTTCAGTGATATGTGTTCCAGTAGTGTCATATTCCTATTGTTATACTGGTATATGTCAGTGATTTTTTTCCTCCCCTGCTTTCTGCCCATTATTATCAGGTTTCTTGCCTGTTATGCATTGGAAAGGATCCAGACAATCATAGGAGGTGGGGACGGCGGGGCCACGAGTCTCATCAGACTCATCTCCTTCATAATTCTGGCACGCGTTGCGATTATTTGGCCTGTCAGTCCTATAAAAGTACTGAGTAGTAGGCCAGAAGTAACAGCTTGCTGAAATCAGCGGGTTTGTCACAATGAGGGCAACATAGTAGAGGTAACAAGCATAAAAAAGTCTCATATTATGGCAAACGCCATGATTGTGCCATAATTTGTAATTTTTTTTTTTAAGTTCTCACGACTTTTCAAAAGTGGTGTGGCTTAGTGGGAGCAAAGTAGTCCCTCCATGGCCTGTCAGCTTTACAATAAAAACTGGTCTAAATTATAATTAAAATCTGCACCATATTTTCTAAGAGGTCTGTGCCTCTTGCCAGGCTAACACACACTGACTGAGTAGACGATTATCAGGAAAGAACTGTTACTTCCCGATAACTGCCTGCTCATCAAAGGAAGTGAGAGCTGCATTTAGATGCAGCAATCACCTCTGCTGTGTGGAGACAAGCAATCCCCACTTCACTCGCTGGTATCTATACAGATTCATTATTTCTGGGCAGCAGATCCTTTTTACACAGCACAATCTGCTGTCCATAAATTATGAGTTATGTGTGCAGCGACCAGGCCACAGGGGCATAGGTGTGAGTGTATATAGTGTATTGTCACAGTGGTGGTGCAGATGGATTTATTACTCACAGTTTGTTGATTACTGCTCCCTGGGCTGGCGTGCAGGTGTGTGGAAGGGGGACACCAATCCCTTTGGGGCACTCTCTGGTCCCAGGGGCTTTGCCAGGTGGTAAGGTGAGGTGCCCTTGATGGTGGTATATTTGGGTGCCGGTCGGCAGGGTCCCTGATGATTTTCGTGACACCAGCACCTTGCGGTGCAAAGTAAAGATAATGAAATAAAGAGGAGGCAGCTTTTATCCAAAACAGTTGAACTTTACTTTTGCCTTGGAGTAAGTCCTTCTTAAATCACAACTCACAGTTGCTTCACTTGGCAATAAGTAAGGATGCTGCAAGAATTTCCTTATTAGGCTGGATGTTCAATAGCAGTATAAATATAGGTGCTTTCTTCTAGTAATCAAGTAATCAATCTTCCTGCTTAGTTTCTAGTTCCTTCAATTCACCTTAGCTAGACCTGGCTCTGGATATTATACAGAATATATCTCTTACTTTAGATTAGCATCCCACAGGGCGGCATCCCTGGATGGCAGGCATCACTTCATCTGCTCCATTATTTGACTTTGGGTGCTCTTGAATAAAATATAAGTCCACAGTCCCCGGAGGGGTAAGTGCGGATACACACAACTTTGCGCTTAGTTGCTGAAGACGTGTTTAGGCGCCAGAGGCTACTCCTATAACACTGGTGCTGGAAGAGTCCATAAAACTTCAGGTAGTCGTCGCCTCAACCAGTCTTACACTATCCAGTTTGGCTCAAGTTCTAGGGGCTTAGACTTGTTAAAGGCCACAGGATGCCTGGCTTGGCCAGAGCCAGGCTGACATGGCATCTACATGGTGGTTGCCCCCTATTACTCTCCTGCACTCACTTGAACTGAACTTCCTCTCTCTGACTGAACTGGTTCTAACCTGTTACATGGCTATATATAGCTGATATTATAGCACCACCTAGTGGTGTAACAAAAAATGTCAGCTACTCAGCCTAAAAAGGTTCTTGCAGCATACAGTTCTAAATAGCATATAAATACAGTTGACACGGCTAATATAAATATATTTGCGGTGTCCCTTTCTCACAGTATGTGGGACACTGCATGTGTCAGCATAAACAATGCATTTATCTGATGAACGTGCATTTGGGTGGTACCTTTACTTGAGCTGATTATCTGGAATGAACGTCTGTACAAACTTTTGTTTCTGAAAGTCGGCCCGATAATAGTCCCGAGTAAAGGGATCATAAGTATATCCGCCCTACTGAATTTTTTTTATAGTTTAGTGTGACATAGTCTCCTGCATACAAAGTAAGCTCCAAACATTTTCTGGTTCCGAAGAAAAATGATCCCATACAAGGGACAATGGGTAAACAGCCTTGAGTGGAGTAATTGTTTTTGCTTGAAAGTGCATAAATATGTTTAACCAGGTGGAGATTGATAGTCATCTGCCATTTGGAAGGAATACTTGCAATTGTGTCATGGGGGGCTGATAGGGTCATAGAGGGAGGCTCCTCCCTCTAACCACTTGATTGCACAGCCATCATTGACTGGGGCACCTAAGAGGTTAAACAGCCAGGATCAGAGTTATTTATAAGTGAGGTATCAGTTATATAATACAACCGTCATCTCCAAGTGATGGAGCAGGCACAGCTTCTTTGCGCATTCCATAATTTTTCTATAATGGTGCTAGTAAAAAAGCTGTTCTACTCTACCATAATTTTGTTCTTTCTGGGAAGATGTTTTTCCCTTATTCTATAAAAAAAGATTTAGTGGGACACATTGGCCTTATATAAGGAACTTTGTCTCTCTAATGAAACTTTGCTTTAAATGTAGCGTTATTGAAAAAATTGTTCTACATAATTTTGTCTGCCAGCATGATGTAAAAAAAAAAAACAAGGTTCCACCGAGATTTGAACTCAGATCGCTGGATTCAAAGTCCAGAGTGCTAACCATTACACCATGGAACCTCTTATAACAATGTTGCATGCTAATCTTGTCTGAGAACATATTTAATTCAGGATTGGGTGGAGTGGCAAAGCAGAAGTCAGAAGTAATTATAGATCTCAACATATTTGCGAGTAATATTTGGGACTTAAAATAATTACCGGTACCCCCTCAGAAAATGAAATCTTAAGGGAGTTGTCCTATACCTACCCCTTGGACCCCTCCCTATGGTCTTATGCCACGTACGGCAGAGGCCAGTGACTGGCTCTAAAAGTCATGTATGTATACAGTATTGGCACATCACCACTGCAGCCAGGTAAACGAAGAGCGGAGGGAGGCAGAGGAGTGGTGGTGGTTGAAACAGCATGGATTAGACAGGTAAGTTTATTTTTTTTGTTATGTTTAGTCACACTTTATCAGCTCAGACAATCCATTTAATAATCAATGAAGATTGGATTTTATCTGTCATTTGATACAAAACATATTCAGTTTTTAATATCCACCATAAAACCCACTACAGAAACCTAAAGGCTGCCCTTTGGGTTTCTGCCATGGTTTTGCATTTTGAAAGTGGCGGGGATAATCCACCACCTGCCACAGTTTTTGCCATGCCTTTTTTGGTGTGATCCATACAGAATAAAACCATTGGGTATGGATGGCAAAGTATCTCTCAGTGGCAACAACGGGAGGTGGTTTTTGGTGCTGGAATCAGTACAGAAAAACCGCAGTGTGACTGAGGTCTACAAATTCATACATGACAACAGCTATACAGTTTTATTATATCCCTTCTGGGAACGTCTAGTACAGTGATGGTGAACTTTTTAGAAACTGAGTGCCAAAACTGCAACCCAAAACCCACTTATTTATTGCAAAGTGCAGTTCAATATAGTATATCTTCCATGTACTTTATCATTTAGCCATAATAGCCTGCCTGCATCCAATCCAGAACCCCCCCCCTCCTCCTCCTCCTCCCCCCAGGGGCTCAGAACTCCCTGTCCAACATTTCTGAGTTTCAGTGTTCTAATATACTAATAATTTAGTGTGGTGTATACTAACAACATAGTGTGTATTTACACTAATTTTGAATATTAAAGGGGCTTTGATAGTTGTTACTATATGTATTCTTGTTATGCAATACTACACATAGTGCTCAATATAGCCTTAACATTAATACTAATTTATTAATCTAATGTTATAATAGTGGTTGCTATGTCTTCTATAATAAGGGCCTAAAAGTTATTTTCCAGTATAAACAGATTCAAACATTGTTCCATTGATCAGAGTGTACTTCATTAAAGGGAATCTATCACAAAAACCTGTTCTATATTTTATTTATGCTAAAAAAATCTATTATATATTTGTAAGAAATAATAAATAAATAAATAAAAATTCCAATGTGTGAAATATTATAAATAAATATTAGATTTTACCATATTTACCATCTTTGGTCACCAGGGGGAGCTCTGCTGGCCAAATGAGGCTTTGAGCAACCTGTAAGTAGGCATGCTGCAAAAAAGTGGGTGGTACCAATGACATCACCAATTCACACCTTCAGCGGTGACATCACTGCTTCAGCAAGATAAGATGAGACAATGGCTTCATTACAAAAACACAGATCTCTGCTCCTCAGTCTCCTCCCCCACTGGTCACATGGCCGATTACATCACTAAGGTCCTACAGCCCCAAGAACCTCCATCTACTCTGTTTCTGAGTCCCCAGCAGCAAGGAGGGAGGACCTGGCTGTGTGGTTACTGGTGTCATCACAGGGACGGGCTCACATCTTCCATTCATTCTCTATAGGGTCAGCAGCGACTGAGGAAGCCTATGTACATGCCTGAGGTGCCATTGTGTTGTAAATCCAGACTGTCACACTTTACTTCCAACATGGCAGCCCCCATGTAAGGCAAGAAAACTGAATTAAAAAAAAAACATTTACACAATTTGAAAAATACATTATGTTAAAACCTGCTTTTGTTATGTTGTAAAACATATCAAAAATTTTTTCTTCGCGATAGTGTCCCTTTAAGTGTAGAGCATTTCTTTGCCCTTAATGCGCTTTTCTGTCCCATTGCGCATGCGCCGGGAGTTCCGATCACGTGACCGACAGTCCAGTCACGTGGTCGTGACTCTGTTCGCGCGCTTGCGCTCTGGAGAGTTGCTCCCACTATCCACCAACGGTATGTATTTCAATTTGAATGACTCTCCCTCACTATATGTATCTACGCTTTATGCCTGTCTCCCATTTTGATATTCTGAGGATTTATAGCTATGGTAAAATATGTGGTGCATTAAACATCATTAGATTACATATATTGAGTCAATGAGCCACGTGCTTCTTTATACTGGATATTGGTATATCATCTGTCTATCCCTATATACTATCTTAGTGGATGATATGCAGTAGTGATTTATTAGATACCTAATAACGTATTATGAAATCAATCTCTGTGTACATCAGCTTTGGATACAATGATTGTTTTCGTTTTACATTTCATATACAGTGACTATATACCTACATGAATCTGATTAATGGGTCTGACATATGCTTGCCTACGGTCACTATACTATGGGTCAAACTTGTGCAGATACAGTTGGGCTATACTTATTTGATGTTGTCCATACTATTTATCTACAAGTGATATCTTGCAGTTTTGTCATACATGTTGTGTAAATCTGTCGTTTTCTATGTATATTGATTGTATTTTTGTATGTATGTTGTAGGCCGTGATCAAGATCCGGGATGGACCGAAACGTTGGCCATCTTTATTGTTAAGATGTGGATTACACTAATAAACTAACCGTCTTGTCTTCTACTAACTATCATCGAGTGCCGTGATTTGTACATAAACCCCTACAGTGGAAACTACACACCACAAAAATTTTTTTCAAGGAATATATTGAGACGTTTCATAGAATTTAAAAACACTTGACTATAAAAATTAAAAATTACATTTTTTTCAAATAAAATGTAAATTTAGACCCAAATTTTTCATTTTCACAAAAGGTAACAGGAGAAAATCACACCTGAATTTGTTACCCATTTTCTCCTGAATACTACAAGTCCCCATATGTGGTCGTAAAACGGCTGAATGGGCACAACACAGGGTTCAGAAAGGAGTGCTATTTGGGTTTGGAGGGAAGATTTACCTGAAATGTTTTTTGGGCACAAAGTTGCATTTGAAGAGACTCTGAGGTACCCCTACAGTGGAAACTGCCAAAAAGTGAGCCCCATCTTGGAAACTACAGCCCCCAAGAATTTTTGAAGGTTGTAGTCAGCACTTTAACCCAACAGGTGTTTCATAGAATTTAGAAACACTGGGCTATTTTTCCACAGATATGCCATTTCAGTACTCAATATCTTGTGTCTATAGTATGCCAGTGTGAAAAGTCAACCCCCTAATTGTTATGCTGTGCTTCCTAATTTTAAAAACATGTGGCTAATCTTTTGCCTGAACATATGAGAGGGATCAGAAATAAAAGACCACCATGCATATTTTGACGCCTAATGTGGTGATTTACACTGCTTGTGCTAATGACTGTGTAGTCTCTAGGGTGAAATAATAAATGGAACCCCAGAGAAGTAACCCAATTTTGGAAACTACACCCATTAAGGTATTTATTAAGGGGTGTAGTGAGCGTTTTGACCCCACAGGTGTTTTGCAAAAATTAATGCACAGATGTGACGATGTGCTGTGTTTCCTGGTTTTGGAAAACACCCTACATGTGGCTCTAATCTTTTGCCTGAATGTATGAGAGGGCTGAGGAATACAAGAGCATCATGCACATTTTTAGGCCCAATATGGTGATTTACACCACTTGACAACTGTAGAGGCTCTCTGGTGAAATACTAAATGGAACCCCTGAGAAGTGATCTGTGCAAAGTGAAAATTGCAACTTTTTCACACACATGGCATTTCAGTGCCCAATATGTTGTTCCCAGATGGTGCCATCTGAGATAGACCATGCCCTTTAAATTGTTAGGTGGGTTATACTATTTATGGAAATGTCAGAAATGTGGACCTAAACTGCTGTTTGTTTATCCTACAGGGTTCAGAAGGGAAAGACCACCTTATTGCTTTTGCAGCACAGATCTTAAAGGATTGGTTTACAGGTGCCATGTTCCTTTTGCACAGCCTCAGAGAGGCTCTAGTGTTGAACAAATTGAGCTTTGGAGCCAAGACCTGAAGTTGATTCACTCAAAACGTCATTTAACTGCTGTACAGATATTCGTTTTTATGCAGCATTCATATGTATGGGCTCTGGCGAGGGAAATTCATTATCACCTCAAGGGACTTTGGTGAATAACTTCGGACTTCAATTTTAGAACTTGAAAACCATTGTAAAACTGGGATCCGAAGTTGGCTTCAGTACCGAGGTATTCGGTTTCCTGTTTTAAAATGGTTTTCAAGTTTAAAAATCAAACGCCAAAGTTATTCATGAAAGTCTCGCAAGACTTCGGCGATAAGTTTTTTATTTTTTTCTCAACAGAGCTATGTATCGGCTTATTTTTTGTGGAATGAGTTGTGATTATTATTGGTACTAGTTTGCAGTACATATGACTTTTTGATCACATGGTATGATTTTTAGGAGGCGAGATGATCAAAAATGGCTGTTCTGGTATAGTTTTTATTTCAATTTTTTTTCCGCCAATTCACCTGATGTGATATGTCATGTGATATTTTTATAGAACAGATTATGGACGTAGTAATACCAAATTTACCTATTTTTTATTTTCAGTTTTTTTTTTGTTTTTGTTTTTTCGGTTTTTGTTTTGCCCTTTTCTGAGAGCCATATATTTTATATTTTTCTCGTGTTGGTCGTCTGTGTGAGTTGACATTTTCATTAGTACCACTTTGGCATACATAGTACTTTTTGATCGCTAAATATTATGTTTGGTTTTTTTTTTTTAGAGCATTCACCTTATAGGGTAGATGAGATATTTTTATAGAGCAGGTCGTTACGGACACAATGATACCTAATCTAATTTTTTTTTTTTTTATAAAACACTTTTTTTTCCCACTATGGGACTTCAACTTTCAAGGTCTGATCAATTTACAATGTCTGTTCCCTTTTCCAATGCAGTACAATACATGCTGTAGCTGTAATGTACTGTGTTGTAACTGTCAATACTACACTGACAGTGTACCTATGAGACCTTTGCGGCTTTAAAATCATGATAGCTACCACCAAAATAATCTAGCCAAGTACCAGTCTCAAAAAAATCTATTTTTTTCATGGACACAGACTGTCGAGTAATTTCTGGACAGTTGGCAACCTTTCTTTGAACAGATGATGTTGTATGATCTGCAGCTATTTTATGGACAAGATGTCACGGACATTCCTATGACAGATAACAGGAGGTCTGTCAGATTGGCAACACGTGGTGTAATCTGACATGTTTTCCCTTTTTGTTGTTGGTTTTTACCACACCCTTTTCCCTCAGGTGTTCCTGATGTGGTAATTGTCCCTCCCCTATTTGTTGCTTCTTCTCCCACTATTCCTTGCGGTTTATAGCTTCAGTATTGTGGTGGTGAGCAGCAGTTTGGTTTCAGCTGAGATCCTGGAGCCTCCATTTCTTCATTGAAAGATAAGTTTCCTTTTCCCTCCTGTTGTTTTGTTATTAGGCCTTAGGGAGACTCCTGTTCGTCCTTCCTTTTGGAGGAACAGGTAGACTCATTCCTGTCATTAGTTTCCAGGGTCCTATAGGGTCAGTTCGGTCTTTAGGTTCCTGTGTATGAACTTGCCTACATTTGAGGCCTGTTCATACTGGTAGATAGACAGGATTTGAGCCAGGGTTTCCTGTAGGAGATGTCCATCTTCCTTCCTTAGTTTCTCGGCCTAATCTCCTTTCCCTCCTACGCTTGGTTTGGTTTTCTCCCCGACACCTGCATGTGACACAAGACCTCTGTGCGGACAGCATTAACCCCTTCGCGCCCAGCGCCGTACATGTACGGCGCTGGGGCGATGCGGGCACATGCGCCGCTCGCGGGTGCGGCGGGCGTCATGGCCGGCAAGTCTCTGCTGTTTCTAACAGCAGAGACTTGCCGCTACTTACCGCCATCGGCGGCGTCTTCCTGGTTGATTAGATGCCGTGATCACACGTGATCACGGCATCTAGTTGCGTTTCAACCCGGAAGCATTCGCTTCCGGGTGGTGTACAGACACCCCTTGTAGCCAATCGGGGTGTCTGTACACCATATGAAAACTGTAATCCTCGCTGGTGAGGATTACAGTTTTCAAAGTGCAATTCTTATTCCTGGCCCACTAGATGGCAGGCCAGGATAAGAAATGAGCAATCCATGGATTTCTGAGTCTATAAATCCATAATTGCTCATAAAGAAAAAAAAAAAGCCACAATATATAAGCCCATATTTGAGCTTTCTAATAGTAAAAAAATTAAAAAAAATGTTAAAAAATATATAAAAAATAAAAAGATGTAAAAGTTCAAATCACCCCCCTTTCCGTATAAGTAAAAAATAAATACCTAAATAACAATAAATATAGACAGCATGGGTATCACCGTGACCGAAAACGCCCGTACTTTTAAAATATAAAAAAAAATTCCAATACGGCGAATTGTGTGGCGGAAAAAAGCGTCCAAATGGCGATTTGCCGTTTTTTTGTCGCTTTTTTTTTCTAAAAAAAATTAAATAAAAAGTGATCAAAAAGTCATACACACCCCAGAATGGTATCAATAAAAACTTCAGATCGTCCCGCAAAAAATTAGCCCCCATACAGCTCTGTACACATAAATACCAAAAAGTTATAGGGGTCAAGATTTGACAAGGAAAAAAAAAAAAAGGGCAACTTTCTAATTATTTTATCACTATGAAAACGCAGGAAAAACTATACATATTAGGTATTGCCGGATTCGTACTGACCAGTAGAATGAAAGTAACGGATCATTTTTAATGCACATCGAACGCTGTAAATAAGAAACCCGTAGAACTGTAGCGGAATAGCGTTTTCTTTGCAATTCCACCCGGTTTGGAATTTTTTTCCCGCTTCCCACTACACCGTATGCAATATTAAATGGTGGCGTTGGAAAGCACAACTTGTCCCGCAAAAAACAAGCCCTCATACAGCTATGTGAACAGAAAAATAAAAGAGTTATGGCTGTTTGAAGGCAGGGAGCGCAAAACGAAAATGCAGAACCGAAAAAAGCTCCGGGCTCGAAAGGGTTAAAGACTTCAATAACAAGGTGCATATCTTATGAAATATAGACAATGGCACAGAATTTTAAAAAAAGGCTATATTAGTAAGTGCCATATAGTTATTTTACAAACACATCGGTCAACAATAGCCAGAAGGTAGCCAACTCCTTTAAGGATACAATGGAGATAGGTGGAATTGGAGTGAGGAAGAATGATGAGTAATTAGTTACAGTAAGCAAGAATAAACCAAACCAACTATAAGAACATATTCACACAGCAGATTTTACACGTTGATTTCCTTTAATTTTCCATGACAGGTCGGTTGTTACCAGCACTAGTATTCTGCCACCAATGTACATGAGAGAAGTCTCTAATAAGTGCGAGTTGCAATCTCTTGTACAAGCAATGGAAGATAGTGAACTAGCTATACTCATTCCCTAGCAACACTAGTTGCATGTAGAATTCCAGTGAGGGAGATGCAATGGAAATTCAATTTATTGAATGTACCTTAATAAACTATATAAGAGGTCAAAGTAAAATCCAAATTCTCTCCAGCTTATTGACACATGTATGACAAACAGGAAAAGACTAAAGGACACAGCACAGGATGTGCTCACAGAAAATGAAGGATTACAAGATGAATGACATAATGAAATACAACCATAGATAACTTATATAAACCAAATATAACAATGGTCACTAGATGGTAGTAAAGTACACTAAGTGTAATGGATAAGAAATGTAATATAGAATACAAAAATTAATTCTCGTTGCCATTTTCACAATAGAGGAGGACTTACAATATGAATGTCTTAATTAAATATAACCATACATAACTTATATAAACCAAATATAACAATGGCCACTAGATTGTAGCACAGTACAAAGTATAGTGGTTAAATATAACATAATACAATAATGAATTCCAGTTGAAAGCCATAGCTGGGACAGCATAACCTGATAGATCAAGAGTTGTTTTGTTTTCAGTTATAGGGTTATAATAGCATGTTTAAACGAGGGGAGAAACAATAATAAGAATAAAGACAAAGGCTATATGTTTTACTAAGCAGTGACAGCTGCGGAGAAACTACAGGTAATGTGAGGGAATACAATCACTAACGCAGGTATTAGGGGAAGAAAAAGTGAGGGACCTAAAGACTTTGAGGGACATTTATTAAGACAGGTGTTTTGCATGATGGTCTTAAACTATCACCACACACATCTTAATAATTGTAGCGTATCTGTTAGGTCCATGCTTCAGAACGACACCAGTAATGGAGATTTCAGGTATAATTTATGCAGGTTTCTTGGCATAAATTATAATAAAGATACAGCTTGACAGTGTGGCTTGCCACAACCACCAAGGAAAGCCAGTGGCCGCACGATTTTATCACAAAATTGTGTGGTCATTGGCTGCCTTGGGTGGAAATGGCTTGCTAACCTGTGGCCAGTCATGCCATACCCTAACTGTGCTGAGCTGAATATGCCAGGCCCTACACCGCCCACACTATCCACTTTGGAAAAGTGGAGAGTGGGTTTGAAAACACCCCAAAAAATGCCAAATTCTGCACAAGTGTGTCATGCACTACATTTTGTGACTTTTTGACACCAGTTTTCTGGTGTACAGAGGTTGATACATGTCCTCCTTCATCTGTTATTGGGTCAAAAGTAAAAGTATATCTGCCAAAAGAACACCGGTTCCACCAAGATTTGAACTCAGATTGCTGGATTCAAAGTCCAGAGTGCTAAACATTACACCATGGAACCACATAACTAAAGGCTCTAAAATATTAGTTATAACCATTTACAAATCCTATACGGTATAATTACATACTCGCAATCCTGGTTCAGTATTGGGTGGAGCACCAGAAAGTAAGTCGGAAGTGAATATGTATGTCAATATACTATTTTAAGACACCTGTAATTTTACATCTTCTTTATGGACTTTTTTACTTGGTTGCTCATATAAACAATCCCAATAATCCATACAACTCTTTAGCTGATCAACAAAGTATCTAGTGTTTACAAGCAGACGCCCCTCATGGGCAATCCTGCCTTCGTCCCTGGACTAATGATGGACAAGTTTCTAATATGGAATAGATGTTCGTATCCCGGGTCTGAGATGCCATGAAAAATGCAAAAGTAGTGCCTTTTGAATCCCTTAATCTGGATGAAAGACTTAGGGACTCTCTAGGGCTCACATATGCTCAGTTGACATCTTTCCTAAATAGTTTACTCAGCCAAGGGCACTGTCATAACTTAATGGACTTTGACACTCTTTTTCTACAACCAGACACTCACTTCAGATTGTTATCACAGATGTATAGGATTCTGTTGGATCAGAGCAATGCAGATGTAGCTCCTTATATTCGAAAATGGGAAGTAGACCTGCAACTGACTTTTACATTGGAGGACATTCTCAATGTGTACGTTCTCTCATGGATTGTCTGTGGCAACCCACGCAAAAGAGAAGAACTATAAGATTATTCCCGCTTATTCCTTCCTCCCATTCCTCTCTATACCCCTTACACTATTTTTTTTATTTTTTTACTTCATTCTTTATGGTTATTGTCTTACATTTCAGATTTAGCTATTGCTGATGGCATCTAAAGAATTGAAGTAGCTGTCAATATAACTAATATATTTTCACTGTCTGCCTTGCTTCTTCACTGAAGCAAGATTGTGATTATGTTTATACATGTACCAGCTTATTTGAAGCTTTTGTAATTGGTTATTATCTTTATTCAATAAAATGAGAGTAAACCTAGTATTTACAAGCAAGATAACAATCAAGTATAGGTACCTACAATTGAAAAAAACATGCCTTCTCATTGCTGTTTACAAATTACAATTTTTGTAATACGGTCAAATTAGTCCCAGGATTTTTTGAGACCACCTAGCAAGGTGGAGTCCTTCAAGGAAACCTCTGCAAACATATGGAGAACATACAAATATTATCTTTGGTAAGATTAGAACCTAGAGCTGCAAGGCTATGGTGCTACCCACCATGGTGACCCTTTAAAGGGAACCTGCCATGTTAACTCCTTCCGTCTTTCTGTATATTACAGAATTATAGTATATTACAGTGGAAATGTTGTTAAAGGGGTTGTCTCACTTTGTCAAATGGCATTTATCATATAGAGACAGTTAATACAAGGCACTTACTAATGTATTGTGATCCACATTGCCTCCTTGATTGATTTATTCATCACATTATATACTGCTTGTATCCATGGGTTATGATCACCCTGCAATCCATCAGTGGTAGCCATGCTTGTACACTATAGGAAAAAGTGCCAACCTCTCTGGTGGCCGGGACCATGGTAGTGCACAGAAGCTGGGGCTTTTTCCTATAGTGTGCAAGCACGACCACCACTGATGGATTGCAGTGTGGCTGTAACCCCTGAAAACTAGCAGTGTATAATGTGATGGAAAAATGAATGAGGCCAGCAAAGGAGGCAATATGGACATTATGTGCCTTGTATTAACTTTCTCTACATGATAAATGCCATTTGCTGAAGTGACACAACCCCTTTAAAGGGGTTGTCCAAGTTATGAAAAAAAAATATAGCTCTGCAAATCTGATGGGCAGCAATATATAACTAAGTTCAGCAAGTTTTAGGCAAAAAAAATCTATATTTCCTCATTTCCCTGGTTCTCTTCTGGCCTTTGTTTACATGCAATAACAACAATCTCAGCCCCTCCCCCTTCTCCCCCTTCTCTGCAAAGGCAGTGAATACAAGTGCTGAGTGATATGTCTGTCTGCTGGAATATTCAGCAGCATGTTGTATGTGTAGGACTACAAGTCCCAGCTGTACAATGACACTGCTGATACACACAGGAAATTCTCCCTACCCCTTTAACAGTGACAGTACCTCGCTTCCTTAGCAGTGACCTCACAGTACCCTGCTGCCCCTTTGATAGTGGCCTTCACAGTCCCCTCCTCCTTTAACAGTGACCTCCACAGTGCCCGCCCTTTTAACAGTGACCTTCACACCAGCCTGCCCCCTTAACAGTAACATCCACAGCACCCTCCCCTTTAACTGTGACCTCCACAGCAGCCTGCCCCTAGGGTGGCCAGAGGTCCAACAGTCCCACTTTCAGACTCCCTGTCCTCCGTACGGCACAGGGCCTGGATGGACACAGGGATGTCCTTTTGAACAGCTCACTCTCAGACAGCAGCACTGTGCAGTCTGAGCGTGAGCTGCAGGGAGAAAGTCACCCTCCCACCCCGGCAGCTGACAGAAGTTGATTTTTACCTTCATTTGTTCAATCCCCGTTGGCTGCGGAGTGGAAGGAGCATGGGACCTGGGGGATTCTTTTAGCGGACATACATACACACATACATACACTCAGCTTTATATATTAGATGATCATGTTCTTTATCTCATATGGACCACATGAGGCTGGCCCGGAGTATCGCTCCCCAACATTTGCTCTCTCAAGCTTTCGTTCCATTGTTCTGGAAATGCAAGTTAAAGTGGGACACAGTGGATACCAGAATGAACTTTGTCTCTCGAGGTTACAATTATTGACCACATTGTTAGTCATAACAATATCTGCCAACATGGTCCAAAACAAAGGTTCCACCGAGATTTGAACTCAGATTGCTGGATTCAAAGTCCAGAGTGCTAACCATTACACCATGGAACCACTTACTCAGAGAGTCTAAAAATATTCTAGATATTCTAAAATATGAGTAATAGCATTTACTAATCTAGTATAATTACATAATTGTATGCCTGGCTCAGTATTAGGTGGAGCACATACAGTAAGTTGGAAATTAATATAGCTCTAACATACTATTTTAAGTAACCAAACATATGGCGAACATAGGGGGAGATTTATTGTCTCCCTTGTGCCTGAAAAGTGGCATTAAAAAGTCGCAAACTACAGTTTGCGCTGCCCTTGCCATTATGTCTAAAAGGGGCATGGCAAGGGTGGGAAGGGGGCCAGGAGCCACAACAAATTTATCTTCATTAACGCCAGTTTTCTGGCGCAGATTAAGCTACAGCAGAAATCTACAGCAGCTCTGAGCTGTAATAGATTTCAGTGCACAGACTGCCAGAAGATGCACCTAATTTATGACAAGGCCTATCCTCCAACAGTGCAGGGTATATTAAGACCATCGCACAAAGCTTGGTCTTGATAAATCTCCCCCATATAATATTATTGCTGGTAAGATTAGAAACCAGAGCTGCAAGGCAATAGTGTTAGACACCATGCTGAACCTTTATATTTTGCTTAAAGCAAACTATAACAATTTGGACAGACCAACAGACCATATAAATCATGCCAAAAAGTAAACTAATATGAGTGGGCAGAATGTATTTTACTGAATTTAAACAGGGATCAAACACTGAAAAGGTAAAGTCCCACAGTGAGACAAATCTAAAAAGTGTAAAAAAGTGTTTTTGAATAATAAAAAAAACTTAAAGTTTCAAGTAAAGAAAAAAAAAAGCCTTCACCATATAATCGTTTATAACTTAAATAATTTTTTTTTTAAAGTAGACATATTAAGTATTGCCGAGGCTGTAATGACCTGCTCTATAAAAACATCACATGATCTACCCCCTAATGTGAATGCTCTAAAAAAAAAAACTGTGCCAAAAATGCAAAAAAAAGCAATTTTTTGTCACCTTTATATCACAAAAATTGTAATACCAAGTGATCAAAAAGACATACTTACCCCAAAATAGTACCAATCAAACCATCATTTCAAAGAAACTCAAATTTAGAAAATAGTGAATTTTTCAAAATTTTCTGTAAATTTGTTTTTTTTTTTTTTTTAAATAAATAAAGGTAAAACATATTGACCCAAATATGTCACGAGAAAACAATCTCAGAATCGCTTGGATAAGTAAAAGAGTTCCAGAGTTATTACAACATAAAGTGAAACATGTCAGATTTGCAAAATGTGGCCTGGTCCTTATGGTAAAAACTGGCTTGGTCTTAAAGGTGTTAAAGGGAGCCCTCTAATTGCTGCAGTCAGTGCTGACCATGGTATCTAGGCGGTTAGAGAGAGGAAGGGCACTCCCTGTTATCCAAAGCAATCATGGTGTGCCGTGGATCTGCTATTTCAGACTTGGGACTAATAATGGTCCCAAGGCCAGCCATGTATGGATGCCTATTCAAGTCCTGTTTTACTATAACATACATAATACACTCCAATAAATAAGTATTGCAGTCTATTATATGGCTGATCTGAGGATCACACATTCCCATTCATACATGGACTTGAGAAAAAAGCAAGAAGTGACTGAATATATGGTAAAATGTAAAAAAAAAAAAAAAAACAACACAATTTTTCCGCTTATAAATGCCTTTATTTATGTGAAAAAAAATATAAGTAATTTTTATCACTGCATCAGTAAAAACAAACCTATGTTATAAAATGATAATATTTTTTATGGACCACATGTGGCTGGCCCAGAGGATTGCTACCCAACATTTGTTCTCTCAAGCTTTCTCCTGGGAAGCTGTTGTTCCATTGTTCTGGAAAGGCAAGTTAGTGGGACACAGTGGATAGAAGAATGAACTTAAGGTCCTTTTAACACGGGCCGATTATCGGCCGAAAAATCGTTCCTAGGAACGCTAGTGCCGATAATCGGCCCGTGTAAAAGTGGCCCTAACGCTCGTTCGTCAGCTGATTGGATCTTTTGGTTTCTACAAAAGATCCAATCTGTCGGGCGCACATCGGCGGTGATACAGCGATCACTCGTGCGGCCCGGCGCTCGATTCATCGGGCCATGTAAAGGCTCCCTGCCCGAGCGCCGATATCGCTGATTGGCGCTCGGGCAGGGAGACACATCGGCCCGTCTAAAAGGGCCTTTAGTCTCCTGGAGTAACAATTACTGACTTCATTGTTCATCATAACAATATCTGTCAACAAGGTCCCATCAAGATTTGAACTCAGATCACTGGATTCAAAGTCCAGAGTGCTAACCATTACACCTTGGAACCACTTACTCAGATATTCTAAAATATCATTAATAGCCTTTACTAATCTTGTATAAGTACATAATTGCATGACTTACTTATATTGGGTGGAGCACCAGAACATACAGTAAGTTGAAAATTAATATAGGTCTCAACATACTATTTTAAGTAACCAAACATATGGAGAACATACACTATTATCGCTGGTAAGATTACCCGACTCTAATGTCCTGGATTGAAGAGAAAACGGATGCTTAATTCCTCTAGTGTTAGGGTCGTGACTGTTTTAGGTTTTAAATGCATACAAATTCTACATACATTTGTTTATTGCATCAAGACTTTTTGACTTTTTCAGGAACTTATTTTTAAACAAAATACAATAAAATAAAACTATTTTACTAAATTGTAAAATGCTCTTATTAAAATTATAACATTTGTGTTGTTGGGGTCAATTTCGACCCAGGTCTAATATAAGAGTAAAAAAACAATAATAAGTCCCAAAACTGAACTCATAAACACAATATAAACCAACAGCCCACAGCCAGCTCTACCTCCAACAACTTGAGTTAGGGACATGTCCAGGCATGTATGGCCAAATCACCAATGACAAGAGTAATGCCCCTTTCACACGAGCGGGAGACTCGCATGTCTCCCGCAACGCATCTACAGGGCTGGAGTCGGCACTGACAGGGATCGCAGAGCATTATATGCGATCCCAGTCAGTGCCGGAGTCCAGCCCTGTAGATGCGTTGCGGGAGACATGCGAGTCTCCCGCTCCTGTGAAAAGGGCATAAGTGACATCAAGACATGTTTTGATCTGTTTATGCCATTGTCAATATTTTTATATTGAAAATGAAGGGTATGCTCTCAAATGAAAGGCCCAGGGGGCCACAACAAAAATATTAAAATCAATCCTTCCATGGATGAGAAACCCTAACAAGGTAACTAAGAGGTAAGAAACAAATTGGATCATAAATGTTTTTAGGGTATCCTAGGGGTGATTTAAGACACGGGTCAAAACCGACCCGTTAACATAAGAAAGAGTAACAGAAAGCTAACACAAGAGGAAGGTTAAGTGGAACCCTCTAGAGCTGCATTCAATACTGACTGTGGTATTTAGAAGTTTAGAGAATGGTGGGGGGACTCTCTGTCACCTGATCTCCCCCCTACATCCCCCAAACAAAGCAATCACACTTGAGCAATTAGCCTTGGGCCTAAAAATGGTCCCCAGACCTGCCATGTATAGATGCCTAAAAAAATGAAGTAAAAAACACACTCACAGTTACAGGCACTAATTAAGGATATTAACATATATTTGAAAATCACAAGTTGATAAATTTTATTTTTAGGTGGAGAGGCAAGCATAAATCAATATCACTATTATATATTAGATTAAATGAACTATTGAATGAAGGTTTAGTGCACATTAGTAAGGTTAAGTGGGAAAGGGATATAGGCCCGATGACCATAGAGCAATGGTATAGACTTTGTAATCACTCTAAATTTACGCGGAATCCATCATATAGAGTAACTCAATTTATGGTGCTCCATCCACTATATCTCACACCTAGATGGTTGCATAAATTGAATACTAAAACACCTATAGTCTGTCCCAGATGTGGAATTTTAGAAGCAGATATTACCCATATGTGGTGGAGTTGTTTAAAGATCTCACCATTCTGGGATAATTTAACTGAGATTATAGGAGATATATATCAATGTAAATTAGAAAAATGTATCATGTTATGCATATTAGGAGATATACCACAAAAGATTAAAGGGATAAAGCGCAAATAATATATAAATGTTTTTTCTATGCCCGCTTGCTAATAGCAAGAAAATGGATGCGTCCTGAGATTCCAACAATTCAGGAATGGATATCTGTTATGAATATGAATAGATCTATGGAGAAGTGGGGGTATAATAGACAAAATAAAATCCAGAAACACAAGGTATTATGGAAGGCATGGGAGAACTTTATAATCTCTAAGTATAAAAAGGTTTTGGTTTAAAAAGGGGAGAAGGGGAATAAAAGGGAAAATTATTGTTTATTATGTATAAAGGGAAAAAGGAGATTATTGTTAAAAGGAATTTTTTTTCTTTTTTTCTTTCCTGAACTGTCCAGAGAGAGTGTGTTGGAGGGGGAAGGGGGGTTTGGGAAGAAGATAATTAAAATAAAGAAAAGTAGAAATGTATTTACTGAAGAATTGCTTTTTTTATTGTACATGCTTTTTTTTCGAATAAAGATTATATAAAAAATACACACCTTTCCACTGACGAACACCTTTATTTATATAAAACATTAACTGTAACTGCTATTGCTGTGTCAGTAACAACCCCTATTACAAAATAATCATATTCTGTATTCTGTATGAACATCATAATGAAAAAAATCCAAAACTGATTAAAAGTTCAAAAAGTCACCTGTACCCAATAGCACCAACGAAAACTACAACTTCCCAAAAACATAATAAAAATGAAAATGCTCTCACGCAGCTGCATTGACGGAAAAATAAAAATGGGCCTTTGGAAACAATGACACAAAAATATATATATCAAAAAATTTGTATTGCGCAAAAGCAAAAAATGAGAATGACTTCTATGGATAACGATATCTATTGAAAAGTGAATGCCATAAAACAGAACCTAAAAAAAACCATGGAGGAATTCCTGTGTTGTTCATGTGTCATCCCAAAAAAATGTATAAAACTGACACAATACATTTAGAAAAGTCAACCAATACATGTACTCCAAAAGTATATCCTTAATATATAACAATTGTCTTGCAAAAAAAAAACTCTTAGGGAGGGTTCACATCACCGTTATGGACAGGACTTTGTTTTCCATCTTGGATAACGAGAACGAGATAGATGCGATATGATTCCCATAGACTTCCGTTTTGAGATCCATCTTATGGAAAACAAAAAACGGAATCCATAATGGTGATGTGAACCCGCAAGGCAAATTTGGTGCAGATTGGTCTAGTTTTCTGGTCGCGCATAAAGAACAGACAGAAGACAGAAACTCATTTATATATATATATATATATATATATATATATATATATATACAGTATATATATATATATATAGTACAGACCAAAAGTTTGGACACACCTTCTCATTCAAAGAGTTTTCTGTATTTTCATGACTATGAAAACTGTAGATTCACACTGAAGGCATTAAAACTATGAATTAACACATGTGGAATTATATACTTAACAAAAAAGTGTGAAACAACTGAAAATATGTCTTATATTCTAGGTTCTTCAAAGTAGCCACCTTTTGCTTTGATTACTGCTTTGCACACTCTTGGCATTCTCTTGATGAGCTTCAAGAGGTAGTCACCTGAAATGGTTTTCAGTTCACTTCACAGGTTTAATAAGTGTGATTTCTTGCCTTATAAATGGGGTTGGGACCATGAGTTGTGTTGGGCAGAAGTCAGGTGGATACACAGCTGATAGTCCTACTGAATAGACTGTTAGAATTTGTATTATGGCAAGAAAAAAAGCAGCTAAGTAAAGAAAAACGAGTGGCCATCATTACTTTAAGAAATGAAGGTCAGTCAGTCCAAAAAATTGGGAAAACTTTGAAAGTGTCCCCAAGTGCAGTAGCAAAAACCATCAAGCGCTACAAAGAAACTGGCTCACATGAGGACCGCCCCAGGAAAGGAAGACCAAAAGTCACCTCTGCTGCGGAGGATAAGTTCATCCGAGTCACCAGCCTCAGAAATCGCTGGTTAACAGCAGCTCAGATTAGAGACCAGGTCAATGCCACACAGAGTTCTAGCAGCAGACACATCGCTACAACAACTGTTAAGAGGAGACTGCGTGCAGCAGGCCTTCATGGTAAAATAGCTGCTAGGAAACCACTGCTAAGGACAGGCAACAAGCAGAAGAGACTTGTTTGGGCTAAAGAACACAAGGAATGGACATTAGACCAGTGGAAATCTGTGCTTTGGTCTGATGAGTCCAAATTTCAGATCTTTGGTTCCAACCACCGTGTCTTTGTGCGACGCAGAAAAGGTGAACGGATGGACTCTACATGCCTGGTTCCCACCATGAAGCATGGAGGAGGAGGTGTGATGGTGTGGGGTGCTTTGCTGGTGACACTGTTGGGGATTTATTCAAAATTGAAGGCATACTGAACCAGCATGGCTACCACAGCATCTTGCAGCGGCATGCTATTCCATCCGGTTTGCGTTTAGTTGGACCATCATTTATTTATCAACAGGACAATGACCCCAAACACACCTCCAGGCTGTGTAAGGGCTATTTGACCAAGAAGGAGAGTGATGGGGTGCTACGCCAGATGACCTTGCCTCCAGAGTCACCAGACCTGAACCCAATCGAGATGGTTTGAGGTGAGCTGGACCGCAGAGTGAAGGCAAAAGGGCCAACAAGTGCTAAGCATCTCTGGGAACTCCTTCAAAACTGTTGGAATACCATTTCAGGTGACTACCTCTTGAAGCTCATCAAGAGAATGCCAAGAGTGTGCAAAGCAGTAATCAAAGGTGGCTAGAATATAAGACATATTTTTAAGTTGTTTCACACTTTTTTGTTAAGTATATAATTCCACATGTGTTAATTCATAGTTTTGATGCCTTCAGTGTGAATCTACAATTTTCATAGTCATGAAGATACAGAAAACTCTTTGAATGAGAAGGTGTGTCCAAACTTTTGGTCTGTACTGTATATAAGCTAAGCAGGTTTTAGGCCAAAAAATTTTGATTTCCTTATTTTCCTAATTCTGTTCTGGCTCTTTGTTTACATGCAGTTGCAGAGCTATGGGGGCATGTAACAATAATATCTGAGGTTTCCCTCATGAATATTTGTGGAATAGTACGCTATAGGCACTTATACACCGCCCATCTGTGCCGGTGATGTCACCGGGCTCACTACTAGTGAATACAGAATAGGAGATATCCAGGTTCAGCCCTGAACCCGAACAACCCCTTTAAAATGAATCTATCATTCCAGGTGAATTTTCAGAATAAGTTATCATTTGTGCTCTTGAGTTATAACAGTAAAGTAATAAATAGGTGCATCTCACACCAGCGCAGGGAGATCAAGACTGCTGTATGTGTATGTGTAGGTTCTCTGTATTGTGAACCCAGTCTAAGGTCTCTATCACATACACTATTTTCTGTGTACTACAAAGCCTATAAAAAATGTCATGTTTTTGTAGCATTTTTGGTGGCCTCTTGTTTTGTTACATTTGCTTCATATGTTTTTCTCTGGCTTTTTCAAATGCTGTGCTCCGATTTTCAGTCACAGAAACTTCTGCAAAAATCTGCTGTGTGTGAAAGCATCTTTATTCAGAATTCTCAATAATTTGCAATAGACTTTAAAGGAATTGTCTCACTTTAGCAAATTTCATTTATCATGTAGAGAAAGTTACTACAAGGCACTTACTAATGTATTGTGATTGTCCATATTGCTTCCTTTGCTGGCTTCGTTTTTCCATCACCATCATTATACACTGTTCATATCCAGGGCTTACGACCACCCTATATAGTGTGCAACACTACAAACACACCGTACTGTAATTGGTCTGTGTTTGTATTAAATGTGACTATAACCCCTCATCATCCTTAAGGATACATCCCTGTACTACAGAACATGGGTGCATTCCTATGGATAAGGGGGGTTATAGTCATATTTAAAATAACACTTATAAACACTACAACAATTACAGTACAGTGCCTGGACAGAGTTTATATTAAATGTGACTATAACCCCTCTCATCCTTGCATTTAATGCATTTAAAGAGGACCTTTCATGGGTCCAGACATTGTTAAGTAAGGACACCATTTTGTAGGGCATCTATTGGGGATGTAGGTGTGCTTACTAGTTTTCCTGGGCGCCGCTCCGTTCGCCCGCTGCGCCCCGGTAAAGTTCTGGCGCGCGCTATGCAAATGCATAGCATCGGAACAGGGAGGAGGAGACGCTAGGGATTCTCAGTGGGCGTCTCCTTCTCCCTGGCTGTAGCGCTGTCCAATCGCAGTGGAGAGCATCACAGCCAGGGAGAAGGAGACGCCCACTGAGAATCCCTGGCGTCTCCTCCTCCCTGTTCCGATGCTATGCATTTGCATAGCGCGCGCCAGAACTTTACCGGGGTGCAGCGGGCGAACGGAGCGGCGCCCAGGAAAACTAGTAAGCACACCTACATCCCCAATAGATGCCCTACAAAACTGTGTCCTTACTTAACAATGTCTGGACCCATGAAAGGTCCTCTTTAAATACTGCAGGGCCTTGACGCATTCTTAATGATGAGTGGGTTTATAGTCAAATAACATAATTGTGCATAATGTAGAGATCTCCCATAATTGTGCGTCATCCACAGATCCTCTATAACAATGTGTAATCCACAGATGCCCTTCATCCCTAGATCCCCATTGGTACAAAACCCACCAAAGCACACCATTTGGTTCAAAATATTATTTTTTTCCTCTAAAATCTACAAGTAGTTGTGTCTTATAAAGCGAAAATACGGTACATACATTTTTCCCAAGTTAAGGCTACTTTCACATCTGCGTTTTCCTTTCCGATTTTGAGATCCAGCAGTGGATCTCAAAACCAGAGGAAAACACTTCAGTTTTGTCCCCATTCATCGTCAATGGGGACAAAATTGAACAAACCGGAACGGAGTGAACCAGAATGCATTCCATTCCAGTTTGCTGCATTCCCATGCCGGACAAGAAAACGCTGCAAGTCAATGGTGCTGCATGCGTTTTTTTCTGACATGAAAAAAATTGATCCGGCGCCCATTGACTTAGGCTAGTTTCACACTAGAGGCATGGTTCTCTGGCAGGCTGTTCTGGCGGGTGAAAAGCTGGCTGGATCCGTGCTGCTGCTAGTGCACGCATGCAGCCGGAACTCCGCTCCGGCCCCCTTCACTATAATGGAGGCGGGCCGGAGTTCTGGCTGCAGCACGGTAAACATGCCGAGTGGCGGCCAGAATAAAATTATGATGGAAGAGCCTGCCGAAGAACCATGCCGTTAGTGTGAAAGTACCCTTACAATAGTATTTGATCCGTCATGTTCATTTTTTAAATAATACAGGATCCGTTATGAACGGATGCAGCCGGCTGTATTATTAAAATGGATGTGTTTTCCTCCAGTTTTGAGATCCTCTGCCAGATCTCAAAACTGGAAAGGAAAATTCAGATGTGAAACAATACTCCCTATGTGGTCGTAAACTGCTGTTTGGGCACACTGCAGGGTTCGGAAGAGAAAGAGCACTATTTGCATTTGAGGCCTAATTTGCGGATTTATACAGCACTTTCCAACAACTGCAGAAGCTCTCAGATAAAATAAAAACAGACCACGAGGTACCAGTGCAGTGTAAAACACCAAAAAGTTACTCCATTTTGAAAACTAAACCCTTCAAAGAATTCACCTAAGGGTTAATAGTCTTTGGGTGCTATATCACATTCGCAGAGACCCTAAGGTATCCAGACAGTTAAAACCCCCAATAAGTGAACCTATTTTGGGAACCAAACCTCTCATTATTTATCAAGGGGTGGAGTGAGCATTTTGAAACCACAGGTATTTTTCAGAAATATGTCGGGGATAGTGCAAATTGAAACTTGCATGTTTTCCTGCAGATATGGCTTTTCAGTCCCAATATGCTGTGTTTGGCTTGTGCTGTCTGAGACACACAAAGCCCCCTAAACGGCCCCTAACTTTTCACAAAAATTTTGCAATTGCTCTCCTCAATGCTGAGGATGGAATCGAAATGGGCCCATAGACTTCGATGGAGCCCTTCTCATGCAGAGAGGAGAGAGAGCGCGATATGCGCATAATTCTCTCCCCTTATTCTAGGCTTGAGTGTGGGTCTCAGCTTTTCAGATTTAGATGGATTGGTTTACAGATGAGTTGCCACAGTCATTGGTCAGTAAGAATTTTTCTTGCAATAGTTTTGCAAGAAATATAGGGATGAGGTGATGTTGGGTTTTCATCGGTACCATTTTGGGGTACATACTATTTTTGTTATCGCTTGATATGTTTTTGAAAGCAAGGTGACTAAAAAATGGCTGTTCTGGCATATTTTTTTTCATGGTGTTCAACCGACATGGTTCATCATGTGATATTTTTTATAGAACTGGTTGTTACGGAATATGTCTAATTTTTTTTTTGACATTTCACACTAGTAAATGGCTTGATGAGGGGAAGGGGGCTTTTTTTTAGGTTTATAATTTTTTTTTTTACTTTTTATTTTTGTCCCACCAGGGGACATCAACTTATGAGGGTCTAATAGCTTATTCAATGCAGCATAATACACGCTGTATTGTACTGCATTGAAACTGTCAGTTTCACACTGACAGTTGCCTATAAGGCCCAGCATGGGCCTCATAGGCTTCTGTAACTGGCAGACAAGGAAGTCTTTGTATGGCCTCCGGCTGCCATGGCAACCATCATCACCTCGTAATTGCATCACAGGAGCCAATGGGTTGAGAGAGGGATCACCCTCTTTCTGTAAACCACTTAGATGCCGCGGTTTTCACTGATGCCAGCACTTATGGCAGGGGTCTGGCAGTCAATAACGCCAGGCCCCTGTACTGACCAAGTACAGTTCCTGTGCCCGCTCAGAGCGCCTTTTATATATGGTGCATATTGAGAAGGGGTTAAAGTAAAAAAAGATGTCTTCATTTCCACATCCATTCATGCAGACATCAGCACCCCTGTCCCTGTAAGAGGAAGTAATGCCACAGTCCTCACGCCTGTTTGTGTACAGGAATACAGCCAAAACATGAAGGAGTGGATCTGACCGCCATACAGCACAATGAGGAAGTCACGAGAGTGCTATAAAAAGGCTGCGGTACAATTCATTTATAATTTATAGCAAGATGGAAAAATAAGGACGATATCTTGAATACCTGGAACAAATCATTAATAGGGTTTTCCAGGATTTACATATTGATGTCCTATCCTCAGAATATGCCATCAATATGAGATCAGCAAGGGTCTTACTCCCGGCAGATTAGCTGTTTGAGGAAGCTCTGGTGAGTGCCGCAGCCTCCTTGAAGCTTACCAATAAAAGCACTGCACATCTGGTTGACTGTGCTTGGTATCACAGCTCAGCTCCTTTCATTTGAATGGGACTGAGCTGTGCCTACAGTTGTGACAGATGAACGTGACATCACATGGTCTAGGAAAAGGCCCATGCTCTCACAGAGCCCAGCGGCCTCTTCGTACAGCTGATCCCAGGAGCCCCGCCAAGCCGATATTGATGACCTGTCCTGAGGATAGGCCATCAATATGTAAATCCCAGAAAACCTCTTTAGGCAATTACTTTTTGAACATCCTGTCACTGAAGGCGCAGTATTGTACCAGGGCCGCATTTTGAAACTGATGTTCCCCCCACCAGCCATACAAAAAATGTTGTGTTCAGTGTAAAAACATTATACAAATTTGAAAGACATGGGTTATCAGTGTGACACTTGTCCTGATAAGCCAGCAAAGACTATTTTTGTTCTCCCCATAATTCCCTAATGTATTAATTTCCAATTTTATTGTATAATTTCCAATTTTTCCCCCCATTTACCCTTTCCATACATTACCCCTATTTCCATCCAAAATCGCCTCTTTTAAAGACAAACTCCCACAAAAATGTTTATTCTTTGACCTGTTCAAAAGGTACATGGTGTAAACTGTAGTGAAGGTAAGCTTCTTACCAGTGACTGTATTTGTGAGTTATAAGCTCCCTTCTGCTCCTCAGCTGTGTCATGTGACCAACAGTCTGACTTTCCAAATAACCCAGCATCTTATGTGTGGACAAGAAGTCAGTTTCTCTATGTATTGGATCCTCAATGTCAATCTCATAGGAATGAATAGAGAAGTAGTTGACGTCCTGTACTGTGTGAGTTGGAGATGGAAGACTGCTGGTCACATGACACAGCTGAGGATCAGAAGGGAGGTTATAACTCACAAATACAGTCACTGGTAAGATTACCTTCACTACAGTTTACATCATGTACATTTCTAACAGATTGGAGAATAAAACATTTTATGGGAGTTCTTCTTTAAAAATTGGAATTGTACCTTAAAGGGAACCTGTCACGTCAGAAACACATTTAAAACGGAGAGCATTACCTTATAGTAGCCCCCAGTCTGTTCCTAATGATGGGTTTGATGTGTTAAACTGAGGCTCATTTGGTGAAAAAAACGATCTTTTAAGCGCCATCAGCGCTGTCTTTCAGGTCCCTTTCAAGTCAAGGGGGCAGTGGCTTTCTTGCTTGAAGTCAAGGTAAGCACGCCCCCTCTCTGGTGATTGACATGATGCAGTAAGGCGCGCTCCCATGTCCTGCTGCCGCTGCCCGCCCGGCTTCAGCGCAGCAGGAAGCTAAAAGAATAGCGAGCGCTCCCGCTCGCACTGGCTGGCGCATGAGCAGTGCGCTGCTAAAGCCGAGCGGCCAGGACATGGGAGCGCTGCATCCTGTCAATCACCAGAGAGGGGGGGGCGTGCTTACCTTGACTTCAAGCAAGAAAGCCACTGCCCCCTTGACTTGAAAGGGACCTGAAAGACAGCGCTGATGGCGCTTAAAAGATCGTTTTTTTCACCAAATGAGCCTCAGTATAACACATCAAACCCATCATTAGGAACAGACTGGGGGCTACTATAAGGTAATGCTCTCCGTTTTATATGTGTTTCTGACGTGACAGGTTCCCTTTAAATAAAAAAAAACAAAAACATTTAATTATACCCCAAGATGAAAACAAATTTTGCCTGGAATTCATCTAAATAGGCCCAAAAAGATACAAAGCATTTTATGCTCCCACATAATATCAGCTAAAAAACGCTATGGTCAGCATTATCAATATACCCCTACATGAATATTTTAGGGGGTGTAGCTTTTAAAAAGGTTACTCCTGGGGATGTTACAGGTCAAATCCTCTGCATGTTTGGAGTGGGGCCTATAGGTCATTCAAGCTATGTTCTCTTCACTGTTAACCTGCTTGTCGTTGTCAGTGCAGTGGCAAGCAGGTGTAAGTGCCGCTCCTCTGTCCCATTCACTTCAATGGGACGGCTCTGGCCTATTCACTTAAAGGGGTTATCTAATTTCTCAAAAAAAAAAAAAAAACACATATCCTGGGCCCCTCATAGGTAATATACTTACCCCCGCTCCCTGCGCTGCTCCTGGTCCCCGCACCGCTGCTTCTCCTTGTACACAGATGAAAACATCCGGTGTCGGGGGGAGCAGTCTATGGCAGGTGGGGATGGGCATCCCTAGCTTTGCGGGTGACGCTAGGGAGCCTCCCCCTGACACCGGATGTTTTCATTCGTGTACAGGGAGAAGGAGAAGCAGCAGCGGCAGTGCAGGGACCAGGAGCAGGGTAAGTACATTACCTATGAGGAGCCCCGCACATGTGGCGGGTTTTTGAGAAATTGGATAACTCCTTTAAATAAGTAAGAAGTGAATAGGACGGCAGAGTTGTAATTACACCTGCTTGCCTCTGCAATGTCGATGAAGAACAGGTAATCGGTGAACACAGCCCTGCATTCTCTTAATCCAGCTGACCATATTGACCAAAACTTACCACAAAAGTACCATGTGTCACAAAAAATACGAAAGGATATGTCATCAATATCAGATCGGTGGGAGTCCACACCCAGGACCCCTTCCAACCAGCTGTATGAGGAGACAGCGTGTGCAGTGCATATGTGCCGTCTCCCTTTTCTCTTCCTGTTCGCTGTTGCTGTCCCATAGAGATACGGGAGACGGCACGTGTCGGACCCCTGCCGAGCTGATAAGTGTGAATTTTCTTTTTACAGAGCAAGGCCCACAAGTGCGCTGCCTTGGGGTAACCTCTGATTCTGCTCTGTCCTTCACACCGCACATCCAAGCCCTTTCCACCCCCTGACACCTCCATCTCTCGGATCCGCACATTCATCAACCAGGAGTCTGCAGAAATGCTCATCTCCCAACCTGGACTACTGTAACATCCTCCTCTGTGGCCTCCCATCTAGCACTGTCACACCCCTCCAATCTATTCTCAACTCTGCTGCCCAAATAATCCACCTTTCCCCCTATTACTCCTCTGCCAGTCCCCCCACTGCCCAGAGAAGCCAGTACAAGACACTGGTCATGCTCAGCTGGACCTGGCTAACAAGTCTTCACAACTTCTACATACCTCCCAACTGTCCCAGATACAGCTGGACAGTCCCCGATTTCAGTGGTTGTCCTGGTACGGGGGAGGTATGTCCCGCCTTCTGGCAGCTGTTCCTGCGTCCATAGGAAGCAGAGACAGTTGCCATAATGAAGCAGAGAGCCGTCGCCGGCATCAGCTCCCTGCTCCATAATCCCTCCCCACTGTCGCCTCTCCACCGCTGGTCTGTGCAGGGGCAGGGCCAGTCGGCAGTCAGCTTTGGCTCCGTCCTCTCCACAGACTAGAGCAGCTGATGTCCTGCTGCTGCTGCTGCTAGGAAGAAGGTAAGTATATGGTGTTTATTTTTTTTACTTTCTGTGAGTGGCACAATGTGGGCATATTACAGGGGGCACAATATGGGCATATTACTGGGGGGCACAATGTGGGCATATTACTAGGGGCACATAACTGGGTCTATTAATGGGGGCACATATCTGGGCATATTACTGGGGTTACAGCTGGGCATAATTCTGTGAAGGAGGCACAATGTGGGCATATTACAGGGGGGCACAATATAGGCATATTACTGGGGGGCACAATGTGGGCATATTACTGGGGGCACATAACTGGGCCTATTACTGGGGCACAGCTGGGCAGAATTCTGTGAAGGAGGCACAATATGGGCATATTACTGGGGGCACATAACTGGGCATATTACTGGGGGCACAGCTGGGCAGAATTCTGTGAAGGAGGCACAATATGGGCATATTACTGGGGGCACATAACTGGGCATATTACTGGGGGCACAACTGGGCATAATTCTGTGAAGGAGGCACAATGTGGGGATAAATACTATGCTTGATTGACAGAGCCAGGCCAGCGGTCTCCTGCCAGCCCTGTCTGCCGTGGAAATCTCGCACCTGTGCTGTCCCATTCAGTAGTCAGCACCTGCTCAGTGAGTGAAGGACGCTCGCTGGCTACCAGCTTCCTCACTGCGATTGCGCTGAATATGTCGCAGTGATCCCCGGAAGAGAAGACGGCCGGCATCGCAGAGAAGGAGGAGAGTGCTGTGACGTCACTGGATCCTCCAATTTGGTAAGTATTTTCCTAACTGGCTCTTTATTCCCACTGATACCACCAATGATCAAGGGGGCATTAGAAGAAACAATATTTTATATAAAAAAAACACTATACTAATAATTATTCTATTTATTAACACTATACCACCAACGAATCAAATTAATTTGGCCACCAGGCTCCGGCTGAAAAAATTTGCAGGAATAATAGCAGAACATAGAGCACCAAGCAGGGGCAGATTGGTCATAGACCTTACAGAGAAATTTCTCAGTGGGCCAATGCCCAGGGGGCCGGCCAGTGTTAGTTTTAAGGGAATGTATTTTGTGATGGACTGTGGTATTTGGCTCTGTTGGGGTGGTATAATGTGCCATAATATAGTATTGCTGGCCCTGCCTTCCATCAGTTTGGACCCAACTACAAAACGGGGCCACTTTTAGTATTTTTTCCAGGGCCACTGTAAGTTCCCAGTACGCCCCTGGCACCAAGAATAGATGCTCCAGAATTGGTATTACAGGGGGAATGCAGATAGTTACTAATATAGCCATGTCAGAGGGGTGACTGGTTTTCTATAAGTAGGTAATTACTACACTGAGAAGGTCTGTGGAGCCTCAATCTCAAGAACATAGGGCTCCCATGACAGCTGTGTGGTGGAGAAGCATGTGTCTAAAGTCTGTGTATACATTTACATGTGTGAACAGGCACCTGCTCTGAAGGGATGGCGGTACAGGTGCCCTTATTGCCCCTGCTGTGACTGCCCCCTGCAGCTGTTATGTATTCCCATGCTCTGGGCCACCCGCAGCATTCGTCGTCGCGCTGTGTATCCGCCAAAGGGTTAAGTCCCCGGCGCAGGAGGAGGGTCAGGCTGACCCGGAAGCGCATGATTCTCCGCCCGTAGCCTCGGCGATGGCGGAATGGAAGGAGGAGGTGGAGGTGCTGGTGCAGCGGGTGGTGAAGGACATCACTGGCGCTTTCCGCAGGAACCCCAACATGTGAGTGGCAGCGGCGGTGACGTCATACGGGCCTCGTGACGTCGCTGGCTTCTGACATATTTGGCGGCAGGGCTGGAGTTGGGGAAAGTTTGAGTCGTGTGGTGACCGCTGTCCTGTCACTGGTGCTGACTGCGGAGCTCCGCGTCCTGTCAGTGCTAACCTTCACACGTCACATCAGGGCTACCCACCTTCACTGCCACCTGCAGGACTACCTACCTACCCTGACACCTGAAGGACTACCTACCTCCCCCCCACTTGTTCTTTTTTAATCTGTGTTTGTAGATCCAGAAGTGTATTTTTCCACTGTTATAGCTATTTGAGGGTTTGCATTTTTGCAGGATGAGTGGTACAATTTTTGGGGTACATGTAATATTGATATTGGCGTTATTATTTGGGGATGGTCGCCATTTCACCATAGTTTTTGCAGTCTTTCTGTTCACTATATACCATGTGGTAAAGATAACAAGCTGCTTTTTATTCTGTCAGTACCAGTACAGGGTATAATTCATTTTAGATTAGAGCTCTTGGCATAGAACAGCCTGGATCTGGCACTGCCGGATACTGCCACCTGGACCTCATTGACTATATTGGGGTCCAGCAGAGAATTGACGGGACAAAACCGCTGTGCGCAGTGTATTGTCAGGCCACAGATGTGAAGGGGGCCTTAGTACTTTTGCATAAAATTCTTTCTTGGGGACAAAAATAACATTTTCAGGTTGCTATGTTCAGACAGTTTTTTCTAGGTAGTGTTTTTGGTCACATAATTTATTGATTTCATTTTTGTAATGCTTTTTTGGGGGGAGAATCCAAAATAATCCAGCACTTCCACCACTGCTGTATGGGTCCTAATGATTGCGATATTTCCAAATATTTTAGTTTTTGATGTCTTTTCTTTGGGGGGAGGGGGGGGGGTAATTTGTTTTATACGTTTATTTATTTTGTTTTTAAATTTTTTTTTTGTTGTCTTCCTGAGGCATTTAAGGCAGCAGTTCTATGCTCTTGTCTACCATGCTTTGAAATACATATTTCATCGCATAATTATCTGTACTGGGGGTCATCTTTCAGACGCTCGGCTGCTATGGTTAAGCATCGGTCCTCTGCTTGTGCATTACACTGATGATGAGTGACGCAGAGAACTCCCTTCCTCTGACCACACAGAGCGGTCATGTTGCGGTTGCATAAAAGCTGCATTGGGCTCTAATTAGGACCGCACTGTCAGTCTACAGAATACCGCCATAAACGATGCAGGCCAACTAAACAAGTGGTTCAATTAAAGACCACTGCAGCTTGTACAACTGCACAGTACTTGACTGAAGCGTGGCTGTGACACGATCGTCCCATGTGGTCTGACCCGAAGGATACATCCACACTGTGCGCCTGTGCTGCGCTTTTCTAAAAATCCTGTAAAGGCCCTCTAACTACCGGTGTCCCAGCGGAGTGGTGGTCAGATGGGACTACTATGAGACGTAAATCACTGATCATCATTAGGACCACACTTTAGGTTGCTTTCCGAAATTTTCCATGGGCTTCTGGTGGTTGTCATCAGGAAGAAGGCAGTTTCCGTATGGATTGACTGTTATATCTTCTAAGATTACCCATTGACAAGAACGCTGACCCAGCACATAGGTTGGAGTGCCGTCCTCAGATCCTGATACTATAGTCCTTACCCGAACAACAGAAGACATCTTTCCTTCTCCTTTCACTTGACCAGCGCTTTCATAAACCAAGGAGGTCATGCGGAAATGTCAGAAGCAGATTATGGGAGCTAATGTCGGGGCCAGACAATGGGGCACATTTATTGAGGGACTTGCGACTATTTTTTGACTAAAATAATTGCAAGTCCCCTTTTTTAACCAGCCGTGCGACAATATTTAGTCACATGGCGGTTTTACGCCGTGTTCACCATTTGGGCGCGTCAGGGGCTGGGACTCCCAGCAAATTTACTAAGGTTTATGCCTGGAAACAGGTGTAAATGTTGCCAAAAAACAAGGCCAGCCAGGGGCAAGGACCGCCATAGGTGTGCCTGATTTATGATGAGGTGCACGCCGCATTGTAGATTAGACGAATCTTAGGGCAGCCAAGGGAGAAACTAAAACTGTCGTAAAAAGCTGGTTTTAGCAAATGTTGACACGGGACTGATGATTGATGACTGCATCCATAAGAAAACATTATTCTCTGCTGTGGGATCATGGAGCTAAGTGTCTGTCATGTCTTCTGGTCCTAGCACTGCTTATTGGTAAGTCATGTGCTCCTCGAGGCTTGTAGGGTATTGATTATAGCACTTACCTGTTTCACTTCCCTTTCAATCTTTGGTACTTGACCTGTTATTCTTAATACACTTTGGAAAGGAGTTTGTACACGTAAAGCTTGTGCACACAACCGTGTCCGTTTTGTGGTCTGCAAATTACGGATCGGCATAATACTGATCCACCATTTTGTCCTCAAACATATCTACAAATGTCCTCTCCTTGTCGGCAAAACAGCCAAGAATAGGACATCTTACTTGTGGGCAGAATACGATTCGTTGCTCGTTTTCCTCGCGATCCCTATCACCTTACATGTACTAAAATGTATTGCCTCCATTGAGGCACTTTCAATATGGCCACTTTTAACTCAAGTCTTCTTTAGTCTCGTGCATGCGCCTTTACTGTGAGTTGCAGCGAGTGCATTAATGTATTACATAACGAATCCGAACCCAACGATTGTGGTGTACGCCACAAGTCCATGACATATGTTAAAGGGAGTCTGTCATTTCGTTTTCACTTATTAGGCTTCTGCCAGCGTTTTGTAAGGCCCCTTTATTAGTGTTTGTGTGCTTTGATTGCGGCATAAGAGGACCTTTATTTGTTATGCAGTTAGGCCCCAGGTACCCGGAGTGGAGCTTATCCATAGCTCCTTCCCTCCAATCTCTAACGCCCTTCCCCTCTCCCTGCAGTGTCATTCATACCCCTCTGTGAAATGCTGTCCAGCGCGTTACAAACACCGCTGTGGTCCTCTGCTTCACTGCTTATAATGCTCATGCAGCGTGCCACATGGATAAGAATAGTCATTTCTATCATAGTGCCGGCCACGTACGGTCCGCAAAACACAACGGCCATCTGAATGAGCCCTTACTGTGGACATCCGCTTTACAGCTCCACCTCTTCTTCCAGAAGGCCTGCCATGTGCTGCTTGACAGTGAGTGAATGACATTGCAGGGAGAGGGGAGGAACATTTTGACAAGGGGGCTTGGATGCAATGGATAACACCCCCTAAACGATCTATTTTTGCCACAAGCAACCCACATAAATGCTAATAAAGGTGTGTTTACAATGCTGTTTTGGTGTATAGCAGAACACTGTCAAAAGTTGGTGACTGACTCCCTTCAACTCCTGTACTGAGCCACTTTTCACCTTAAATCCCAGGCCAATTTGTGCAAATCTGGCATGGGTCGTTTTATGTGCTAATGCGCTGAAATGGTTTTACGTATCGAAGCCAAAAGAAATTCACAATTTTGGAGATTTGAATTTCTCTGCTTTTAAGGGCAGATAGTGATTAAAATATTTATTACTTAACATTCCCCATATGTTTACTTTATGTTGGCATCATTTTGTAAATGACATTTTATCTTTTAGGACATTAGAAGGCTCAGAATTTTAGAAGCAATTCTAAAAATTTTAAGAAAATTTCCAAAACCCACATTTTTGAGGACCAGTTCAGTTATTAGGTTATCTTGTAGGGTGTACATAGTAGAAACCACATCATTTTAGAAACTACACCACTCAAGTTATTCAAAATTGATTTTACAAATGTTGTTAACCATATAAGTGTTCTAAAAGAATTAAAGGAAAATGGAGGTGAAATTTAAAATTTTCACTTTTTAAGCAGATTTTCCAATTGAATCAATTTTTTCCTGTAACCCAGCAAGGGTTAACAGCAAAACAAACCTCAATATTTACATAATCATAAACTGCTATATGGGCACACGGCAGGGAGCAGAAGGAAAGGAGCAACTTGTGGCTTTTGGAGGGCAGATTTTTATGGACTGGTTTTTAGGCACCAAGTCACATTTAAAACCCCCCTGATGAATCCTACAGTAGAAACTCCCAAAAGGTGATCCCATTTTGGAAACTATGGGATAAGGTGACAGTTTTATTGGTACTATTTTGGGGTACATATGATTTTTGATCGATGGATATTACTCTTTGTGAGGCAAGGTAACAAAACAAAATGGCTGTTCTGGCATAGTTTTTATTTTTTGTTTTATTTACGATGTTCACCTAACAGGCTAGATCAGGTGTTATTTTTATAGAGCAGGTTACGGGTGCGACAATACCAAATATGTCTACTCTTAGTTTTTTGCTCCTATTTTACGTAATGAAGCATTTTTGAAGGTAAATCATGTTTTTGTTGCTCCATTTTCTGAAAGCCATATTTTTTTTATTCTTCTGTCGACTGTCTTGTGTAGGGGCTCGTTTCTTTGCAGGAAGAGTTGACGTTTTTATTGGTACTATTTTTTGGGTACATATGATTTTTTTGATAGTTCAACATTACACTTTTTTGGGGCAAGGTGACCAAACAATTGCTGTTTTGGCAGTCTTTCATATATTATAGTTTTACACAATAAAAGCATATATTTGTGCTCCTTTGTGACCTCGCGGACTATTACACTTCTTCCTTTTGGTGTAGTCTTTGGTGGTTGACCACTCCTGTGGAGGGTAATAAAAGTCTTGAATTTCTTCCATTTGTACACAATCTGTCTGAGTGTGGATTGGTGGAGTCCAAACTCTTTAGAGATGGGTTTTATAACCTTTTCCTGCCTGATGAGCATCAACAGCTCCCTGTTCTTTACATAAAACAGGTCACTCACTCACCCTGGTTGTCATACCATTGACTCAAAATACCTGACTCTAATTTCACCTTCAAATTACAGTGTTCCCTCAAGTTACAACATTAATTGGGACAGGTTCTGGATGTGACTATGACTCCATATTAGAGTTCGTTTAGGGTGCATTAGCCGTAGCAGGGACTACTAGGGGGAGTTTCAGTGGCCCCGCTACAGGCTGTTCAACACTCTTTCAGTAGAACAACCACCCCTGTCTGGCTGGAAAATCACATATAATGTGTGGGGGAACGTCTATTCTGGCTGGTTTGAAGACGGCTTGTTTAGAATTGATGGGAATATTATTGTCTTCCACAGAGATGAAATCGGCTTAATTCCGTGTCCTGAAGCAAAATTTAATCGAAGTCCCATCGTTCTGGTGGAAAATAAATTGGGAGTGGAGAGCTGGTGCATCAAGTTTCTGCTTCCTTATGTACATAACAAGCTCTTGCTTTACCGGCAGAAGAAACTTTGGCTTAATAGAGATGGTATGTTTTTATCTTTTACGCTCCGTTTTTTTTCCAGAGTAAGTATGAAACTAAAGGAAATACTTTTTCTTACAAGGGAGGTGTTTTTTACAGTACCTTCTCAGTATACATCTGTGTTAATTCCAATTCCGCTCTTCCCTTTTGGACAACTGCCCTTGATCCATGTATCTGCATACTAACTAAATATCAATGTTTATTTTTCTTAAAGGGGACCATATAGGTGAAAATAAAATTAAAAAAGGCTATTTGTGAAGATTAAAAAATGTGAAAAATCAGAACCCCCAGTTTCTTGGTATGAAGCTGCCCATACACTTTAGATGTAATTCAGCCGAACCTAACGGGACGACCATCTTATGTGTATGGGAAAGACACCCGTGGTTAATGTACACGACCGGGGGTAACCCATTTTAACCCTTCAGATTCCGTGGTCAAAAGTGACAAGCTAAAACCCGGAAGCGCGCACTTCTGGGGGGAGCCAGAGTGTGTGTGCGGTAGCCCCTGTCCTCCTGTGTGACAGGAGGCTGCTGCACATTAGTTCCTATGGAGCCCCAGTCTATGGGAAACATAGTATAATCCCCATTGACTCCAATACTAATGCATTGGAGTCTATGAAAGAAGCAATCTGATGATTGCTTGTTATAGTTCCCTGTAAAAAAAAAGGGCAAAAAAAATACAATTTTTAAAAATTAAAAAAAAAAATTCAGATCAACCCCCCTTCCCCAAAATGAAAATAAAAAAGCATAAAAAAATACACATGGAGGGCATCATCGTGTGTGAAAACGTTTGTACTATTAAAATATCTAAAAATATTTATCCCATACAGAAAACAGTGAAACGTAAAAAAAAAAAAAAAGTTAAAATGACCGATTCAACGTTTTTGGTCTCTTCTCCTCCCACAAAAAAAAAATTAAATAAAAAGTGATCAAAAAGTCGTACACTCCCCCAAATGGTAAAACGCAAGAAAAACTATACATATGTGTTTATCGCCGTAACCGTACTGACCTGGACAATGAAAGTAACAGGTCAGTTCTATTGTATAGGGAACGCCATAAAAACTAAATAATAAAACCGTATAAAACCGTTTCGGAAATTGCATTTTTTTTTTCCAATTTCACCCCATGTGGAATTTTTTTTCTGGCTCCCCACTATATCGTATACAAAATTAAAATGGTGGAATTAGAAAGTATAACTTGTCCCGCAAAAAACAAGCCCTCATACAGATATGTGAACGGAAATAAACCTGCCACAATCTGGTCTTTCGTGACGACTGGGTGCCTGAGCCCTTACTGATGGACTGAAAGTGCAGTTAAATGTCTTCATCACCATATTATCGATATATTTCTAGTCCTAATGACCTGTAGAGATCTTTCAGTTCCTATGTGTATAGCCCTGCACTTTTCTAAGTGACCCGGTAAAGTAGATGCAGACAAATCCTTGTGCAAGTACATATACATGTATGCATACTTGTTATAATCCCAGTCCTCAAACATATCTCCAAAGTTGTAGATAATATTGCCTTTCCAGTAACAATTATAGAGCGGTAGTAAAATGAATGTACAATCTAAGCCTTGGGAAAGGGACAAAAGGCTCATTTGTTCCTGTCCTGGGTGCACTTCAGCAGAGCTCCAGACAGACTTGGATAGCTCTATGAATTTCACTAATTCAAAGGCCCCTTTGTGTAGTGCAAGACCATTACAGGGGTAATGCCTTCCACAATCTAGGAAAACTGTGTATCTACTTTTTTTTAAAGGTTTTAAAACACTAACACCTATGACACATTTTCTGTAGATGAATGATTGATGTGCTAAATTGGTCTCAAGACATGAGACCAATTAAAGGCTACAAATTATTACAGAACTTGCATTATTTGTATACCAGGCCTTGGAAAACTAGAATTCTGTTTAGTGCCAAAGTATTTTAAAATATTTAGAAATGTGCCCAAAAGCGTTCTCACTAAAGTTAACGTCTAATTTAAAAGCTACTTCGACTAACATTAAACGTAGGTGAAAACAGTTCTATAGTCTAGTGTCTAATTTGTCCGCAGACGTTTAGGTGACTATCGGAGCGTGAAGTGTTTTCCCTTAGCTTTATTAATTTATTTATTTTTTAATAAAGATGCAAATGTTCTTCAGTCTTGAATCTTGACACATTCTTAACAAGCCTAGCAGCTTCATTAATCTTAGAGGAATTTAATGATGCCCTGAATGTAAAATAGTCTGTGGATCATTAAAGCATCTGCTAGAATTGTATTACAAATTAAGGCCACTTTGCCGTAGTGCACTGCTTTCCTGTTTGCAAAATCTGTCTTTGTCTGTTTCACAGTATATAAAAGAATAAAGGTACCTTGCATTCGATCAGTCACTTAAAAAATGCAAATTTAGGTGTGTTGCTCCAGGGGCATAAAGGGTAAGGCCTCTTTCACACTAGCGGCAGCACGGATCCGGCAGCTAAAGGGTGCCGACGGATCCGTGCTGCCGCTGGTACATGTGCAGCAGCGCTCCGGCCCCACACATGTTGACACAGACATTGGGACAAGACACAGAGAACATACATACATACATACATACATACATACACACACACACACACACACACACACACACACACATACATACTTACATACTCCAGCCAGGGACGCTGGCAGCATGTCTTCACGCGCCTCCTGCGCGCAGTGATGACGATTCCCCACAGCGCCTCCTGCTGGGCACAGTGGGGAAACGTCATAGCTGCACGCAGGAGGCGCGTGAAGACATGCTGCCGGCGTCCCTGGCTGGAGTATGTGAGTATGTATGTGTGAGTATGTATGTATGTCTGTATGTATCTCTGTATATGTGTAGCCGGATCCGGAATGACCCCCCATTGCAAGTCAATGGAGGACAGATCCGGATTACTGGTGTGTCACACGAAACGGATCCGTCCCCATTGACTTGCATTGGGGGTCATTCCAAATCCGTCTTGGTGCGGATACCTAGTACGGAGAGCAAACCGCAGCATGTTGCGGTTTGCTCTCAGGTCTGAAGACGGAACGGAATGCATTTAGGAGCATTCCGTTGTCTTCAGTTCAGTTTTGTCCCCATTGACAATGAATGGGTACAAAACGGAAGCATATTGAGTTCCCTATGACGGAACTCAATACCGGAAAATAAAAACGCTAGTGTGAAAGTAGCCTAATCCCACAAACTGAAGTGGCTGTTATGCGATCACGTGACCCGCAACCCGGAAGTGAGAAAGACGGGAGTTTTAAAAAGTGAAGAACGCTCCCTGGCCTCCTGTATGCTTGCCTTGGCATTCTCCTGCAGCATGTCTCTTCCCAGTGACTCTGATGTGGGGAAAAAGATGTCTGAGCCTCCTAGGACCCTTAGCCCGGTAAGATTGACTCCCTAACTTCCTCCACTATTGGGCCAAAAATTGTGGGTGGGCCTGGGGAGCACTGGGTGTCTTATTTCTCCTCCATTGCCTTTGTGGTGGTTCTCTCCATTGGGAATACCTTATTTACGGTTTCCCATTATGTTTTTTCAGGGAAAAACTTCTATGAAATCTGGAGAACCGCCCCTCAAGGGCAAGAAATGTGCACTATATAAAAAATCGTCATCCTCCACTTATACTAAACGTATTTGTGTAAAGTGTTTGGAAAAGATTGTGGCGGAAGAAAGTCCGTCGATTGTAGATAATCTGAGAACCCTCATTAAAGAAGAGGTCAACTCAGTGATTGATTTAAAACTATCTAGCTTACCCCAAAGACCATCTTCTTCTAAAGCGGAACGTGTATACCCTTTAGAAGATGATATAGAATTTGACGAGGGTGAAATCTCTGAAAATTCGCACTCTGTTTCCTCTGAAAATGAATCGGGGAGACCGTTATGCTCTATTGATGAGACTCAATCCTTGCTAAAAACCATCCGGGTATCTATGAATATAGAAGAAGTGAAAGAGCCTCAATCAATACAGGATCAGCTTTTTAAAGGTCTGGGAGAAAAAATAATGGTGTTTCCCGTCCATGACACTATAAAAAGACTGATTTAATAATGAGTGGAAAGATCCAAAGAAAAAAATCAGCCATTTCAAACCTGTTTAAGAGGAAATACCCCTTTGATGATCAGGAGACTGCGCTCTCGGATAAGACACCTAGGGTAGACGCCCCAGTGGCTAAAATATCTAAAAAATCCTCACTGCCTTTTGAGGATATTGGCCTTCTCCGAGACCCCATGGATAAGAAATGCAAATCTATCTTTAAAAAATCATGGGAATCTAACACGGCCATCTTAAGACCTGGTATCGCAGCCACTTATATAGCCAGAACCCTGTCTATGTGGTTGTCTCAATTAGAAGAACACCTGACATCTGGTACCCCCAGAGAAGATGTTCTGGCCTCTATACCAACTCTGAAACAAGCCTCAAACTTTCTGGCAGATGCATCTGCAGATGTGGTTAAATTGGTGGCCAGATCTGCTGCACTTTCAAACTTGGCCAGAAGAGTAGTCTGGCTTAGATCATGGTCGGGAGATACTACCTCTAAATCCAGACTCTGTAACATACTATGTGAAGGGGATAGATTATTTGGACCCGTGTTAGACAGATTAGAAAAAGCTTCAGATAAGAAAAAAGAATTCCCAAAGGAGTCGAGGCATTTCTTTCAGCGCTGTTCCTTTTGGACCCAAAAGAAGTCGAAGACAGAACAAACTAAGAGAGAAAATTCTTCAAGATGGCAATCCTCCAGAGACAGAGGCTTTCTCTTCAATCAAGATAAAGCTACCAATCGTCAAATAAATGACGCCAGAGGTACAGTGGGAGGGGGGTTAATGAGATTCGAGTTAGCATGGGAAAAAATATCATCCTCCTCCTGGATTCTAGATCTAATAAAATCAGGCTACAGGCTAGAGTTTAATTCTTTACCACCAGAAAGATATCTCATAAACAGAGTCCTTCAGCCAGGCAAACAAATGCTTCTAGAAGCGCAGATAAATCTCTTGTTACAGAAAAACGTCCTGGTTCCAGTTCCCCCAGGCCAAGAGAAAAAGGGATTCTATTCTCCAATTTTCCTGGTTCAAAAGCCAAATGGCACTCAGAGCCATAATAAATTTAAGGGCACTGAACAAGTTCGTGTCATACAAGAGATTCAAAATGGAAACCATAAAGTCAGTGATAAGTCTCCTATCAAAGGATTGTTTTATGGCGACAATAGATTTAGCAGAAGCTTACTACCATGTTCCCATCCATACAAAGTACCAAAAATTCCTACGACTAGCAATTTATATTCAGGGGCATCTACATCACTTTCAATTCCAATCTCTCCCGTTTGGCCTATCATCAGCCCCGAGAATATTTACAAAAATCGTAGCAGAGATGTTTAGTTACTTTCATCAACAAGGTATAAGTATACCATATCTCAACGACTTTCTCCTGACAGCAGATAACAGAGGACTCTCTACGGGAGCAGATTGTGGAGGTCAAACAACTCCTAATATCCTTAGGTTGGATGATAAATATGGAAAAATAAAATAAAAATTTCCCTGCAAAATAATGACATTTTTTGGGAATTCAGCTGGATTCTCACAGAATGTCCTCCTTCCTACCCCCTCAAAAGATTAAAATTCTAAAAGAAAATATAAGAACCTTTTTGCTGAAGCCTTCCGTCGCAATCAGGAATGTGATGAGATTATTGGGTCTTATGACTTCAACCATACCGGCAATCAGATAAGCCCAAACTCATGTAAGAACACTGCAATCATTCCTCCTGACGGTGTGGGACAAGAGTCAACTGTCTCTGGATAAGAACATCAGAATTCCTCGTTATGTAAAACACTCCCTCTATTGGTGGCTCATTCAAAAAAACCTGGTTCAGGGAGTTCCTTGGCGTCAACACAATCCAGTGATAATCACAACAGACGCCAGCAGCCAGGGCTGGGGAGCCCATTGCAATCAGCAGATGATACAGGGCTCCTGGAACGAGGATATGGTAAGTTCCTCTTCAAATCAAAAGGAACTATCTGCATTTCTTTATGCCTTAAAGGGATTTCTTCCGCAAATCCAGGATCAGAATGTGAGAATTCTATCGGACAACGTAACAGCGGTAGCTTATGTCAACAAGCAAGGGGGCACGAGAAGCAGATCTTTGGAAGCCATAGCAGCCAGGATATTAGCACTTGGAGAGAAACATCTGCTGTCATTATCTGCGACCCACCTGAAAGGAGATCAAAATCTCCTAGTGGACTTCCTAAGCCAAAACATCCTCAAGGAAGGGGAATGGTCATTGAACCAAAAAGTATTTGACCAGATCTGTCAAAGATGGGGACGTCCCATAATAGACCTCTTTTCTACAAAAAGCAACAGGAAAGTGCCTCTTTTCTGCTCCCTGACCTACCAGGACAATCCATTCCTAGTAGATGCCTTCTCAGCCCCATGGCCTGTATGCCTTTCCTCCATTGCCACTGATTGCGAAGTGCCTCGCAAAAATTCTAGAGGAAAGATGTCAAGTCATCCTAATTGCTTCAAGATGGCCAAGTAGATTCTGGTTCCCTCTACTTCTACGCCAATCAAAAGGAGAAGGTTGGCGTCTTCCCCAGATACGAGATCTTCTACTACAAGGACCAGCAGTTCATCCTCATTCTCCTTAACTCAATCTGTGGGCCTGGAGGCTGAACGCTCAGTCCTAAGGAAAAGAGGGCTTTCGGATCCTGTAATAGATACATTACTCAGAAGCAGGAAGCCCATTATGTCAACTGTACTTGGAAGGCTTTTTGGGACTTTTCTGGGGGTTCTTGGGATCCTTCCATGCCCCCAAATATTAAGGCCATCCTAGACTTCCTCCAGAGGGGTCTTGATCTGGGACTTTCTGTAAGTACCTTAAAGGTACAGATTATGGCATTATCGGCCTTCCTAGATGTTAGGCTGGCTGAAACTGACCTGGTAAAAAAAATTAATAAAGGGGGCTTCTAGAATAAGACCTACCTTTCATTCCTCTGTTCCCCTTTGGGATCTTAAAATAGTGCTAACCGGCCTGTTAGACCCTCCGTTTGAACCCATTAATGAAATCTCACACCCTATGCTCCCCCCCCCCGTACAAACACAAACATACATGCTTTATCAGTTGACTTTAATAACTTAAATGATTAGTAGCTTTTCACACTACTTTACATAAGTGAATAGTACAATAGTAGCATGAATAGTGATATATCGGTGAGATATGTCTAGTTCTCCCCCACACACGACTAATTGGGTTTCACTTTGAAAAATGCCTTAATTCCGTCCAATACGGAGCACCCCCACAGGACGACCATATTATACATGTCAATGCAAGTCTATGGGGGGGAATGAGCAGGATCACACAAAGACAGGCAGACTGCTGGAGCTACATTGACTGAAATATAAACTTCCAAAGTGCATAATCCACAACCTTACAGGTCAGTACCTCTCTGTAGTGTCCTCCATGATCATGGATCTGCTTTTGAGTGCACAGAGAAGGTTAGGAAGCAGATTCTCCTCTACTTTGAGTGCAATGGATGGCAGCTAGCCTCCACCCACCATGTCTGAGAGATCTGCAAACTACGCATTCACTATGCACAGCGGAAAACTGCTAAAAAATGCCAGATACAAGTCATTCAGTATTCCTCATGTATATACACTGTACTATTGATTAAATGCAGAGTTTGCTGAAAGGTTAGTGATATTTTGTCGCTGTATTACTTTTCAGTTTTGAAAGTTTGCAATAACTTTCCTGTTCATTTTGTAAAATTCTAATGATATGTTCTTTTTAAAGATGTGTAAGTGACTCCTTAAAATAACATTAAAGGCAATATATCAAGACAAAATAAAGTCCTTTGGAAGATCAAAGATAAACCTAGCTGCGGCGGTGTTCTATATTTAAGAATCCCCATGGAGCTTCAATCCTACTATGCCCCTAACCTCATTAGTAATAATAATTTAAAATAAAATCGGGTTTTAAAAACAATCCATTTTTTAATGAAAATGAAAGTACTTATCCCAATTAACAACATTTTAGCTTGCTGGTGTTAGTGTAATAAGGATACACTAATTCACACTGTATAATGATGCTTAATGTTTTTCTGAAAAAGAAATGATCTATGAATTCTGTTTTGCTTTGAATGTAATAAAGTCCCATATTTAAAGGGAACCTGTCATCTCCGAAACACCCCCTGAACTAGAGTAAGTGTTGTATAGTGTAAGTGATGCTGAATCCAAATATGTAAGTTTTATCTTCATACTCACTTCCATTCTGATGTTGTGCTCCCACAAACCTGCAGTAAAATGCACTGAGAGGACTCCGGTGCTCACTCACATAATGGAGAGGACTCAAAGAAGAGTCATCTCAACATATTTTACTGCTGGTTTGTGGTAGCACAGCGTCTGAATGGAAGTGAGTATGAAGATAAAACTTACATATTCGGATTCAGCATCACTTACACTATACACCGCTTACTCTAGTTCAGGGGATGTTTCGGAGCTGACAGGTTCCCTTTAAGTCAGAATATAAAGAAACGTATCGATTAGGTGCCTTTTAGGGTATGTCCACAAGTGGCGGAAATGCAGAGGATTTTCCGCAGTTGAGTTCCTTACAGAAAAGCTGCGGCAGGGTGAATGAGATTGTGAAGCAATTTATGTTGTGGATTTCACCCTTTGCAATTTCTGGGGCAAAGTCATGTCACTGTTGTGTGACTCACGCTGATTCTCTGCTCTCTAATTGGAGTGCTAGAGTGTTAAAAAATGGCCAGGAATTGGAGAAGCATAAAGGTGTGCTGTTAGTTATTTATTTTTTTAAGACTTGTCAGGTACTGTATAGCTGTAACTATAAAGGGGTTATCCGATTTCTGAAACCCTCCCCCTATGTGCTGGGCCCCTCACAGGTAATACCCCGCTCCCTGCGGCGGTCCTGGTCCCCGGACACCTCCTCTGCTTCTCCATGCACACGGATGAAAACATTCGGTGTCCAGAGGGGAGGGGGGGGGGCAGCCAATGGCTGGCAGGGATGGGGACTAGCCTCCTTAGCGTCACCCGGGGTAAGTATATTACCTGTGAGGGACCCAGCACATGGGGGGTTTCAGAAAACAGATAACCCCTTTAAGGCTTCGTTCACATGATAGTCTTTTCCGGCACAGGAGCAAACTACTGGATTTTCTGTATCCTGCATAGCCTTGCACATATGGATCCCGATTCTCAATTATAGGATCTGCTGGGGATCCGGGAGGGGTTTCTGGGAAAAGTTCTGGCTTTCTAACCCACCGCATCCCATTATAGTGAATGGGGATCTGGCGGTGTTGGGCTATGCAATAAATCCAATGGTAGCTAGATAGCTAGAACAGACTACAGAGATGTAAACCTAGCCTAACTTTTATTCTTTTTGAACTTGAACTGGAAAATGCATCCAAACTCAAAAAAGACATTGACATCCATTACACAACTCTTTAGCCAGGAGCAGCCAATCACAGAGCAAACACAATGCAGTACATACACACAGTGTTCCACAGCTGCTCTGGTCTCTGCTGCTCTCTACTTCCTAGTCCCAGCTCGACTCACAGGAAATGGCCTGGATTGCCAGTAGATCACTAGGACATTGAATGTAATGGCAAGGTGCCATGGCTCCATTTATACTGTTCTGTATCCCGGTTTTATTGATTGATGGGGTCCCAGCATTAGGGCTCTTGTGATTGTGCTGTACGTTTACCATCAATCCCGTGGGTAGGTGATAAGTGTTATCTGTGGGATAACCATTTTAAGTGGTTAATCTAGATCAGGGGTGGCCAACCTTACAGATAAAAAGAGCCAGGGAAAAAAACTGTATGACTTAAAGGAGCCACTAGCTACACATTTGCACACAAGTCACTGTATTTTTCACCCTATACAATGCACCTAGGCTTTAGTGGAGAAAAAATAAGAAATACATTTTTTTTCATCTGATCTCCCAGACTCCCAGTGTCAGACCCTTAGTGCTCAGATCTTCTCCCATGCTCAGACCAGACCCCTCATGCTCAGATCTGAACCTCCTGTTCAGATCTGCCCCCCCTCCATACTCAGATTAGAACCCCCATGCAGGGGCGAACTGGGAACTTAAAGTGGCCCTATTTTGTAGTTGGGTCTAAATGGATGGAAGGCAGGGCCAGCAATACCATATTGTGGCACATTGTATCTCCCCAACAGAGTCAAATACCACAGTCCAACACAAAATACTGCCACCAGCACATAATACATCCCCAAAAAACTTCTACTGGCCGGCTGAGAGGAGGGCCCTGGCGGCTCCCTGGGCATCGACCCACGGGGAAATTTCCCTGTAAGGTCTATAGCCAATCCGCCCCTGCCCCCATGCTCAGATCAGAAGCTCCCATGCCTAGATCAGACCCTAAATCTCAGTTCTATAATTTAGAAAAATCTTCTACCTCCCCTGATTGGGCACCTGCTACACGCTTTCCAATGTGACCTGATGCACACAATGCCAGGTGATAGCGTGTGTCTCCACATACTAAGTTCTGACACTGTGCGCATCGGAATGTAGTGAAGAGTGAGCTGGAGCTGCAGAGTAGCAACATGCTCAATCAGGAAAAGAGATCTGAGCATGGGGTGGAGAGTGAGCCGGCCTGACTGCTTCCCGGCTCCACCAAAAGAGCCACACTTCAAGAGGCAAAGAGCCGCATGTGGCTGAAGGCACAGGTTGTCCACCTATGATCTACAGTAGCTCTTCTGGCAGTCCTCCATTAAGATTACAGTGAACGGTCCTACTGTAGGTTTTGAAGGTACTTTTTAAAATTTTAAAATGTAAAAAAAATGAATGTTTAGCTAATCAGTGATGCAATATATTAATCTTTCTTTTTGTTTAGAATTGATCGATGTGACATGCACCCTGTTGTTGCTGAACCCAGACTTCACCACTGCATGGAATGTCAGGTATGGCACACTTAAATCTGGTTCTCCTTGCCTGTGTACACTATAACATATACAGTACAGTAGGCCTACAACATATACTTTACTGTAGACAGTATCTTATTATAGGCCTATAACATGTCAGAGGCATGGCACAGTGCGTGCTTGTCTTGCTGGTCATTGATGTCTTCTTTTTGGAAATAACACATAAACCTTAGTTATTTAAAGGGGTATTCCCATCTCACAAATGTAGTTTGTACAGTTAGATATAGCCATACCAATATTATTACTAATAGAATGTATTTATATAAAATGTACAGTTTAGAAGATTTCCCTATTTGTATATCCACACACATTAGTCAGGCCGTTGCCCCTAGTTACGACCACCGCGACAATGTAGTAGTGGTGGTCAGCTTGCTCTTGTTCAAACCCGCTCTGAGGTAACTGCTGTATTGTGAACGCACATTGCATGAGCATGCGGAGACACATCTTATGGTTGTAGTATTTTTGTCTGCGCTTCCAAAACGCAGAGAAACGGATCCTGTTCCAAGATCAATTCATCTCTATGGAGCATGATCCGTTTATAAAGTCTGCGTTTTGGACGGATCCTGACCAGATGTGAAAGTACCCTAAGGTGTGTCTGCACATGATCATGTAATGTGCATTCACAACACGGCAGTTACCACAGAGTGCGTTTAAACAGAAGCAAGCCGACCACCACTACTACACGGCCGCAGTGGTCGTAACTAGGGGCAACGGCCTGACTGATGTGTGTGGGACAATGGATATACAAATAGGTAAATCTTCTAAACAGTACATTTTATATAAATACCTTCTATTAGTAATAATATTGGTATGGCTATATCTAACTATACAAACTACATTTGTGAGATGGGAATACCCCTTTAAGTGCTTATTTATAACAAAATGTACTCTGGCCAGTGCATAGTAGCGTAACCTTATGTTTCTCCAACAGGAAAGAATTGATCCAGTCTGGAGCCATCCACCCAGAGAAGGATTTACAGCTTGGAAAACTGGCTTTGACCAAGTTCCCTAAAAGTCCTGAAACATGGATTCACAGGTCTTGTGTTATATGAATGCCATTCTTCCATTGTATTAATCGTATTTCCTCCATTGTTTTAAGCCTTGTTACATGAACGTGAAGAGATTTTATATAAAAAGATATGCACCTTGAGTCGCACTTCCAAATTGTAATTTCTTGTCTGTCTCCTACAGTTGTATTTTTAATATTAAAATTATCTTTATTAGTCATTTAAAGGGGTTGTCTCATTGCAATAAGGAATCCTCTATCCACAGGATGGAGAATAAGTGTCATTGGAGGGGGTCCTACTGCTGGTGCCCCAGCTGATCACAAGAACCTGTGTTCTCTTGTTTGAATGGAGTGACGGACATGCATGCGTGCTGCTCCTCCATTCAGATCTGGAGATAGTCTAGGAATTGCACTTGGCTATCTCTGCCTCTCCTTTCAAGCAGGGGAACATGGGCTCCAATTTCCATGATTGATGGGCCCCTGCTGATCAGACACTTTTCTCTTATCCTGTGGATAGCGGTAAGTTGTTGTAATGCGACAACTCCTTTAACTCATAATGCCGTACATGCCATACAAGGGCTTATATGGAGTAGGCTGCTGCTTAAGGGTATTAAAAAAAAAAAAAAAAAAAATTCAAATCACCCCCTTTCCCAATTTTAACCCCTTCCCAACAGCTGCTGTACATGTACGGCCCAGCGGGAAGTGACTTCCCGGCAGCCGCTGTACATGTATGGCACACTGATCAGGCGGGTGCAAAAACCGCACCTACTCGATCTGCAGCAGGGGCCGTCTGTTCCCGACAGCTGATCGCCTGCTGTATGCATCGGTGAAAACACTAATCCCAGTGCATTAACCCATTGTATGCACAGGGTTTGCTGAGGGAGGGGGTCTCATAGGCACTCTCTCAGTGTAAAAGCTGACAGGTAATTCATTACAATAAAAGATGCATTGTAGAGGAGATCAGACCCCAAAAGTTGATGTCCCATGGTGGGACAAAAACAAAAAGTAAAAAAATCTACTGTACTACTGTATTTTTGCCCTATATGACGCACCTAGGTTTTAGAGGAGGAAAATAAGAAAAATTAAAATATTTCTCATCACACTTCAGCTCAGAGCCCCAATCACCCCCCCCCCCAATGTTAATCAGACCCCAAATGTTAAGACCCCCATTCAGACCTCAGATCAGACAAAAACTAATCAACTTACCTCTCCAATCCGGACGCTGCTGCACTGGGGATCCAGCTCTGGTTCTTCCTGCCGCAGCTGTCACAGCACAGTGAGTGACAGAGGGCCAGGAAGCGGTGAGTACAGATCCCGGGGAAGCTGCATTCACTGTACTGATGAGCACTTCCATAATGGAATTAGTATTCGCCCCATAAGAGCACTGACATTTTCTGCCCACTTTGGGTCTTACAGGGAGCAAAACACGGTATGAACTCCAAAATGGTACCGCTGAAACCAACACTTCAGCCCACAAAAAAATGACCCCCTACAAAAGAGGATTGGCAGAAAAATTTTTAAAAAAAGGCTTTTAGAAAACAGCGGAACAAAAACAGGATTTTATTTAAAAAATGCCTTTGTTGTGTAAGATTGCAAGCAAAAAATAAAAATTTGACTTATTAGGTATTGTCACGTCCGTAATGACCTGCTCTACAAAAATATGTCATGATCTACCCTGTCAGGTAAATGCTGTAAAAAAAATTTAAAACCGTGCCAAAACTAACCATTTTTTGTCAACTTGCCTTCAAAAAGCATAATAGTGAGTGCTATGTACCCCAAAATGGTACCAATAAAAACATCAACTCAAAAAAATAAATGAGCCCCCACACAAGACGATGGTAACTCATTTTTTTATCCTTCATAAAAGCTTTTATTGTGTAAGATTTCAAAAATGAAAAAAAAAAATAAAATAGACATACTATTGCCACGTCCATAATGACCGGCTATATAAAAATATCACATGATCTACCCCGCCGAATGAAAGGCATAAAAAAACTGTGTTAAAACAATCTTTTTTTTTTTTTTTTGTCACCTTGCCTTACAAAATTACAAGCAATCAAAAAGTACTATGTACTCCAAAATGGTACAAATGAAAATATGAACTCATTCCACAAACAATGAGACCCTACACAAGATCGGCAGAAAATGCAAAAAAATATGGCTCTCAGAAAATGGAGACACAAAAACAGGATTTTTTTTTTCAAAAATGCTTTGTGTAAAAGTGGCAAAACTTAAAAAACAGTATATAAAATTGGTATCTTTGTAATCGTACTGACCGGCAGAGTAAAGGTAACATGGCATTTTTCCCACATGGTATTTGCCGCAATTGAAAACCCCAAGAAGCAATTAGTGTTGCCGCCTTTTCTTTATCCTGCTTCCCAAAAAGCAAATAAAAAGCGATCAAAAAGTCATATGTACCCCAAAATAGAACCAATGATAAAGCTCTGTTGAGAGAAAAATAAAATGTATGGTTGTCAGAAAATGACTGTACTAGTCTCCAGAGGCTGATCAATAGCAACATGGCATCAGTAAACCATTCCACCAAAATGGCGCCTCTTCTCTTCTAATCTCTGCGGTGTGCCTAAACAGCAATTTACGACTACATATGGGGTTTGGAGTGTTCAGAAGAAAGAGCTTAAAGGGGTTGTCTCACCTCCTGATTCACAGTCTCCCGCGCGGCTCCTGGGGCCTCGGTTCCCTTCTTGCTGGGGGCGGAGCTGAAGACACAGCAGGGCAGGGAGGATGCAACCCCACCCCTTGCTTCTGCGTGCGTGCACGCGCACGTTGTAAATCCTATGCGCTTATAGTAAAGCTCAGACAAGGTGGCCGGGCCGGGAGTGACTGCACATTCACAATAATATGTGCGCGCTCGCTCCCGTGAAACCCGGCCACCAGAGCAGCCGGCCGATAGGGTTTCTTTGCGCCTGCGCGGCCACCGCTGATAACATTACAGTGGTGGCCGTAACCCCTAGAAACGAGCATGAAATTAGGGGTACTATAAAGAGGAATAAAAGGTGATAGAGGCAAATTGGAAAATGGATCCATACTACAGAAACCATCTTAGGACTACAAGGAAGTGATTAAATGGTGATTACTGAGGTGAGACAACCCCTTTAACATAATTTCGCTTTTATTTTTCTCCTGTTACCCCTTTTGAAAATGAAAATTCGGGACAACATTTTATTGGAAGAAATTAAAATTTTCATTTTCACAGCCAAGTGTTTCTACATTCTATGAATCGCTTTTGGGGTTAAAGTGGTCAGTACACACCTCAATAAATTCCTTGAGGGTTGTAGTTCTGTAGTTTCCAGAATGGGGACACTTTTTGGGGGTTTCTACTGTACAGGTAACTTAGCGTGCCTTCAAATGTGACATGATGCCCAAAAACCATTCCAGCTAAAAAAAAAAAAAAAAAAAAATTAACTGATTCACCCTCATCCCTGCCCAGACACCATCTGATGTTAACACTGGCTTTGGCTGAGCCTTCCTTGCTGTGCTGTCCATGTGTTTGTTTGAGGTAGACACATGACTGCATTGCACATAGCCCATTGCATCTGCGCATGTGCCACGCCATGCGGGGGCCTTTGTGTAAATAACAGGAGTGGTATGCTGTCATTGTGATGTCTCCTGGCTAATCACATTTGGTTCAAACAACATATTTTATGTTGTGTATACACATATTTATTAGTATATATGCAACACTGTGCATTTTATGGTCTGTGTACACATATTTATTAGTATATATGGAACACTGCATTTTATGGTCTGTGTACACATATTTATTAGTATATATGGAACACTGCATTTTATGGTCTGTGTACACATATTTATTAGTATATATGGAACACTGTGTATTTTATGGTCTGTGTACACATATTTATTAGTATATATGGAACACTGTGTATTTTATGGTCTGTGTACACATATTTATTAGTATATGTGGAACACTGCATTTTATGGTCTGTGTACACATATTTATTAGTATATATGGAACACTGCATTTTATGGTCTGTGTACACATATTTATTAGTATATATGGAACACTGCATTTTATGGTCTGTGTACACATATTTATTAGTATATATGGAACACTGTGTATTTTATGGTCTGTGTACACATATTTATTAGTATATATGGAACACTGCATTTTATGGTCTGTGTACACATATTTATTAGTATATGTGGAACACTGCATTTTATGGTCTGTGTACACATATTTATTAGTATATGTGGAACACTGTGCATTTTATGGTCTGTGTACACATTTATTAGTATATGTGGAACACTGTGCATTTTATGGTCTGTGTACACATATTTATTAGTATATATGGAACACTGCATTTTATGGTCTGTGTACACATATTTATTAGTATATATGGAACACTGCATTTTATGGTCTGTGTACACATATTTATTAGTATATATGGAACACTGCATTTTATGGTCTGTGTACACATATTTATTAGTATATGTGGAACACTGTGCATTTTATGGTCTGTGTACACATTTATTAGTATATGTGGAACACTGTGCATTTTATGGTCTGTGTACACATATTTATTAGTATATATGGAACACTGCATTTTATGGTCTGTGTACACATATTTATTAGTATATATGGAACACTGCATTTTATGGTCTGTGTACACATATTTATTAGTATATGTGGAACACTGTGCATTTTATGGTCTGTGTACACATATTTATTAGTATATGTGGAACACTGCATTTATGGTTGTACATATTATTAGATATGTGGACCTGTGCTTTATGTCTGTACACATATTTATTAGTATATGTGGAACACTGTGCATTTTATGGTCTGTGTACACATATTTATTAGTATATGTGGAACACTGTGCATTTTATGGTCTGTGTACACATATTTATTAGTATATGTGGAACACTGTGCATTTTATGGTCTGTGTACACATATTTATTAGTATATGTGGAACACTGTGCATTTTATGGTCTGTGTACACATATTTATTAGTATATGTGGAACACTGTGCATTTTATGGTCTGTGTACACATATTTATTAGTATATGTGGAACACTGTGCATTTTATGGTCTGTGTACACATATTTATTAGTATATATGGAACACTGCATTTTATGGTCTGTGTACACATATTTATTAGTATATATGGAACACTGCATTTTATGGTCTGTGTACACATATTTATTAGTATATGTGGAACACTGTGCATTTTATGGTCTGTGTACACATATTTATTAGTATATGTGGAACACTGCATTTTATGGTCTGTGTACACATATTTATTAGTATATGTGGAACACTGTGCATTTTATGGTCTGTGTACACATATTTATTAGTATATGTGGAACACTGTGCATTTTATGTTGTGTATACACATATTTATTAGTATATATGGAACACTGTGCATTTTATGGTCTGTGTACACATATTTATTAGTATATATGGAACACTGTGCATTTTATGTTCTGTGTACACATATTTATTAGTATATGTGGAACACTGTGCATTTTATGTTGTGTATACACATATTTATTAGTATATGTGGAACACTGCATTTTATGGTCTGTGTACACATATTTATTAGTATATGTGGAACACTGTGCATTTTATGTTGTGTATACACATATTTATTAGTATATGTGGAACACTGTGCATTTTATGTTGTGTATACACATATTTATTAGTATATGTGGAACACTGTGCATTTTATGGTCTGTGTACACATATTTATTAGTATATATGGAACACTGCATTTTATGGTCTGTGTACACATATTTATTAGTATATATGGAACACTGCATTTTATGGTCTGTGTACACATATTTATTAGTATATATGGAACACTGTGTATTTTATGGTCTGTGTACACATATTTATTAGTATATATGGAACACTGTGCATTTTATGGTCTGTGTACACATATTTATTAGTATATGTGGAACACTGTGCATTTTATGGTCTGTGTACACATATTTATTAGTATATATGGAACACTGTGCATTTTATGGTCTGTGTACACATATTTATTAGTATATATGGAACACTGTGCATTTTATGGTCTGTGTACACATATTTATTAGTATATATGGAACACTGTGCATTTTATGGTCTGTGTACACATATTTATTAGTATATATGGAACACTGTGCATTTTATGGTCTGTGTACACATATTTATTAGTATATGTGGAACACTGTGCATTTTATGGTCTGTGTACACATATTTATTAGTATATATGGAACACTGCATTTTATGGTCTGTGTACACATATTTATTAGTATATATGGAACACTGTGCATTTTATGGTCTGTGTACACATATTTATTAGTATATATGGAACACTGTGCATTTTATGGTCTGTGTACACATATTTATTAGTATATATGGAACACTGCATTTTATGGTCTGTGTACACATATTTATTAGTATATATGGAACACTGCATTTTATGGTCTGTGTACACATATTTATTAGTATATATGGAACACTGCATTTTATGGTCTGTGTACACATATTTATTAGTATATATGGAACACTGCATTTTATGGTCTGTGTACACATATTTATTAGTATATGTGGAACACTGTGCATTTTATGTTGTGTATACACATATTTATTAGTATATATGGAACATTAAATATTTTTTAGTTAATATGGGACGCTATGTACCTTTTTTTATTTTTTTTATTTTTTTTTTTTTAACTATAAGATACACTTTTTAGCAAGAAACAATCTTGCTAAAAAGTCCTGCGTCTTATATTCCGCAGTCAGGATGGTCCAGCAGCATCCACTCACTGCTTCCATAATGACTCGTGCGCCCTCTTCCTCCTACTGCCACATTCACATACATCGGAACTGAAGCCTGCATCAGTGCTCCTGTCTACCTGGCTGAGAGTTCTAGCACGAGGAGTGGAGATGCTGGTCTCTGGCATCCTGATGTATGGGCGGGCTTGGGGACACAGTCCTCAGAAGACGCTTAGATCACGATCATGGAGCTGCCCCAGCTCATGGCGAGCTCCAAAAGTGAGGCTGGTTGAGTGATGGTTTAATGTCATCACCACTCCAACGCGCCTCAATTGCAGAGCTTGCTGCCGCTCTAGTCAGCTGTGTAGCAAAGCTGTGTTTGTCTGGTGTGTATGCCGCAGTGCTGTGTGTGTAAGTTACTGACATTGGTCCCTCCACTTCATTAAACCATCAAGGAAGCTTGTAGAAAATATGTTTTTCTAATTTTCTGTTGTCTAAACCTGGGGTGCTTCTTATGGCCCAGTGTTTTTGGTTCTTATGGTCTTATAGTGTGGAAAATACTGTAGTTTATGTCTCGTATACCTATGTGTATGTGAATATGTGGAACATGCATTAGTTCTATGCTCCACGGAATAACCTGAAAACAATTATACTAAATGTATTTTCTTCTAATGTCCTGATTCTATTGGCAGGCTTTTATTCTTGTTTTTCTTTAATGGAAGTATCTAGTGATTTTCTGTTCTAACTGCTTTCTGAATGATTTCCCACGGGAGTTGTGATTAGTTTCCCATCAGACACTTATCTGTAGGCTTATCTCAATGCAGTGAGCCAGTGCTGGAGCAGATAGTACCTAGCATTCCCTGAGAGAACATTAAATCCTGATTGCCATGGCCAGTATATTCAAGACATATAGCAGCACTCTTGGGGTCAGTCAGCACATCCAAGTATGCATGTGCACGTCACAATGGCTGTAAATAGAAAAGTAAAACACAAAAAATTGTGCAACAGCACTCTGCAAACACAAACAATAAAATGAGTACATATAATACTGCCATACCCACTACACAATACTAACGCTACGTTGTAAATGTGAGATTCTTGGCAAATACTTTTGTACAAAATTATTTGTGCCCGTCTGCCATACATCAAGGCGATCTCTTTAAGACGGGAACCTAACACTAAATACCATAGTCACTAAGTGCCATAGCAGCCTGCATTAACTACAGAGGATGCAGGCTCCACATGCATGCCAAGCCGACATTATATTGTACCTCTTATGGTGCCAAAATGGCCTCCACTGATTTCAGGGAATGCAGGCTCCACATGCCAGGGCTCCAGATGGCGACCAAAATGGTCGCAAATGCGACTTAGATTTTACAAATGGCGACAAGACTTTTTAGTCTTGTCGTCATTTGCGCCTGGACCTGACCGCATTTACTGATGCTAGGCTGCGCTATTGCGCAACCTACTATCAGAGAACATGGAGCAGATAAAATAAAAAAAATCCCTTACCTGTCCTGCGCCGCGACTCCGCTCCGGCGCTTCTCTGTCTTTCCGGGCGGCTCTGCACTGTCCTGACGGCGTACAGCGTCAGGACGTAGTGCGCGCACTCTGACCTGACGCTTCACGCAGTCAGGTGAAAGTGCCTCTTATGGTACTTTCACCTGACTGCCAGTTAGGTCTTTATGGTTCTGCCGGGAGGACAGAAGAGTGCTGGACCCGAAGCGGAGCCGCGGCGCAGGACAGGTAAGAGATTTTTTTATTTTATTCTGATGGGCGCAGAGTGGCTGATCTGAGGTCTGATGGGGCCACAATGGGCTGATCTAAGGTCTGATGGGGCCACAATGGGCTGATCTAAGGTCTGATGGGGACACAATGGGCTGATCTAAGGTCTGATGGTGCCACAATGAGCTGATCTGAGGTCTGATGGGGCCACAATAAGCTGATCTGAGGTCTGATGGGGCCACAATGAGCTGATCTAAGGTCTGATGGGGACACAATGGGCTGATCTAAGGTCTGATGGTGCCACAATAAGCTGATCTGAGGTCTGATGGGGCCACAATGGGCTGATCTAAGGTCTGATGGGGACACAATGGGCTGATCTGAGGTCTGATGGGGCCACAATAAGCTGATCTGAGGTCTGATGGGGCCACAATGAGCTGATCTGAGGTCTGATGGGGGCACAGTGGGCTGATCTGAGGTCTGATGGGGGCACAGTGGGCTGATCTGAGGTCTGATGGGGGCACATTATACTGGTTGGGGTTTTTATTACTGGGGAGGGCGCACTGCGCCACCAATGATGATAACTACGTTTAATACAACTACAGAAGGCGGGTGCCGCACCTGAGGGGTTAACTACCACTGATTGCAGCTCCCTATAATACAGATCAGGTGCCGGCTATGTGATCCTGCGCCGGCATCCGCCTCCTGTAGTTGTATTAGGGTACATTCACACGTCCGTGTGTTTTGCGGTCCGCAAATTGCGGATCCGCAAAACACGGACACCGGCAATGTGCGTTCCGCATTTTGTGGACCGCACATGGCCGGCTTTATAATAGAAATGCCTTTTCTTGTCCGTGGATCCGTACAAGAATAGGGCATGTTCTATTTTTTTGCGGGGCCGCGGAACGGAAGTGCGGATGCGGACGGCACACTGTGTGCAGTCCGCATCTTTTGCGGCCCCTTTGAAAATGAATGGGTCCGCACCCGTTCCGCTATTTTGCAGAACGATGCGGACACATACTGCGGACGTGTGAATGGAGCCTTAAACGTAGTTATCATCATTGGTGGCACAGTGCGCCCTCTCCAGTAATAAAAACCCCAGCCAGTATAATAATCATTGGTGGCGCAGTGCCCAAACCCCCCCCAACTATAATAATCATTGGTGGCAGTGGCCATAGGGTCCCCTCCCCCCTCACCCTCTTCATTGGTGGTTCAGTGGCAGTTCCGATCGGAGCCCAGCAATGTAATCGCGGAGCTCCGATCGGTTACCATGGCAACCAGGACGCTACTGAAGTCCTGGCTGCCATGGTAAGCTCCCTGCTGCCCTGTGCACAAAGCCCAGGGCAGCAGGGAGAGTGTAAAGTCCTATTCATCCTGAACACACGCCGGGCAGCATCCGTGGTATTGCAGATCCGTACTTTTGCGGATCCACAATACTACGGCCGTCTGAATGGCCCCTTAATCACCCCCTTTCCCAATATACTATAAAATATATTAATAAATATCCGAAAAGTCCAAACTATTAAAATATAAAAAAAATCTCCTATACGGTGAACACGTAAAAGAAAAAAAGAAAAATAACAATTTGCCATTTTTTTTGTCACCTTGTCCCGCCAAAAAAATAGGATAGGACAATTCTATTAATGGCCGGATGTTCCATCTCCTCCAAGTCTTTCTTTTAAATTATAATTATATGTATTTAAATTTGGCGCCTAAAAATTTTATTTGGATCCTAAATTTTTCAGTTCAGGAGCCAATGGCTCCTAGGTATTTTTTTTTGTCTGGAGCACTGCATGCATGCCGAGCCCACATAATATGATACCTCCTTGGTGCCACACTGACCTCTGTTACGCTCAGGGAATGCAGGTTCCATACAAAACGCTGAGCCCACTCTGTATTCCTCCTCTCCTGGTGCCAACTGTCCTCCAATGCATATAGGGAGAGCAGATTTTAATTAGTGCAAGCATAAAGCTGTGTCCTGCTCTCCCTATATTGGAGGCCAGTTGGCACCAGGAGAGGTGAAATAGAAGCAATGTGCTTGACTGTTCACTCACTGTCTGCTCACCAGAATGTTGTTTTTTTTTTTTTTTTTTTACAATCATGGGTTCCCGTTTTGCTTTTGCTGGATGTTTTTCTTTGATCACACCATTCTTAGGTGTACTCTTGACACCACTAGAAGGTCGGCAGTTTTTGAAATCCTGGCCTTGACTAGTTTAGAGCTGATGACCATTCCTCATTTGAAGTTACTCAAAGTAGATTTTCCAATGTGGATTCACATTGAAACATACAGGAAAGCTCCAGTTTTTTAAATGTGGCATTGATGTGGCATTAAAAAGTCAAGGATTGTGGTGCATGCCATATTTCTTCCATAATTTGCGACTTTTTATTTTTAAAGGCTATGTACACCTTCGGAGGCAATTTTTTTATGATTGCATGTTACTCATGTTTTGGCTAAAAATCATTTTTTCAATTGGCCTTTATTAAAAATATTGAGCTGTTCTGTCACAAAGGGTTAACTGTTTTTCTAGCTATGTGACTGGTACTTTCACTTTGTGCCGATCAGCTAATAACCCTTATCTCTAAACTATCAAGAGGTCATTAACACATATTTAAGCCACATTCTTATCAGTAAGATGAGGACTGAGCTATAATGAGTCTTTATAAGATCTGAGAGCAGAGATAAGGAGTCTGTCAGCTCCTGGTCTGACGGAAAAGACAAAAGGTGCGACTAACGGAAAATTCAAAGGGTGCTACTAGAGCATGTCAGATCTGTACAGAAAAAAGGACGCCATATTTTTAATAAAGACCCATTTACAAAAAATTATTTTTAGCTCAAAATGAGTACGAAGCAATAATTTAAAAAAATGTCCCCAAAGGTGTACATAGCCTTTAAGATTGTCTCCATTTTTCTATTGCTGCCCGCCGAATATACTATATATTACGCCAGAACCTTGGTGTAAGTTATAGCTCAAGTCTATGCCAGCCCATAGGGATATGCTTCCGACAAACAAACTGTATAGGGAATGAACAATCACAGTAATGATCACTCACTCTCTTACAAACGAGATGATTGCTGCAGCTAAATGTAATTTAAAGAGGACCTGTCACCACAAAATGCTGCGTAATCTGAAATCACTATGTTATAGAGCAGAAGAAGCTGAGCAGATTGATATATATTTTTGTAAGAAAAGATTCAGTAAAATCTCTAATTTATACATTTTATATCTCTGCTTTTTTCACTTCCTGTGAAGAGCTATCGGTACAGGAGGGAGGGGTTATCAGTGAGTGACAACTGTCTCTGTATACACACAGTGCTATCAATCACTGATAACACCTCCCTCCTGTACCTATGCTGTTCACAGGAGGTGGAAAAATTGCAGGTTTATAGCTCCTCCTGCTCTATAACATGGTGCTGTAAAATTGCATTGCATTTTGTGGTGACAGGCCCTCTTTAAATGAGCTGGTATCAAGAACAAAAAGTTTGTTCTTGATTGATGCCCTTGTAAATAGGCTCCTAGTTTGGGGGACTGTATTTCCACATCTTATTTTCTTTGACTTTGAGAAAGTGATCTCCAGCTCTTTTAATCTACAGGGGAACTTTTTGGATCCATACTGTCGGCACAATGTCACATTTGGTAATTGTCTAGAAGTGGGCAAGCTCTTTAATTTCCAAACATTTTATCACATTGGGACATTTTGAAGATATACTGTAGGCATACACACTTGACAGGTAAATATTACAAGCCTAGTGCAATGGAAACAGGTAGAGGTTGCCAAATGCAAGCAATTTGGCCACAGCTTTAGAGCAGTGCACTGTAAACACTTGAAGAGGTTGTTCAGAAGTTTATGAAATAAAACAAGCTGTAGCGAGGGAGTAATGGTTGCAGTTCCCTCAGTTCGTCTCATTTCTTAAGTTCTCAGACAACCTTTTATTTTATTTTATTTTTTTTACTAATTCCCATGGACTATATATGTCCAGGAAGTCCACATTTCACTCTGAAAGGACATTTCTAAACATCCTTGCAGAGTTAGTAGCTGCACAGAGGTCAGTGACTGAGGGGCTTCCCATAGAGAAGGTGTAGTGTGTCATGCACAAGGGGTTAATGTAATGTCATTATGCACTCTGTATCTCAAAGATTGTGTATGGGGAGTAGGGATTTAAAGGGGTTGTCTCACTTCATCAAGTGGCATTTATCATCTAGAGGAAGTTAATACAAGCCACTAATGTATTATTATTATCCATATTGCTTCCTTTGCTGACTGGATTCATTTTTCCATCACACTATACACTGCTCGTTTCCATGGTTATGACCACCCTGCAATCCATCAGTGATGGTCGTGCTGGAATACTGTAGAAAAAAGCTCTGGTCTCTCTGGTGGCCAGGACCATGGGAGTGCGCACAGGCTGGTGCTTTTTCCTGTAGTGTGCAAGCACAACCACTGCTGATGGATTTCAGGGTGGTCTGTAACCATGGAAAGGATCAGTGTATAGTGTGATGGCTTGTATTCATTTCCTCTACATATTAAATGCTATTTGCTGATGTGAGACAACCCCTTTAACAACAGTTAATAAGGTGCTGGCGCACAGCGCAATTGTGACACAGTTACTGCAACAACAATCTTGCATTCACAGCGCAGTTTTTGATTGTAGCCATCTGCAATTAAATAATTTAGATAATTTCCTCAATGCAGGACAACCAGTGCATAATTAGGTGTTAAACTGGCTAAATTCTGTAACTGTGTTGTGAACGCATGTTTGTTAATGCAGTCAACTCTACACAGTTTCCAACTGCATCTCAAGTGCGCTGTGTGTCAGCACCCTTCCTCTGGTTGGAAGCAGTATGGTGTGTGTAGGCTGAGAGCGAGAAGCAAGAAGCTGAGTGACCTGCAGATCTGAATTGAAAGCTAGAAGCAGTATTGCAGTATATGTGCTAGCCACTGAGGAAATGAACTGAAGGTGAGAGTGAAGGTAACACATCTATACCTGTCATGGACTTCACTGCATTATGGTTGGGATGTTGAGCTTCACGTCCCCTATTATATTCAAGTAGAGACTGGCTAGCTGTTTGGAGAGACTGCACCCTGCGGAGGGTACTGTGCATGTATTGATCTAAAAATAGAGAGATTGCATACCATAGGCCAGGTCGGAGAAATTATAAAGGCTGATAAATATAAAGGAGAAAGGGAGACTCAGAGGGGACTATTATTTCCTACCTTTTCATACAACCTTTGGGAAAATGACCTACTGTCCTCCTCATTCTGTGCACCGACACCTGCACCACTACAATTTTGCATGGCATCCCACTGTGAGAGCCTTGTACCTACAAGACTCCATCAGGGGCACCCCAACCACCACCAGACAGGAGCAACAAAGACAGGGTGTGCCCAGGGAGAGCTAGACTGAGGACTGCCCCTGTTAGTACAACCGCCACTATCATTGACTCTACTGTCACTCTTGTCATCTCACTCTCCCCTCATGGGCGCAATGCAAAGGCAGGGACAATTTTTTACCATTCTTGCCTTCTTCATCGCTGTATACACAGTGCTCAGTAATAAAAAAATGCCATGAAACAAAATAAACAAAAAAGTGAAAAGCTACTTTTTCTATTTATTTAAAAAAAAAAAAAAAAAGTTAAATGCTGAAATAAAGTGCCATACATCACTGAAAAAAATATGAAAAAATAATTTAACCAAATTGAAAAAAAAAAGTTCTGGCTTTTGAAGATGCATGTAATTGTAGTACAGAAAATGTGTAAGATCAAGGAGAGGAGTAAATGGCTCGGTCTTGGTTATTTAAAAACAACAACCCAAACCTTGTTTCACAGTGACATATGGGAAGAGTATTTACTTAGGGTTGGAAATGTTTTTGGTGTATTTATTTTTTCAGCAAAAGTAAGAACTCTTGTTCCTATTTTTCCATGACAGGAGATGGGTATTGCAGCACCTTCTTCAGGAGCACATTCCTCCCTCAGTTGTGAATAAGGACGCACAGGTGCTCACCGAGCAGCTCCACGGTATTATGCGTGAAGAGATGAATGTCTGCTGTGAAGCATCAGGAAGATACCCCAGCAACTATAATTCTTGGTCCCATCGAATTTGGGTTCTGCAACATTTGGGGAAACTAAATGTCAAGGTATTTGGAAAGGGAAAATTAAAGCTTTGGAAATGTTTGCCTGTAAACTGAATTGTTTGTGAAAAAAAAAGAAATCAGAGAAAAGATTACTTATTTTTTAATCTGTTTGAAGAGGCTTATTACAGTTTTATGTAACTGTTAAAGAGGACCTGCCACTTGTCTATTTCAGTAGCCACTTAATTGTGGATCAACTATCTTTATGGCTCTATGTTGTGCCATTCCTTTATTAATCCTGCTAGAATTTATGAATGAATTGCTAGTAGTTTGCAATGCAGGTCCAGATGGGTGTTACCAGTCGGGACTGGCTGCACTAATTGGATGGTGTCAGACTGTGCAGGGACACACCACCAACTGGTAACACCCATGTGGACCTTCATTGCAAACTACTGGCAATTCATTCATCACTTCTAGCAGGAATAATAATGGAATGGCACAGCATAGAGCCGTAAGGATAGATGGTCCAGAAATGTTACTACAAAGAAGATGCAAGTAGTTACTAGTACAGACATGTCAGAAGAAGCGAAAGGTCTTCTTAAATGATGGCCCAGCAGTGAGCTGATCAAGTCCCGACTGCTGAAACACAAGGGGAGAATACATGCAGTCACATATCTTTTGCAGTGTCAACTGAAACAGCAATGCTTAGAGCTCCAGAGCAGAGGACCCTCCCTCTATGATGTCCATATGTCCCAACAGGACATAGAAGAAGGGCCTATCACAGTGGGAGACCACCTTTTTAAAACATACTTTTTGTCCTTGCAGTCTGTGAGTGCACAAAATTTGACAGTTTTTCCTCATTTATATGTCTAAATTGAGTGACATTCTCTATCATGCCATTAGGAGACATTTCCACTAGTTTGATGCCTTATGTCCACGTCCATGGTCCTGTGTCACTACAGTGACTTTCTGTCTATGTTCAGATTGACTGTAGTTCAGTTCACCATATGTTTCAAAATAAAAGCTATCAGTAGTGTTGGGAAGAACGTTCTCCCTAGTTTGGTGATGCACAGAAATTAAAAGTGGATTTACACGGCCTGGGAATGAACGTTCCTGCAAACGCTCGTTCCTGACAATCTGCCCATCTAAAAGTGCTGCCGACCCTGACGTTCATGCAGGCTCACCAATTATTGTTTCTGGGCAGCAGATTGTGCTGTCTAAACGGCAATCTGCTGCCCAGAAACGATGAATCTGTATGAAGACGAGGGATCACAGTAACCATCCCTCGTCTGAATACTGTGGCATCCTTTCCTGAACGAGCAGCCAACTGTCGGGAAGGAACGCTCGGCTGTACATCGGAACGTCTAAACCTGCCTTTAGTGACTTTATCACTATTTGTCTTCCAGTCCCTTTTCATTATGTTTCAGTACCAAGCATTCCTCTACTGAATTGTTTCAGCATTGTGATTGTCCTTGAAGCCCTTACCCAGCATAATGCTGATACTTAGTGACTGTTAGTGCTTATCTCCAAGGATTATAGAGAACTAGGAAGCTGTGGATTGTGAGGTTAACCCCTTAAAGATGTAGCTAATTTGAACCCTAAGGCTACTTTCACACTAGCGCTGTTTTATTCCAGTATAGGGGCTCAATACCGGAATAAAACGCTTCAGTTTTGTCCCCATTCATTGTCAATGGGGACAAAACTGAACTGAAGACAACGGAATGCTCCTGAAAGCATTCCGTTCCGTCTTCAGACCGGAGAACAAACCACAGCATGCTGCGCTTTGCTCTCTGGTCCAGGCATCCGCACCAAGACGGATCCGGAATGACCCCCAATGCAAGTCAATGGGGACGGATCCGTTCGGTGTGACACAATGGTAAATGGATCCGTCCTCCATTGACTTTCAGTGGAGTTCATGACAGATCCGTCTCCCTGCAATTTCCCCTCCCTCCAGCAGGTGGCACTGTGGGTAAACTTACCCTTGTGCGCGCCGTCCTCCTCGTCGCTGTTCAGGTCCGGAGCTGGGACAGGTCGGGAGCTGCTGGAACAGGTAAGTGTATGTTTATGTGTCTGTGTATGTTTGTGTCTGTGTGTGTATGTATGTGTATGCGCGGCACCCTTCACCCACCGGATCCGTGCTGCCGCTGGTGTGAAAGAGGCCTAAGGCTAGTTTCAGATGGGCATGTTCATTCTGCGAAACTCATCCTGTGAGTGAGCAATATTTCCCAGCTTGAACGCTGCTCCTGTTAAAGGGGTTGTCTCACTTCAATAAGTGGTATTTATCATTTAGAGAAACTTAATACAAGCCACTTACTAATATATTGTGATTGTCCATATTGCTTCCTTTGCTGGCTGGATTCATTTTCCCATCACACTATACACAGCTCGTTTCCATAGTTACAGACTAAGGAAATTTAGTTTCAATTCTATATTAGAATGTACTGGCTCCGACGAGTGGTACCTTGGAACCGATAGTATAAATTAATTTCTGAAGTTATTGCACGAAGTCTCGGAGCCAATACATTCTAATACTGTACGGAGCACTTGCTCCGTACAGTATTTAACCGAAGTTTTATGCGACTCGACTTTGGATGTTTCATCCGAAGTTGATTCGCTCATCCCTATCTCAGACCACCCTGCAATCCATCAGTGGTGGTTGTGCTTGCACACTATAGGAAAAAGCACCAGCCTATGCGTGCTCCCATGGTTCCCGCAACCAGAGAGGCTGACACTTTTTCCTATAGTATGCAAGCACGGCCACCACTGATGGATTGCAGGGTGGTCTTTAACCATGGAAATGAGCAGTGTATAATGTGATGGAAAAATGAATGCAGCCAGCAAAGGAAGCAATATGTATAATAACAATACATTAATAAGTGCCTTGCATTAACTTTCTCTACATGATAAATGCCACTTACTGAAGTGAGACAACCCCTTTAAGTGAATTCACAACATTATAATGATTTATCATGATGTGAATTCCAGTCCCACTGCTGATCTGCTGAACCGTTATCATGCAACGCCATGTTCAGTAGATTGGCGGTTATTTATAAGAGCTGTAACTTTTTAATTTTTCATTTGATATAGCTATGGGACCTCTGGAAAATTTTTAATCTAGTGCACTCGGCTGCTTTGGAAAGTCCCATAGTAGTGAATGGAGAACAAGCTGCGCAAAAGTAGTGAAACATGAAAAAAAAAAACTATATAAATTCGGTAAAGTTAAAGAATAAAGTTAGTATGTCACTTATAATGCGTGGTGAACCCCATTAAAAATGTACACAAAGCTGACAGATTAGGCCTTGTTCACATGTCAGTTATTTGATCAGTTATTTCCATCAGTTTTTGTGAGCCAAAACCAGGGGTGGAGGCTACAGCGAGATCAGGTATAATGAAAAGATCTGCAAATGTTCCTTGTTTTTGATGATGGAAGAACTAATCTGTGAATAAAGCCTTAATAGTTTTCGTTAATCTCGCCTGCTAAAAATTTAAATAACATGTTGCAAATGTGCTTGACAGCTATAGACATCTGTGTTGGTCTCATGTTCATATTTACCTACACTGCTGAGAAAAATGATGTTTTAGTATATGCTAATGAGCCTCTAGGAGCAACGGGGGCGTTACTGTTACACCTACAGACTCTGCTCTCTCTGCAACTGCTGCACTTTGACAGGACCAGGCAGTGAAAATTCAAAGTGCAGATGGTGCAGTAGTTGCAGAGAGAGCAGAGCCTCTAGGAGTAACAGTAACGCCCCCATTGCTCCTATAGGCTAATTTGCATAAATTAAAACCTCCTTTTTCTCAGCAATACGGGCACATATGAACATGGGACCAACACAGATTTCTTCAGCTGCCAAGTGCACATGTAACAGGTCAGCCAGTGTTATAGGCACAAATCTGCTGCAGATGCCCTTTAAGATGTGCCTAATTATTGAGAAGCAAATTTCTCTTAATAAATTAGTTGCATCTCTGGCAATCTGTGTGCCAAAAACTCAAGTCCACTCTAGCCAGGAGCTGGTGTAGACCTGAGCTATAATTTAAACCAGTTTGTGGCGCAAGTTATAGTAAATCAGATGGGTGGCTGGCAGCCCACCACTCCCACTCCCTTTTCTCGCCACTTTAAGTGTCGGCTAAAAAAAGTTCCAAAATTACAGCACAAATACGGTGTGCGCCATAATTTGTGACTTTTCTGCCCCACTATAGTTTTAACATATGCCCCTGCTTGTGTTGCTCAGTGCTTTTCTCTTTCGGTTCCAGCTCTTTGCAGTTCTATAGAAAAGTGACTACTTTTTATTTTGCTGTATAGACATTTTATAGACTTCTTGTTGAATCGTTTCTTTTCATGCAACTGCAAAGTCTCCTGAGACTTCAAAAGCTTGCCTATAAGGTGTGTAAGAAAATTACCAATATTTTATTGAAAGAGTGAAAAAGTTTGACACCTAAAGATGAAAGTAATGGAAAGTGTTTCAGTTTCTTCCTCTAGGGAACGATTTCTAGAATCGATGCACTGTGTGCTTTATCCAGTGTCACATCCCCATTGCACAGTGTGAGGGATTGCTACAAGTGATATGATGCGGCTTTCTTTCCTCAGCACTTCTGTTGTCAAATTAGTATTTCATATAACAAGGAGTCATTGATATTCTCCAATGATTAAAGGGATTGTCCTTGTTCCAGTAAATTACTTAATACCCACAAAGATCAAAAGACAGCGAGAAACTTTCTAAAGAACTCTGCCTCAGATCTGCACTACTTTTCACTTTACTGCCCCTTAAAGGTGTAGGACTTAGTGAGTTCTGAGTTGATAGAGGCAGGGAGTCCTCATCTCTTGGTGAGAGTGGTTATAAAGAGCATCTCTGTCTTTGGTGGATCTGTCTTGTATTAGGGCACTTTTATGCTGTAAATGATAATCAGAAATGAATGTTCCTATGAACATTCGTTCCTGATCATCGCCGGCTTGTTAGCTGCATTTACATGTATTGGAATGGATGATTATTACTCCTATTATCCCCATATGATAAGATGTAATTGCCCAATGAACAAGCATTTGTTGTGTGATCAGCAGCGAGTGTTCATACCTGATAATTTTCCTGGTCCTCAACCCATTTAAAAGGGTCCTTATTCAGACAGTCTATTGATTTTAAATGGTCATTGTGTAATGCTTCATTCATCCTGTGGAGGCGCTGCAGGAAAACTCAACACTCACTGAAAAATAAGCTCTTAAAGAGGACCTTTCACCACTCCTGACATTACTTCATGCATTCCCCATGTAATAACAAGTCTGGAACATCTATTCTTATGGCTCTATGTTGTGCCATTCCTTTATTATTTGCACTAGAAGTTATGAATGAATTGCTATTTGCCTGCAGTAAGGGTACAGAGGGGAGGTGGCCAGTTGGGGGTGTGTACCTGCACAGTCTGGACATGGCAGCACTGATTGGCTAGAGTCAGACTGTGCAGGGACACACCCCCAACTGGTCACCTCCCCTCTGTTCCTTTACTGAAGACAAACAGCAATTCATTCATAACTTCTTGTGCAAATAATAAAGGAATGGCACAACATACAGACATAAGAATAGATGTTCCAGAATTGTTATTACATGGGGAATGCATGGAGCTATTAAAACAGGCATGTCAGGAGAGGTGAAAGGTCCTCTTTAAAGCGGTTGTCCGGTTTTATCCTCAGAATATGTCATCAATATCAGATTTGCGGTAGTCCCGTCACTCCTGCCGATTAGCTTTTTGAAGAGAAGGCAGTGGTCGTAGGAACACTGCTTTCTCGGCTCTGTTTACCTGCTAGCCGCAGCCATTGCAGTGGTGAGCAGGTGTAATTACAAGTATGGCGTCCCCATTCACTTGTATGGGATGGCTCTGACTGTTCAAGCGAATGCTACAGAGCAGTCCCACAGAAGCGGATGGGAATGCCATACACAGCTGATCTGCGGGGGTGCCGGATGTCAGACCCCTGCCACCTGATATTGATAACCTATACTTTTTGAATACCAGAAATCTGTATTCAAGCCTATTCAGCGATGGGTACATTCACTTGTTAGTCCAAAGGATTTATCTTTTGACCTGCTTTCCATTTGTTTCTTGCAGTTTTGCAGGGCAGAATAGTGTGGCAGACTACGCTATTCTGTCTGGCAGAAAAAAAACAGAAGTAGATCAAACAGGGCCTAAAGATGAATCCTTTGAACTCGGTTTGTTTCATGTACCCATCACTTTTGGGTATTCCAACGTGCACAGTGACTGAATACCCAGTGGAGGTCTAAACACAGTCGTATGGTTGTTATGATTGCGGTGGGCAAGTTTCTAATTTTTTTTTTTTTTTTTTTTTTTACACAAAACAATAAAAAAAAATCATTTTTAATGAAAACGCTTTTTTTTCTTTTTGAGAGCTGGGGGGGGGACAGGGTTTGGCTATCTGTGACCAATGTGTATATAAGATGACTGTATGGCACTTACTAATATAGCCTTTGTTGATATTTCATAAGCACTGCCTGGTCACATGACCCTCCATCAGCAGCCATTTTATGGACAGGACCTCCGTGCGAATAGCACAAACCATGATCAGCAATAGCCAGAAAGTGGCCAATCCCTTTAATTTTATTCTGTTATCACATTGGTGGGTGCTAATGGACTGACAGCAGATCCCTGCCTTTGTCAAACACCTTAGTTACTAGAATGGCAATTAACTACAGGCTCCAAGGGGTTACTGCTGGGGTCACATGATCAGATGCCAAATATATTGTTATATATAGTGCTCGGAAGCCCAAGGTTCTTAGTAACAGCCTGTACATAGGGATTGGACAGCAATCTTCCTTTGAAACACCACTAAAAAAAAGGCAGCAAATCAGAAGACATTCCCCAGACGGCCTCTTGCTGGTTCATTTAACAATGTCTAATTGACCCTTTAACTGAATTGTTATTTGTAGCAGTACAGTTAACTGTTCAGTAGAATACCAATAACAACTGGGCTATATATGAGATCGCTGACATACTACATATACTATCACAGTGTTACAAACAAGTGCAGTGAAAATGGTGGGGATTTGGATTAATCATTACTTTCTGTTATCTCTTGTTTATGGCCTCTGTAGTAACAAAGCTGTCAAGAGAATGCTAAAGTGCCAACACTGCAGTCAGTTAGGCCTCTTTCACACTAGCGTTAGCACGGATCCGGCACCTAAAGGGTGCCAACGGATCCGTGCTAACGCTATACATGTGTGGAGCCGGAGCAGCGCCGCTCCACATACACATGAACAAGACACAATACATACAACAACATACAACATACATACATATCACATACTCCAGGGACGCCGGCAGAACGTCTTCACGCGCCTCCTGCGCGCAGTGATGACGATTCCCCACAGCTCCCTCTGCTGGGCGCAGTGGGGAAACGTCATAGCTGCGCGCAGGAGGCGCGTGAAGACATGCTGCCGGCGTCCCTGGAGTATGTGAGTATGTATGTATGTCTGTATGTTTGTATGTATGTCTGTATGTTTGTAGCCGGATCCGGAATGACCCCCCATTGGAAATCAATGGAGGACAGATCTGGATTACTGGTGTGTCCACACCAAACGGATCCGTCCCCATTGACTTGCATTGGGGGTCATTCCGGATCCGTCTTGGTGCGGATGCCTGGACCGGAGAGAAAACCGCAGCATGCTGTGGTTTGTTCTCCGGTCTGAAGACGGAACGGAATGCTTTCAGGAGCCTCCGTTGTCTTCAGTTCAGTTTTGTCCCCATTGACAATGAATGGGGACAAAACTGAAGCGTTTTTTTCCGGTATTGAGCCCCTATAACAGAACTCAATACCGGAATTTTAAAACGCTAGTGTGAAAGTTGCCTTATCAGGAACGACTCCTGCTCGTCCCCTCGGAGAATCTTTGTTTCAGGGCAGCGGATCCGTGTACACAGAACGATCTGCTGCCCAGAAACATTGATTTTAGTGTCTATATCTGCAGTGCTTTTACCCAGTGAATGAGCATTTTCTTGTTTATCGCCCAGATCAGCAGCACCTATATATGGACAGGAATGAGTCTTCCTACGAATGCTCGTTCCCGATAATTGCCCGATCACTGGCCTGTGTAAAGTACCTTTAACCATCTTTGTGTGCAGTCAGATGAAGTTGTCCCAAGAGAAGTTTATTTCCAAAACCTCCCATATGAAAACCGTAGTCACCATAACATAATACATTTCTAATTGTCAATCAAAAGGTTGTTTTGTCGGGATGCTGAACTTCAGGAAGGCAAATTTTTATCAACTTAGGCTTGTTTCCCACTGGCGTTAATGGTTATGGTAACTACCGTGTGCAGCCGTGCGCTGCTGGAAGTTCATCCAGTCCCATTCACTATAATGGGGACCGGAGGAGATCCGGCTGCAGCACGGCAAATATGCCGAGAGGCGGACTGACAAAGACCGCTGCATGCAGCATTTTTTGTCTGGATGCTTCTCGCCCTACAACACGTGTGAAACAGGCCTCGGAGAGGCAATTAAGCCTGTTGGCTGGTACATTGTCCTGAAAAATAAGAGTACAGACACTAATTGGGATATTTTTAAAAGCATCCTTTCATTGTGAGAGGTGCATAACCATATGGGTTAGGAACAAGAGAAAAACACAATGTGGATAAATGGGTTACATTTTGTTGACATGAGAACTATAGTTTTTGCGGGCATTTGTCATTACAGGTTTTGATCACTGCGGTTCTGGATGGTGTGACCCCCACTTTTCACTAATACAATGAAAGAGTGCTTAGTCAAGCGCCGTCTCTCCTCGCTATTTGGAGTCTTCGCGCAGTGTTGAATACACGCATTGGTTTTAGTCTGGCCAATTCTCGGCATATTTGTGTATGGGGAGGAGTGATCACTAATGCCATCACCCTTCCCTATATTGAATCATTGTTTGCCAGCAGCAGATAGTGATTACACAGCACGATCTGCCGCCTGCAAACGATTTTTAAACCTGTTGAAAGATTTGGATTGTGGCAGTATTACACTGCCAGATCATCACTAACAAGCGTTACTACGATCATCTGGCAGACAGTCTGTCAGCCGTTAGGTGCTTCTATCACCAGCTTTGTTTTTAGTCTTTTCACCGACCAGTAGCCTTCAGTCTGAGTGGCATTTTGACATTATTTGAATATTCTTTGAAACAAAAACGATTACCCTTTGGAATTGTCATGTTTTTGAGAAGGTGCATCTCGATCGTGGAATGACAATATCGTACATTACTTTATAGCCAGTTCCGCTTTGATTTTTATGTATGTGTACTGTTGCTTGTATGAAATGTGAGCATTTGTGGTCATGTTTTGCAGTATATTTGTAGACACATTAGGTGTCTACAGTGTCCAGAGTGCGGATCTGGCAGGTCAGCCTTTTTTCTAGGGAACTCCATATACAATACATCATCTGTTTATACCACGCTTGCTTAATAAATAAAACCGGATGGAAATGACATGATGGAAGCAAAAAAAGATGCAAATTATGCATTTAGTGCCGTAATTGAAGGTCTTTTTGTATCTGTGGTTTGCTGCCATTGTAATCCTTTGTTGTCTGCAATTTGAAGATATAAAGTAGATGTCAATGTGTGATTTCAGCTTCCTAATTGTTCTCAGCATGCGCTTGAATTAGGCTACTATACTGATTCTCATTCAGCTATGGAATCCTATATTTAACACCCACAATTAAGAGCCTTGGGAGACATAAACAATAATTTCTTTTCTTGTTTTCAGCTTCTTATAGATGAGTTGTCTTCCACAAAACACTGGGTCTCCATGCATGTATCAGACCATAGTGGTTTCCATTATCGTCAGTTCCTGCTGAAGTCTTTACTCTCCAGATCACAAACAGACTGTGAAACGTCAAACAGTGCAAGTCTTCCCAGAGAAGAGGATCTCCCCCTCTTGATAGAAGAAGAACTGGAACTTAGTAGCGATCTTATAGAGGCCTATCCAGGACATGAATCACTGTGGTGTCACAGGTGGGTTAGCTGATTTTTATTTCTAACTTTGATGGAGGTTCTATATACAGTCACATATTTATGGTAAATCCTTTGTGACCATATATGTATATAAGGGAATTGGAATCACTCCCTTAAAGGGGTTATGGGGGATTTGACAAGTGAGGACCTAACCCTAGGATAGGTCATCAGTATCAGATCGTCAGGGTCTGACGCCCACACCACCGCCTATCAGCTGTTTGGGACTAATCCTCTAGATGGTGTAAAATTAGACTGTGTAGACCTGCACCAGATTTATCACTGTGCATCAGGCGGGATGATAAATATGGTGCAGATCTGTAGCAACTATTGGTTTGCTTAGTTTAGGGCACAATTTTGTGGTGCAAAATGTGTCTTTTTAGGTCACACCCATTTACTGTAAAGACACACCCCTTTCCCAGTAAGCCAAGCTCCATCATCAGACTAGGGTGCAGATAATTTCTCTAAACCTAGATGTGCCAAATTGCACCACAATTTGATGCAATTTATGCCAAAATTTAGCTGCACTCACATCAATAAGTGTAGGACACTGAGGGGGAGATTTATCAAAATGCCAGTCTAGATCCCCTGTGCTCTGAGAAGCACCTGATTTATTACGAGACAGATGCCCTTAAATATATTAGGTGCATCACTACCCCGCTCTGTGCCAGAAGCTCAGGAGCTGGCGTAGACTTGAGCTATAACTTAGCCCCAGTTTGTGGTGTAAGTTTTAGCAAATCCGTAGGTCTGCCCCATTTCTAAAGTGGTGAGAAGCTTAAAAAGTTGCTGTTTTTGGCACAAATATGCTGTTCGTCATAATTTGCGACGTTTTTATGCCACAATAGCATTGATAAATTCCTCTTTTGTGTATTTAAAACTTAATAGACCATAGATATATTTTTCCTATAGTATGCCATGCTTCACTGTTGTGACCATCGAAGAGCAAGTGTGGACAGAGCCTATAACCAGTCCTTGTAGCCCCTCGATTACAGTAGCTTAAAATAATGATGAAAAAGCCCTTGTCTCCATATGTCCCCTCTATAAGGCTACTTTCACACCAGTGTTTTTGCTGGATCCGTCATGGATTAGCAAAAACGCTTCCGTTACTGATAATACAACCGTCTGCATCTGATGAACGGATCCGGTTATATTATCTGTAACATAGCCAAGACAGATCCGTCATGAACTCCATTGAAAGTCAATGGGGGACGGATCAGTTTTCTATTGTGTCAGAGAAAACGGATCCATCCCCATTGACTTACATTGGGGGTCATGACGGATCTGTCTTGTCCGCACCACATCGCAGACAGAAAAATGCTGCTTGCAGAGATATTCTGCCCACGATGGGGATGTAACAAAACAGAAGAGCATGCATTCTGGTACGTTCCGTTCGTTCAGTTTTCTCCCTATTGACAATGAATGGGGACAAAATGGAAGCTTTTTCCTCCGCTATAGAGATCCTATGACTGATCTCAATAGCGGAAAGGGAAAGAGCAAATGTGAAAGTAGCCTTAGCCAATGCCGAGAGGAGCTAGCTAGCGGCCCCCTGAATCCACTTCCACACTGCCTAGCTTGCTTTGCGGATGCTCGTTAGATGAAACTTGCATTGGGAAACTCTTTTCTACGTCAAGCAGCGCTGCGCCGAGAAGGGAAAATAGTCTGCTTGCTTTTCCAACAAACAAACCTGTAAATCTTTGTGTCTCCCATGAAACTGTGCGGTGCACTCCAGGAGTGAAAGAGTTTACAACCTTGCAATTTATTGTCCTGCCAATGTCCTCAGTGTTAGGCTGGCATTAACATAGGAAAGTTATGGTTATCTGTGTAAGCAGATGGCTCCCCAGCAGCTCTGCAGCAATCATTCCCAGCTCACTGCTCTGACAATGTCACCAGCACAACCAGTGGTTTATTCCTGGAATACGTCTCTGGCAGAAGAGCCACATTTGTAAAATAACGTGGCTTCCCAAGTATGAGAGATGTATTCTCATATATGTGTTATCTGTGAGTAAAAGATCAGCTTTTCTGTTTTCCAAAGGCACTTTAAGCTTCTAAGATTTGTATTAAGTAAGACAGGAATGTAGAAAATACTGTTCTAGAACAGAAATTATGCTTGGTTCTGCGCTGTAGATAAAGATGTTCAATATCCTAATAAGGATAGGGATATATTGGGTCACAAAGCATATTCTAGTTTTTTTTAAACCAGCACCTGGATCTGAATACTTTTAGAATTGCATGTTATTAAAAATGTAGTATAGCCAGTGAGCTGTTCAATAAAATGTATCTGTATAGCGCCACCTGCTGTTTGTTCTTTTCCTTATTTTTTGTCCACCTCACTGAGTTGGACGAACATGCTCAGTTTAATCTTCAACTGCCACCAGCCATATGTTCTGTTAAAAGCTGTGGTAGTTTCAGGGAGAGCTGCAGCAGAAAGGACATGCCCCCCCCCCCATCTGCCAGGACGAAGATAATCTAGCAGAGCAATTGGAGCATTGAATGTGGAGATCTCTGGACCCATGTGAGGTACAGAGCTTCTTAAAGGGAATCTGTCACCAGCAACCTCCCTAACTATTTGCATAGACACATAGCTGTGATTCACCTGATTAAAACTCTGTTCATCTTTTGGTGATCTGAGGCTCTGTTCCCAAGTTATGAAACTAATATGCAAATTCAAAATTATACTAGCATGCAAATTAGGCCTTTTGTGCAATGAGGGTGTCACCATTGTTATCATCACACTCAAGCTCCTCACATTTCTGGGACTAGCCCCTCCCTCACTGCGTTGCCACTGCCTGGTCCTGTCAATCAGAGCAGTGATGGAGGGGCTGGCCACAGAAATGAGAAGAGCTTAGGTACAACAAGAGCGACAGTCATGCTCTCATCACATTCAAGGCCTAATTTGAATATTTAAAAAAAGTATGATAACCTTAGGAACGGAGCCTCAGGTCAACTAAAGAAAAACTGCATTTTAATCAGGTTAATCACAGCTATGTGTCTATGAAAATAGTTGGATAGGTAGGTCACTGGTGACGGATAACCTTTAAGGAGGATCTCCTCTCATTGTCATTCTTTTTGTAGTTTAAAAACTGTGCTGATCAATTTCTACATCTTTATAGCAGTAGGAGCTTTGTTTTTGTGATATACCACTCAAAATCCCCTGCGTGTATATATAGTAGCAGCTACCACTAGACAGAGCTTAGTGTGTATTATTTTATTACTATGGCTATGGCCATCTTTGGGAGCATTTTTTCATTTAGTGAATTCTACTTATCTTGGGCTAAAAAATAAGTTTTCCAGTTGGACTTTGTGTTCTACAGCCTTCAGGTTTCACTGACTCTCCAAACTGTTCTTTTTGGTTTTCTCTGAAATCTGTCAGAGAGCTGCTCTGTTGGTTCGATTTGTAGGCCTTTTCTCAGATCCTCCTGACAACTCATTAGCACCCATTGAAGCTAAAGTCTTACAAGTTTAATCATTAAAGGAAATCTGTCACCAGGATAATCACTATTGAAGTAAAGCCATGGCCTAATAGCACTTAGTACCTTATTTCCAGATGTGCCTTTGTTTCAGCAATAGATGTTTTCTAACTTCTGAAAATCCAGTTTATTTGGTATGCAAATGAGCCAGTAAGGTGCCCAGAGGGGCGTCACTCTTGCAGGAAGGAGCCCAGACACGCCTCCTCCTAGTGTCCAAGCCCAGCCCTCATGCTGGGAGCAGGGGAAAGGGGGCGGAGTTATGGCTTGAATGTGATGTAGGAGGCGTGCCTGGGCTCCTTCCTGTAAGAATGACGCCCCTCCGGGCACCTTACTGGCTCATTTGCATACCAAATAAACTGGATTTTCAGACGATAAAAAACATCTATTGCTGAAACAAAGGCACATATGGAAATAAGGTACGAAGTGCTATTAGGCCATGGCTTTACTTCAATAATGATTATCCTGGTGACAGATTCCCTTTAAGCATAAATGTTCATGAGCTGTTAACAGAGTAACAGATTAGGGCTACAGATCAATTCGCCAGATCAGCTCTTTGGTGGACAGAACAGTCTGCAGAATTTGTGAAACCTGGTCTGTAGAGAACAAATTGAAAATTTTGAATAAAGAACAATTGATAAAAAGATGTCCATAGCCTTTAGGTTGAGCAGTTAAGCTTCCCCGAGAGTAGGGTTCCTCAATTCCAGTCCTCGGGGCCCACCTCTCACCTCAAGTTTTCAGGATTTCCTTAGTATTGAGCAGGTGATATAATTAGGCCTCATTCACACGTCCATGAAATTCGTCCGCATCTGATCCGCAATTTGCGGACCGTTTATGCGGATAGGATGCGAATCCATTCATTTCAATGGGTCCTGGAAAAATGCGGACAGTACACCGTGTGCTGTCTGCATCCGTGTGTCCGTTCCGACTGTCCGCATAAAGAAATCCTCCTGTCCTACTTCTATCCTGATTTTTGCAGTCCGTTGCCCAATGCAAGTCAATGGATCCGCAAAAATGCGGATGACGTGCGGAAAGGCATCCGCATGTCATCCGTATTTGCGGATTCCGTTCCAGGAGAGGTGAAAAAAAAAGATGTTATTCATCCTTCTGTTTTTTGCGGATCCGCAAAAAACGGATGACATATGGATACATCCTTTCCGTTTTTTATGGAAAAACGGAACGGATGTCCTGGAAAAACTGAGTTTTTTGCGGAACAGCGGATCCGCAAAAAACTGACCATTTTCCAGGATGTGCAAAAATACGGACGTGTGAATGGGGCCTTAGTGTCAGTGCATTAGGCCTTACCACAGGTATTCATTCTGTGGGATCTCCTTAAATCATGACCGGCAGGTGGGCCCTGAGGATTGGAGTTGAGGAACACTGCTAGAGGTTGATGCAGGCAGATAATTAGCGTACATTTTAATCTAAGCAGGCCAAATGGAGCTCTGCATACTTGAAAGATGTGTTAGGGAATTACAGAATGTTTGACTTTCTTAGATGCTAATAAAATTTACTTGTTACCTTTCTAGGCGTCATGTCCTTGGCTTGGTTCATCAACTGCACAATGAACAATCTCATGTGGAACCCCCTCAAGTCACAAGTGTGGACACGGCTGCTGTTAGCACAGGAAAGGAATCTCAGCATCTCTGCACTGATTTTTTGGGATACCACACAAACACTATGGATGTCGATGGCTGTGACACAAGCAAGCAGAGCTATACCCAAGAAACGAAACGTCTAAAGCGCGCTCCTGTCCAAGACTCTCTTATATACGAATCAGAGCTCAGGTTCATTAGTTGTATTTTGTCCAGCTGCCGAAATGCTGAGCAGTCCCGGTTTGCTGCTTCGTACAGAAAATGGCTCCTGTCATTGCTAGGTCACTAACGTGCTCACTGCATTATGTATGGATTACTTACAGTGCAATATCTTTCTTTCCATTAGCAGTGACTTGAATGGTTCCAAAGTCTCCGAACCACCTTCTCACTTCATAGGACTACAGCAAGATTTTTATTTAACATGATGATGGAGAGATAAGATTTAGCGTTATACAATGCCTATGCCTTTGAACATGGCAAAATCATTTCAAACTGTTACAAGTAAATATCTATTTTAGTTTGTAAAATCAAATCCATTCTGGGTGTTGGAAATTGCAAAATGTTTACTTGAAAATTTTAGGTAAAAGTTACAACTGTCCCCATTATCTTATTAACAGGGGAGGTTTGGATGAAATGTTCAGTCCTCCTATACTTCACTGTACTGTAATGTTTTTTTTGTTGCTTTTTTTTTTCCTGGAATAAAGAAACAATGGAGACATTGGATGATCAAAGCATTTTGAAGAATTGCAGAATTTTATGGTAGCTTGAAGCAGAGAAAGTGTGCTGCCTGGACTTCAGTGCACGACTTAAAATGGCAACCTGCATAAAATACCTAGGTCATCATGAGAAGCTAAACTTCTACATGAGAATGGTGGTGGTGATGAAACCTTGAATGTTTTGATTTTCTTTTAGCTTATTTAAGTGACTAAACCACATGAGGTTAAGAGGAACCTGTCTCCTGGTTTGGGGCCACTAAACCACGAGCCTACCATTATGCAGCTGGTGTTGAAGGTCCTGAACTAGTCCATATCAAGCTTGTCTGTCCCTGCAAAGTATAATAAGTGAGGATCTAACGTACCTGGAACTGAGTCTGGGGCTGTTCTCCAGTGGCAAGAGGCACATGATGCTGATGAAACCGAGGAAAAGTACACCTTGCTACCCTATTGGCTGAAGGAAGATGTACCATCCTCATCTTCCTCCGTTCAAGCGTCCAGTGCTGCTGGAGGTGAATCTAGGACTCTTTACCTGGAAGTGGGATGTTCTTTTACTATACTTTGCAGGGACCGATGGGTTTAATATAGGCAGGTTTGAGACCCCTAAACCCCAGCTCCGTAATGGTATGCTGGTGGTTTAATGACCTCAAAGCTTGGTGACAGGTTCTCTTTAAGTGATGTCTTTCACATTGTAGTCGAACAAAGTACAATAGAAACAGATGCCAATAGTTATACAGTATCTTAAAGAAATAGTTACAAATCTGATTATCTTGTGGCTTTTTAAGACTTTTATGCCCCCCAATGTTTACTAACTCTCGAATATACAGAGCTCTTTGCACTGTTCTAGATTCTTTATACTTTAAAGGGAGTCTGTCACATCATTTTTACCAATATAACTGACAGGATTGGCCCACTGAAGATTGCAAATGCATTCCAGACATACCTGTATGTACTTTGTGTCTTTATTCCATGTTCAGAAAAAAGCACCTTTATTCTGCTTGAAAACACCTCCCAATTACCCAGCTGCTTACTCTTTCAGTGCCCAAAGCAAACCAGACATAAGAATAGTGGAGGGCTGCTTTAGCTTCTCAAGTCCTAGGATTGTTAGCAGCTAGAGTTTTGGGCCTGGTCTTGTTTGAAAGCTATAAGCATTCAAACAAGACCAGAATCGCAACATTATATCCACTACATCAGAAGATATAGCTGTTAGAAATGGAGTCAGGAGTGAAACCTGTTTTTGCTTTCACTTTCAGCTGCGTTCACTGCCATCCCAATTTCTAACAACTATATCTTCTGTTGTAATGGATATAATGCTGTGAACAGCAAAGCCTGACCGGCTGGGCACTTGGGAGCTGTTTTTCAGCAGAATAAAAGTGCTATGCAGGTATGTTTGGAATGTGTTTAAAAAGAAGATTCATATTTACCTGCTCCAGTCCTCTGCCCTCTCCATCTTTCTGTCCCAGAACTGTTTACATCTGGCTGGCTATGGGCATGGTCAGGTGTACCACTCTAGCTGATTGAGTGGCTTCAACAGTGATGATGTGTAGCTTGTGGACACATTGCCTTTATAGCCAGTCATTGGCTGGAGCAGTCCATGTGACCATGCCCATGGCCAGCTGGATGTAAACCGTGCTAGGATCGGAAGATGGAGAGAGCAGCAGCATGGCAGACCACTGTTGTGGCAGACCCCCACCACTACATAGGAAGATACAGCTGTTAGAAATTGAATCAGGAGTGAAAGCAGTGGTACCTTTTTTTTACTTTCACTTTCAGCTGCATTTACTGCTGTCCCTATTTCTAACTGCTATATCTTCCAATGTAATGGATATAATGCAGTGATTGGTGTTTTTGAAAGCTTGGAATGTCCATATCTGTAGCTGCTACCAATCCAAGATATAAGGAGCTAAAGCAGCCCTCCCCTCTTCAGTCTGGTTTGCTTTGGGCACTTAGAAGAGCCAAGCCTGCCCAGCTGGGCACTTGAGAGCTGTTTTTCAGCAAAATAAAAGGGCTTTTCCCAGACATGAAACAAAGACACAAGGTGCACATAGGTATGTTGGGAATGTGTTTGCAATCTTCTGTGGGGTAATGCTGTTATTTATATTGGTGAAAAATGATGTGACAGACTCCCTTTAAGGGCCCTTCCACACGACCATATGCCCTCTGAGACATACAGTCCGTGAGCGGGCCATATTTCCTGGAGCGGCGCTGATCGTGCGCACAGGAGCACACAGCATAATATATTACAATGATACTGTGCACATCAGGCTGTCCTTGGGGCTATTGTGCCGCACTCATATGATCTTATAAGTGCAGGACAATGGCACCGTGGCCAGCTCCAACACTAGAGGCTTATGGACACCTGTGCATCAAACATTTTTTATGAACACTGAAATATGTGATGAAAAATTACAAAGTTTTGTAATTGGTTTTACTTAAAAATGCTCAACCATTTTTCCTCTGCAGCCTGCGTGTCTTCACATACGTTGCAGACTGCTCAGTCCTATTCGTTATGAAATCCATCAGACAAAGCTTCTAAGGCTACTTTCACACTTGTGTTTGCAGGATCCGTTTGTGAGATCCATCCAGGCTCTCACAAACGGATCCGTCATGAAAATACAACCGTCTGCATCCGTTCTGAACGGATCCGGTTGTATTATCTTTTACATAGCAAAGACGGATCCGTCTTGAACTCTATTGAAATTCAATGGAGGACGGATCCGTTTTCAAATTGGTGTCGGACAAAACTGATCCGTTCCCATTGACTTACATTGAGAGTCCTGACGGATCCGTTTGCATCAGTTTCTTCATGCGGACACCAAACGCAGCAAGCAGCGTTTTAGTGTCTGCCTCCAAAACGGAATGGAGACTGAACTGAAGCAAAACTGATGCATTCTGAACGGATCCTTTTCCATTCAGAATGCATTAGGACAAAACTGATCAGTTCAGGACCGTTTATGAGAGCCTGTGACGGATCTCACAAACAGATCCTGCAAACGCAAGTGTGAAAGTAGCCTAAGTTTTTTTCATTTAAGTTTATTTTGTTAGATTATATAGATCTCTGATTAAAAGACTGCTGTGCAGAAAGAGGGGCCACAGTAACACAGGTCATCTGATGGATTTCACACTAAACAGGACTGAAGAGTAATCAATGTATGTGAAGACATGCAGGCTGCAGATGACAAACAGGTGAGAAATGTTCATTAAAAACAATTATTTTAGCACGTAATATATGCAATTCAATAAAAAATGCATAGATATTCATAGCATTTAAAGCGTATTCCCATCCCATTTATTGGGTTATGCCACAAATGTCCTATAGGCACAGTTTTCTCTATTCACTTCTGTGGGAGATCCCAAAAACAGGTGAGTAAGCATGCTCAGCTATTTTTGGAACTCCCATAGATATGAATGGATAGATCCACACATGCACCGCCACCTCTTCGTTCACAGCGACCAAGAGACTCAGTCCTGCTTTCGAGATAAGTTTGGTCCCACAGGTGGATCCTGTACCTGACAGACATTGTGGACATGCCATAAATATGAGATTGGAATACCCCTTTAAAGGGGCTATCCAACCCCTAAAATGCCTCCCCATACGCCCAGGCACCTCACACAGGTTGTAGTTACCTGGCTCCCCGGCACCCACGTAGCTTCTAACGGCTGCCACTGCATCTCCCTGCCGCGCAGATGAACAAATCTGTCGGGTTCAGCAGCCAATAGCAGGCCACAATGGGAACGAGCCTTCCTTAGCATCGCCCGTTAGCAAGTATGGGGAGGCATTTTAGGGGTTGGTTAACCCCTTTAATCATTTGTTTTAGACACTTATATACGCATACTGTAGCAGATGTTTTCTAGTCCTAGGCCTACGATATGCACTTGCACATAGTCAGAAATGGCGGTAGATAACCTGTGGCTTTCCAGCTGTCATGAAGATACAACTGCCTGCATGCCATGCAAGCACAACAGCTGGAAAGCAGCTATTGGGTGCCAGCGTCTCACTGCTCCGAACCATTAAAACCCAGTAATAAACTTAAATGTTAGTACACATTTAATTATTGATCCAGGATTGGTGTGGATCATTTGCAAACTTTCTCTGTTACTTAAGCGGCTTAAAGGGACACACACCAAAATGAACAAAATACAGTGCTTCATATTCTGCACAGTGCTCACTATTACTCTCTTATATATGTCAGCTGGTTTAATAAAACTGTGTTACTTGATATATTACGTCTATATATCTTTGCATGTGTGACTTGTGTCCAGCACTTAGGAGTCTCCATTCATGACCTTTAATAAAGTCCTGTTTTATTCCCTCCCTGTGCTGCACATGGCTATATGACCACTATGGCTACTCGTGTAATGTTTCTTCACAAACACTGGCCATCCTTGAACCCATGACCAGCTCCATAGTAGTTCTGTACATAGGAAAAAATAAGACTGCCTTGTTCTCACCTTTTAAGTCCTCTGCTGCCCTTTCCTGCTCCAATCGGCACACTGCGTACCGTTCACAGGTGGTGCAAATGCTGCCCATTCAATGGGTGATATCTGCAGGGGATTACAGTGACGGGCAGGTGGGATTTTAAAAAATCTCAACCACACACTGCCTAAATATTCTGCACAGAAAATGGCATATCGTGCAAACTTGTTGCAGAGTTTTCCCATTGATCTCAACTGGGAAGTCAAAATCACAAATTCTGATTTCTTGTGTGAACTTCTTTGCTTACAGGAGATTTTCTGCATGTGAACTCATCCATTCCCACATACAGTACTGGCAGATGGGAGACGACCACTCCTTCTGAGAGAAATGCATATAGCTGTGCCGCTGAAACTGGGAATAATATGGCTGAAAGAGACTAGGGAAGCCCAAAAAACACCAGACCCTTCATTGTTATGATTGTACAAAGAAGCACAGCCATTATGCAAACTTTTTTGAAAACTCAAGGATGCTTTAAGCAATTTTAGGGCTTGTCCAACATTTTTAATTATCTTGGAAACTCCTTTCAGGTATGGCCACATGGTCGGCTTGGTTTTCATGATGCACTTTTAGAAACCAAAACTGAGGAAATAGCAACCTGAAAACGCTACCTTCTTATAGCCTTCTCCTGTTTTGTGGGCCTCAATCGTTTTTATAGAGTTAGGTATCTGCTTAGAAGAATCCATGGCTGCTGTTTTTTGGGCAATGTTAGAAGAGACTGGATATTTTTTGGGACAAGGTTAGAAGAGTCTGGGTATTTATAAAGCTTTTGTTTTCATCAAATGGCCTTTCCCAATGAAGACTATGAACAAGCCTTAACTCTAACAGACTATTTAAAGTCTGAGACCTCAGTCAAAGTTATCTGAGCGATCAAATCTCCTTCGGTTCTCTTTTGCAGGTACACTGTAAGAAATGGCGGTTAATAAGAACAGTGTAGGTCAAGAGAACATCTGGAAGACCAAGAATAATTTCAGAGACTGCTGCTCATAGGATTGCAGGAAAGGAAAATCAGAACTCCCACTTGACTGCAAAAGACATTCAGGAAGATTTAGCAGACTCTGGAATTGTAGTACATTGTTCTACTGTTCGGTGACACCTGCACAAATGTGGCCTTCTTTGAAGGATCACAAGAAAACATCTCCTGTGTCCTCACCACAAAATTCAGCTTCAGAAATTTTCGAAAGAACATCTAAACAAGGATGATGCATTTTGGAAACCAGTCTTGTGGATCAATGAGGTTAAATTAGAACTCTTTGGCCACAATGAGGAAAGGTATGTTTGGAGAAAAAAGGGGACAGAATTTCGTGAAAAGAGCACCTCTCCAACCATTAAGCATCCCACCGGATCAATCATGCCTTGGGTTTGTGTTGCAGCCAATGGCACGGGGAACATTTCACAGGTAGAAGGAAGAATGGATTCAATGAAATTCCAACAAATTCTGGAAGCAAACATAACACCAACCATAAAAAGGCTGAAGTTCAAAAGAGGATGGCTTTTACAAATGGATAATGATCCTAAACACACCTCAAAAGGCGCAAGCTGAAGTTTTTACCATAGCCCTCACAGTCTCCTTATCTGAACATCATTGAAAATCTGATTGATAGACCTCAAAAGAGCAGTGCAGACTTCTGCAAGGAAGAATGGATAAAAAAACAAGAACTGAAACACTCTTGGCTGCCTACAAAAAGCGTTTAAAAGCTGTGATACTTGCCAAAAGGGTGCTACTAGGTACTAACCATGCAGGGTGCCCAAAGTTTTGCTTTTCCTTTTTTTTGTTATTTTGTTAAATGTAAAATGTGTCAACTTTAACATAATGCCTTTTGGAGATCATTTCATCTTCTTCAACTTGCTGTTTACAGTAACAGTAATTGTGACCAACGGTGCCCAAACGTTTGCATGCCACTGTAGATAAGTCACACAGCTCATGTTACAGACCCTTGTCAATTTGACCAGCAGTCTACAATGAATTTTCCCCTACTTACAGGAAAATATTCCCATGCCACAAAGTCTCAACAATGGCCAGAATCTAAACAACAGATACTTTTCCCATGAGAAATATAAAACATCTGCTACTCTCAATGGGGTTAGGGGATTATGAGAGCCGATACCATATACCATGGCTTCCCTTGTTCAGAAAAAGTAGATAGTGTGTCACCAGTGTGGACAATGAGTGACTTATGGCTGCTGTGTGTCTGATCTGACAAAACAGCTCGACTCCTCACTATGAATCCCCTGTATACTGTCCTAGATGCTATTAACCACACAACACAATATTCTATGGTTCCTGTGGGTTAGCTGCCAGTCTACAATACTTCTGTGGGGACCTTTTTCTCTGCTGAAGAGGAGCAAGGGTGAACAGATTGCACTTAAAGGGGTTATCCCGTGATTATTGTTAAAGATGAAAATCAGACATTATATAGTACATGACAATCTCTTTCTACCAAAGCTAGAACCTGTACCTCACATGGATCCAGAAATTTCCCCATTCATTGCTCTGCTAGATTTATATGAAGCTGGCAGCTCAAGGTGAGTGTCTTTTCTGCTGTAGCTCAGGGGGCATGTCCTTTCTGCTGGAGCTCTCACCCTATCACAGCTCAGGAGGCAGTAGAAGGATGAATCTGAGCATGTGCTGCCATCTCAATGAGCAGGGCAAAGAAATAAGAAAAAGAACAAACAGCAGGTGGCGCTATAGAGATATATTTCATTAACTCAGTAGCTATACCACATTTTTAATTACACGCAGTTACAAAAGTATTCAGATCCAGGTTCTGGTTTGGAAACTGTAGAATATTTTTTGTGGGACCACGCCTTTAACTGCTTATTTACAAGTTCTCCAGAACGAAACAATGGTATCATTACATTCAGCTAAGGCTACTTTCACACTGGCGGCAGGCCTGATCCGGCAGGTGAAGGGTGCTGCTGGATCAGGCCTGCCGCAGTGACATGTGTGGAGCCGGAACCGCGCTCCGGCCCCACACATGTCACACAGTACATACATACACATAAACATACACACACATATAGACAAACAAACACACATACATACTTACATGCTCCCCGGCAGGTCTTCGGAGCGTCAGAGGGACAGGACGGCTCACACAGGTCACGATTCCCCACAGCGCCCTCTGCTGGGCGCCTGGTGGAATCGTCACCTGTGCGCGCCGTCCTGTCCCTCTGACGCTCCGAAGACCTGCCGGGGAGCATGTAAGTATGTATGTGTATTTGTATGTCTATATGTGTGTGTATGTTTATGTTTATGTGTATGTCTATGTCTGTATGTGTCTATGTGTAGCCGGATCCGTAATGAACTCCATTGAAAGTCAATGGAGGGCGGATCCGGTTACCATTGTGGTCACACCAGACGGATCCGCCCCCATTGACTTGCATTGGGGGTCATTCCGGATCCGTCTTGGTGCGGATGCCTGGACCGGAGAGCAAACCGCAGCATGCTGCGGTTTGTTCTCCGGTCTGAAGACAGAACGGAATTCTTTCAGGAGCATTCCGTTGTCTTCAGTTCAGTTTTGTCCCCATTGACAATGAATGGGGACAAAACTGAAGCGTTTTATTCCGGTATTGAGCCCCTATGACGGAACTCAATACCGGAATTTTAAAACGCTAGTGTGAAAGTAGCCTAAGCTAGCCTTGCGGGGCATTGTGTCTGGTTTTTAAAGGGGTTGTCCAAAGTGATACCATTTTGCCTTTTCCTGCGCTGTGCTCTCTACCAGTGTTTTTTTTCCTGACCCCCATCAGTGATGTCCCATACACATCACACCACCACTCACACCAGTTGATCGGTGACTTAGCAGCCATGTGCAGTGAACGGCTGTACGGAGACCTGTGTGCACAAAATGTCACTGCTGCCACCAGAAAGCTGACATCAGTTTGGCTGGACTGGAGTGTAAGGCTACTTTCACATCTGCGTTGAGCTGTCTGGTTTTGAGATCTGGCACAGGGTCTCAAAACCGCAGCAAAATACTTCCATTTTGTCACCATTCATTGTCAATGGAGACTAAACTGAACAAACTGGAACGGAATGCTTCAAAATGCATCCCTTTGCGTTTTTCTGCACAAAATCCATGCGAAACTAAAGAAACCATGTCAAAGTCAATGGTGCCGCATCCGTTTTTTTTTTTATCATGAAAAAATAGATCCAGCACCTATTGACAATGGTTTAAGTGCTGGATCCGGTTTCTTCATTTTCGATATTATACAACCGAACCTGTTCTGAACGGTTATAGGGCTCATGCACACCACTGTATGATTTTGTGGTCCACAAATAACGGATCCGCAAAACATACGGAAGACATCTGTGTGCATTCTGTATTTTGAGAAATGGAACAGCTGGCCCCCAATAGAACAGAACTATCCTTGTCCGTAATGTGGACAATAATAGGACATGTTCTATTTTTTTTGCGGGATGGAAATATGGACATATGGAAGCTTTCGTGTTGTTGTTTTTTGTGTGCATGAGCCCTTGGAATGGAAGCGTTTTGCTGTGATTTTGAGATTCCAAAATCACAGCGAATCTGAAAATTAGATAGCAAAATCGCAGATGTGAAAGTAGCCTAACGCAGGAAGCAGCAGAGCAGACAAGGGTTTAATATGACTTTCTTTTTGGCTATTTTATGACAATTACTGCTCCTGGGAGAATTTTATTTTAACCTGCACAAGCCCTTTAACTGTGCATTTGATGCTGATGGATTCCCTGTTATGGATGAGGTACACTGGAGGGTGCCCGGGTGCAGGACAATGCCAGGCGGTGTAGGTAGAGCTGGGAGTGCCCGGACCAGGCTGATGTCACCAGGAGGGAGGCGGAGCGCTCAGCCTGGGCTGCTGGTGGCTGCAGAAGAAGAAAAGGAGGAGGCGGAGGAGGAAGATGGTGGAATCAGATGTGAGAGCTGCTGCTGCTGCTGCCCTCAGCCCTCCGAGCTGTCACCGGCTTTCCTGCTAACCCCCCGCCTGCAGGGTGATGCCCACCGCCCTCACCTCTCTCATATACTCTGGGCATCAGAATCCCGAGGAGCCTCCATCCAGGGCTTTACGGGTAAGTGAAGGATCTGGGCAGTGGTCATGTTACCGAGGGCTTGATGCACCTTCCAAGGAGAGGTGTGGACTGGCAGGCGGGCGCTGCATGATAGGGCAGGCTGCTGGACGAGCAGATGGCCTGCTGTGGAGATCCGGGCTGTGGGTGGGCGCAGCATCTGCTGTTTATTTCTGCTGTGAACTTACCCCGGAGAGATGCAGTGGTGGGCACAGGCCGTGGGTGGTGTGGAGAGGGTTAATCATAATGTCCTGTGCCAGTGTGTTACATAGGTGTGTGGATGGCAGCCCCTGCTGTGAGGACCTGAGTCTGGAGGGATGGGGCAGGCTATGATAAAGCTGTATGTGCACATGGCAGGAGGCTGGCACTCAGATGTATAGGCATGTGTTGTGGTATCTCTCTGACATGAATGGGTATGGCCATGTGCATGATGGAAGGAATAGTATATGCTAACTGAAACTACAGGAAGGTCACCAGTAGAAATCACAGATGTCCTCTGGTCACATCAAAGTGGTCTCTAATCACCATTTCCACTGCACACAACTAAATCATGAAAAATAACATTCTGTAAAGTTATGAGATAGATACATAGATGATACATATGAGATAGATATTAGATAGACAGCTAGATAAGAGATAGATAGATTTCAAAAACAGAAGCGTTGTTAGTTTATATTAATTAAAATTCAAAGTGAATGAAGAAAAGAGAAATCTAAATCCAATCAATATTTGGTGTGACCTCCCTTTGCCTTCTAAACAGCATCAATTCTTCTGGGTATACTATTTCTGAAGGAACTCATCAGGAGGTTGTTCCTGACATCTTGGAGAACTAACCACAGATCTGTGGATGTAGGCCTGCTCATATCCTTCTGTCTCTTCCTATAATCTCAGACAGACTCGACAATGTTGAGATCAGGGCTCTGTGGAGGCCGTGTCATCACTTCCAGGACTTCTTGTTCTTCTTTATACTGAAGGTAGTTTTTAATGACGTTGGCTGTATATTTGGGGTTGTTGTCCTGCTGCAGAATAAATTTGAAACCTGCCTTTATTTCTCATCACTGAGGACACCATTAATCCTGACCACATCCCCAGCTCCATGACTTGTAGATCAGAATTTCCCTCTGAGATGTAGCCTGTATTGATATAGCATTGTCATATTCTGCAGAAGAGGCAGTAAACATACCAAATGTCAAATACGGTAAAACAAACCTCAGCTGACAGTGAGTAGTCTAGGAACAGCAAAATGCATAAAGATTTATGTCACACAGAGGTCTGAAGTCATACTAGTAATATAAAAATGGTGCGGCCATCTAACCTAATTATACATGTGTGCCCTCATTCCCTGACTGCTTTCAGTGGCACAGTCCATCGGTGGCACACCTGAATTCGTGATTACCTTTTTTTTTGGTTTATTTTAGTTTTGTAACGTGCAATATAAATGCATTTTCGGGGACTTTTTCTTAGGATGGAACAGAATATCAGGTAGGTGTTGGTCCGAACCTCAACATCTCATGTTATCTGTTTGAAGACTCTGCAGCACTTCAATAAGCTCCACAACTCTATACATCTAGTGGAGCGGTGCCTGGTACACCATGATGGGAACTCCGCAAACACCAAAGTGAAATGGTCCCTTCAGTTGATCAGTGAGGATACTTAGAGTTAGACCCCCTACAGATGGCCAAACCTAAGGAATCCCTAGTAAGGATTGTACTTCAGTTTTAAAGTCATTGACGTTTCCTTTACCTTCTGAGGTTAGAAAGTTCTTGAGATATTAGCATTAATTTCTGATATCTGATGTTAAAGAGAGGCTCAAGTAAAAGTTGCCATTTTCCATTGTAATTACTATTATTTAGACTCATGATTGATCTCTGCAAGTTCTGAGCATGTGAGGCAATGGCCGTGTGGTTCTGGTGGAAACTACACTTACTAAACTCGCGATGTATTGACTCTATGGACAACACGTCAACCCATATGCATGTAGGCAGAGAGGGGTGGGGGTGCTGGAGTGGTGAATAATCAGCACTAGGAAATATAGGAGCCCCTGACACCGTGACCACATTGCTTTCAATCTAACCCCTTGGATCAAATGGTTTTTTATGGAAGATTGCGCCCACATTGTGTCCTAATCTTTTTTTTTGCATGTTTCTGACCCTACATTCTCTTACCAGAAATAAGAAATTGGACATGGACAACACTTGTAATAGTGTTGAGTCAGGACCATTACTGTGTCCTTGCGCTCAACAACTCGTCTTTACCCTTTTAAACACTGAGGGAGATTTATCAAAACTGGTGTAATATAAATCTGGCTTAGTCAATCAGATTCCACCTTTCATTTTTCAGAGCTATTTTAGAAAATTAAAGGTGGAATCTGATTGGTTGTTAGGGGTAACTAAGCCAGTTTTCCTTTATGCCAGTTTTTATAAATCCCTCTGTTTTCATCTTTTTAGCGTGGTTTTCTCTTGTTATTGGCATTGTGTAACATAACCAACAACCACAGATGATGACAGATGGTGTTTATGAATGTCAAATGAGATCAAATCAGCCCGTATCCACTCAGTGTCTGCAGATTCTGGTTACCTTATCATACCTATCATGTCTCCATTGGGGAATTGTTTGCAGAGTCTTCCTGTAGACCCCTTTATCTGCCATCACATCTGAATTCGTAGTTTGAGTGAAGTCAGGAAGGGGATACACACAAGCAGCTTCAATTTCATCTTTTTTTATTTTCTCCTTGAAATTTTGTTTGAGGAAGCCGTGTGTAACTGTCATGAAGGTTGCCTAGCTGTCACACAACCCAGCATGTGTGTAGACCTGGCTGAAGATTGTGCCACCTCTGTGGCACAATTGAAGGTCAGGGATTTTGTTGCTGTGACCTCCAGAAATGATGGGTCCCATAACTGATTTCAGTGGGAAAATGACACATATATCCGCTGTTGAGAATTAGCAGGCACAAGTTCTATGATATGTCATCTATATGGTCATGTGGACTCATGGTCGCTGGTGTAGAACATTTGTGCTTGTATGTACTCTTTCATAAATCACCTGACCTGGTGTGGCCGGAAAGCTCCACCTCAATTACTGATAAAAAATAATGATTGTGAGTACATATTGTGACTGCTGCTTAGTAAACATTCATTGGGGAATGTGAAAGATAATGGGAGACTCATTGGAAGTGCATTTTCTTTTTGTTTTTGTCTTTTGGCATTTAAAAGGGTTGTCCAAGATTTTGATATTGATGGTATATCTTCAGGATAGGCCACCAATATCAGATTTTCATGGGTCTGACACCCATATGTTTTGGGGTGGCTCCAGCGCCAGATCTGCACAGCTCTATCCACAAATTAGCACAGATCTTGGACAAAATGAAAAAATGTTTTAAAAAAATTACCTATTGTTTGAATTGATTCCTAGGTTATATTCAAATTCGTTGCAGAAACGTCTGCAACTACTGTCCCTCTAAAAATCCCTTCACGTAATGCTTTGAGCCTGCAGGTGATGTCCAGGTTGGGTTCTCTCCATGATGTAGAACCTGTAAGATTGTGGTTGAAGGACTTTCATCAAGGAGATATGGAATATGTAATAGGGAGGAGTATCTGCTGTCCATTCATGTGTAGCTTCATTTCTGTATTTGTATAGTAAGTCAGCTCTTCTGAACCCAGGAATTCTAGTTTTCTTTGGAACTTGGTAGTGGTTCCCTGTAACAGTATGGTTACAAACTGATATCAGCCTGATTGAAAATGCTCTGCCCAGTTACTAATTAGCAGCAGGAACATAAAATTGTTCTAGAAGTATGTGATGTTGTGCCTGCCCCACAGTCTGTGTATGAACATTCGCTTACTTTGACATAAGGAAAACATAGATTGGCAAAGTTTCATATGATGGTGGCCTCGGAGTAAACCTATGGAGGCAGCCATTGGTGGGCTGAAACACTTTCATGAAAATGCTCCTCTCTAATGTATTTCCCCTTGCAGTGGTCTTCGATGAATTATCAGGTATACTGTTATGAAACATCTTCACTGCAAGACATCTGTCTGTGTACACCTAAACATTTGGTGGCCAATGGGGTCTACAGACAATCTTGGCCACGACACCCTTTGCCACCACACCAGCCCAGCAAGGCAAAAATACAGCAGTGGTGGATCTTTTTAGGTATTTTGGGGTCAAGGTTGCACACACATGGCTTCCCCCACTTATGACAGATGATCACCAAGGCTTAGTGAAGCTGGACCCTTTGAAAAGAGGTTGTCCTTATGAGACAATCCCTTTAATAATAATCAGAATTTTGACTTTTGCCTCTTGGCTTGTCCTTATATCAGTTTTGACCCCACAAATAAATATTTGTCATGCGCTGTAGCACTCTGCATAAGTGTAGAGATTCAGATCTATTCAGAGCACTAGGACATTTTCAGCATTTTATGTGACTTGGCTGTTTATCAGAATACTGACTCAGGGATTCAGTATCTTGTTGGCTGCATTTTATTAAGCTGTAGACTTACCTTCCGTATGATGTTTATGCATATTTAGTTCCCACACATAGGTATTTTGTGTACCATGTACGTATACTGTACAGTAGTTACAGCTCATACATGTACTTTACCACTACTTCAGATTTTTCTGGTGACCGTGTGATGCATGTATAAGGCCGTTTTCACAAGGCCTGAATGCAGCCTCAACTTTTTCAGCAGATCCACAGGAAGTCCAGGTGTTGGCTAAAATGTGTCCATATGACGGATGTGTGAAGCCATCTTCTGGCAATGTTCACACAAGGTGTTCATCAATTAGCTTCCTATTATTCAAATGAAAACACCTCAGTCTTTGGGTAAGAGCAGATGGTCTGCTGCTGATTGCAGCCAAAACCCTACCGGAACGTGGTGGCCAATGACCGCACAATTTTAAGGGTAAAACTGAGGCATTATCTTTAAAATTGAGCAGCCATTGGCCAAATTGATGTAGGTGGGGATTTGGCCACTTCAGCTGGACCACTTACTGATTCTTAGCATTGAAGGGGTTTTCCCACAATACAAACTTAAAGAATTTTGAAAGTTTGGATTGGTGGGAGTCTGGGTGCTGAGACCCCCATCAATCACTAGAATGAGGAGAGAGGAAGCAAGACAGACTCAATAGAATGTTTATGGGCCTGCCTCGATTCTGTCTCCTGTAGTGACTGGTAGTGGTCTCCTCACTCAGATTCCCACTGCTCAAAACTTTTGATATGTTGCTATGACATCCCAAAAGTTTTATGAAAGTAACCCTTCATCCATGAGATAGAGGATAAATAAGGAAATCCGCAGCACTCCACAACGATGAAAAATGGCAAATAACTTTTATTTTTTATTCACCCATATGAAAAAACGCAACATTTCAGTCCTATCACAGGACTTTTTTCAAGGGATAGGGGATGAGTATCTGATCAGTCCTGTGTCCCTGTATAAATGGAGCTGCAGTCTAGGGACTGTCTGAGATAACCAAGTACTGTACTCAGACTTCTAGAGTTGAATGAGTTGGCAGCGCACATGCACGACCTTTGCTTCATGGACTTAGGGACCTGATCAGTCGGGGTCCCAGACCATTATGCAGTGAATAGGGGATAGATTTGTAATGTAGGAGAACCCCTGACGTGCTACATACGTTAATGTGAGTGTATGAGTGCCGATTAATATACTCTAGTGGTGCACTGTGTAGTTTGAGAACCTTTTTAGAACTTCTCTGCTGTATCTTTGTATTTCAATTAGATCTTATCACGAGGGTCTGGGTCCTGAAATTGCAAAGTGGCAACTTAAACTTGCAGAAATTGCAAAAAAAATTAAATAAAAAAAATAATAAAATTTGACTTGCTTAAATGTTAGGAGAATGGTCACAATGTCCTTGCAGATTTTTTTAAATGACAGTGAAAAATGGCCGTGCGACAGCCATTTTCAGAACAATGACAATCTATGAGTGCATTCACGTATCTGTTTTTTTTAATAGACTGTGAATATTGGCTGTCAAAGAATAGGACATGTCCTATTTTGTCTGTTTTCATTGCCTGGCAGCACCTCACGAAGTCAAATAGCCGTTTTTCAGAAGGACATCTGTAAAAATGGCAATGAAAAACTGACAGTGTAATGGATATGCTGTGTATATGTAGCCTCATGCCCCATTCACATGTCAGTGTTCAGTCAGTGATTTCTATCAGTGATTGTGAGCTAAAACCAGGTGCGGCTCTAAACACAGAACAGGTGCAGATCTTTCCCTTATACCTTATCTCTGTGGAGGCTCCAATCCTGGTTTTGGTTCTGATCACTGTTGGAAATCACTGACTAAAACACTGACATGTGAATGAGGCTTTAGCCTAATAGCAGCAGTCTTCCCTTGTCTTGGTTGCTTCTGGTTGTCTACCTCGGTGCCCCTGCGTCCTTTTCTATGCAGTCATCTCTGAAGCCTCCTCTGCTCCAGGTTGTCTTCTGCTTTTTTATCCAATTAAAACTTAGCCGCAAACGCCTCAAGTTTAACAAACATCCAGTGTTGTGTACAATAGACCTCTAAACTGCATGCAAAGAGGGAGATTGAAGAGGATACAAAGGATGTGCAAATGTCTGGGCATGGTTGACTGCCCGTGGATTTTCTGCATACATTTCAGACCATTTATGTGCTTCAAATATTGAAATTTTAGCATTAACACCCTTGAGTTCCATGGTTTAGCTTTTATACAGCTAGGAAAGAGATTGTCAAATTTCAAAGTCAATTACACCCAGCTGGTGCTGCTCGGTGAATGTGCTCCAGAGTGAGATGTCACACAGGTTATGGCGAAATGAAATTGCAGAGAAGTTCAAATGAAATAATGTGTTGGGCTTCTTCTCTAAAAGCTAGTGAAAATATAACCCCACCAAGCTACCAAGCTACTTCTATTCATGATGTGTTTATTTCACTAAATGCTTGTATTCTTAGTAAAATAAGCTCAACTTCCGTTCCTCTGTTACAGCTCCTAGAAATGTCTAAATATAATTGACAACTGGGTGTCATCAGCTGGGGGTGCTGACAGTGTCAGACTTTATAGGGACACAACTCAAGAGGGATTGTTAACACCCAATTGTCAACTTTTCTCCAGTTATAAATGCATCTCTTTACGTCTCAAACACTGTACATTATGTTCTTTATTTATCCCTCTCTACTTAAATGGTTAATCCCATCTCAACATTAATGTCTTATCGCTAGGGGCCCCATTCTGGAGGTGGGAGGTGGTCCCAGACGTGGGGCCCACACGTGACGTTTGTGGTATAACTTAGCAATGAAATGTTAAGATGGGACCACTCCTTTAAAGGGGTTTTCCAGGCTCCTGATATTGATAACCTATTCTCAGGATGGGTCATTATCAACATATTGTCGAGGATCTGACACCCAAAACCCCCCTATCCGCTGTTCCCTCACCCTGAAACTAGGACTGTGAATGGAACAGGAAGCACAGCTCCGTTCAAAGTGTAGTGGCCGTGCTGGGGTACTGCAGCTCAACTATCTCTTGAATAGAAGCTGAACTGTAGTAACCCATAGTTGGCTATGGTGTTGAACACCTTTGAAAAAGACTTTCCAAATGACCCCATAGAAATTGCTAAGAATGTATACTTATATGTATCATCAGACCGAAGCACATAGTACTTCATATTAGATCATTAAGGTTTTTATTCAGGTTCCACAAATACTTTCTGCATGCAGCAAAAACTGTTGGAAAATGGACGCAAATGTATGCACTTGTACCGCTTGCGAATGTATGCCCATCTACCTGAATGCACATGTATGCACATTTACCCTATGCAGATATATGCACATGTACCTGATGCAGATGTATGCCCACATACCCTATGCAGATATATGCACATGTACCCCATGCAAATGTGTGCCCATGTACCCTGATGCAGATGTGTGCCCATGTACCCGATGCAGATGTGTGCCCATGTACCCGATGCAGATGTGTGCCCATGTACCCGATGCAGATGTGTGCCCATGTACCCTATGCAGATGTGTGCCCATGTACCCTATGCAGATGTGTGCCCATGTACCCTATGCAGATGTGTGCCCATGTACCCTATGCAGATGTATGCCCATGTACCCTATGCAGATGTGTGCCCATGTACCCGATGTAGATGTATGCAATGTACCCGATGCAAATGAATGAGCATGTACCCGATGCAGATGTGTGCCCATGTACCCGATGCAGATGTGTGCCCATGTACCCGATGCAGATGTGTGCCCATGTACCCGATGCAGATGTATGCCCATGTACCTGATGCAGATGTATGTGCAGGTGTCCAATGAGTTTTGATCAGTGGTAGAAAAAAAGTGAAAAAGACATGCAGAATGAAAACTCTAGCGTGAACCCAGCTAAGGGCGGCTCCAGGTAGAACATTTGTATTTCTGAGCATTTTGAAGAAGCCATCTATCATGCCTTTACGCAAATGTGCAATTAGTTCAGCTAATTCCTGCAAACCAAATGATAAATGACGCAGGAAGAAATGCCATCAGTAAATAAAGCATTGCCCCAGCGAGATAATCCACGGCTTCATCTGCCACCATTCTCCTACCTCTGAATTGCCCTGCTATTACATAGAAGTACTGACCATAGACATGACTCAGTCCGTCCTGATAGTTACCATGATGAAATTCACAATAAAACACTACACCCGACTTCCCTGCATGGAAATTTATCAAAGTCCCTTTTGTTAGTTTTTAAAAAAATGAATTTTTTTTATATATCTCCTGTGCTGAGATATGATCTACTACATCTGTCTCAGGAGAGACGGGAGCTCCCCATACAGGTTAGCCTAAAATGATGGATTCGTCTGACAATAGTATAAAGGCTTGCAGCGCATGTGTTTTTCACGTGGGTGAAGAAAAACTGAAGAATAACAATCTACAGGGTGGGCCATTTATATGGATACACCTAAATAAAATGGGAATGGTTGGTGATATTAACTTACTGTTTGTGGCATATTAGTATATGGGAGGGGGAAAACTTTTCAAGATGGGTGGTAACCATGGCGGCCATTTTGAAGTCAGCCATTTTGGATCCAACTTTAGTTTTTTCAATGGTAAGAGGGTCATGTGACACATCAAACTTATTCAGAATTTCACAAGAAAAACAGTGGTGTGCTTTGTTTTAACGTAACTTTATTCTTTTATGAGTTATTTACAAGTTTCTGACCACTTATAAAATGTGTCAAAGTGCTGCCCATTGTCTTGGATTGTCAATGCAACCCTCTTCTCCCACTCTTCACACACTGATAGCGACACCACAGAAGAAATGCTAGCACAGGCTTCCAGTATCTGTAGTTTCAGGTGCTGCACATCTCGTATCTTCACAGCATAGACAATTGCCTTCAGATGACCCCAAAGATAAAAGTCTAAGGGTGTCAGATCGAGAGACCTTGGGGGCCAATTAACTGGCCCACGATGACCAATCCACTTTCCAGGAAACTGTTCATCTAGGAATGCTCGGACCTGACACCCATAATGTGGCGGTGCACCATCTTGCTGGAAAAACTCAGGGAACGTGCCAACTTCAGTGCATAAAGAGGGAAACACATCATCATGTAGCAATTTCACATATCCAGTGGCCTTGAGATTTCCATTGATGAAGAATGGCCCCACTATCTTTGTACCCCATATACCACATTATGGGTGTCAGGTCCGAGCATTCCTAGATGAACAGTTTCCTGGAAAGTGGATTGGTCGTCGTGGGACAGTTGAATGGCCCCCAAGGTCTCCCAATCTGACCCCCTTAGACTTTTATCTTTGGGGTCATCTGAAGGCAATTGTCTATGCTGTGAAGATACTTGCTGTGCAGCACCTGAAACTACGGATACTGGAAGCCTGTGCTAGCATTTCTTCTGCGGTGCTGCTATCAGTATGTGAAGAGTGGGAGAAGAGGGTTGCATTGACAATCCAACACGATGGGCAGCACTTTGAAACATTTTATAAGTGGTCAGAAGCTTGTAAATAACTCATGAAAGAATACAGTAACGTTAAAAACAAGCACACCATTGTTTTTCTTGTGAAATTCTCAATAAGTTTGATGTGTCACATGACCCTCTTCCCATTGAAAAAAGTAAAGTTGGATCCAAAATAGCCGACTTCAAAATGGCCACCATGGTCACCACCCATCTTGAAAAGTTTTCCCCCTCCCATATACTAATGTGCCACAAACAGGAAGTTAATATCACCAAACATTCCCATTTTATTTAGGTGTATCCATATAAATGGCCCACCCCGTACATCTCCCAGCAATGATCAGTGAAAATCGCATTGTATCCGGATGCCTTCCATTTTTCACTCAAGCTCCATTCACTTCTATGGGGCAAGGCTGCGTGAAAACGCACATATAGAACATGTGATTTTTCTTGAACACAGAAATGATGCTTGAATAACATTGAAATTAATAAATTCGGAATCAGTCCGGATGCTATGTGTTCACTACGCTCGTCGCATCCGGACAGAAAACTCCCTCGTGTGAAAGAGGCCTAATATATAGGGGTTTTCCTGGAATATTTACTATAAGGGTTTATGCACACAACCATGATTGACCCGGGGAACACGGTCCGTGTGGCTGCAAGATCTCCCGGGCTCCTCTGAACTCACTGGGACGTGTTTTTTTCAGCTTCCTGTATATTTCAATGGGAGATTCCACACCAAGATAGGGCATGATGCTTCTTTTTATCTTCTCCTTGAATAGCAGGTGTCTTTTGCCAAAATCAATGTGAAACAACTCTGTGTGCACAGTCTTTTTTAAAAGGGTTAAGCCACGAAAAATATTTTTCAAACCTGCACATGGATCAAATTTGTAATTGCATGTCATTAAAAATTTTGTATAGCCACTGAACTATTTAATAAAATGTTTCTGTATAGCACCACCTGCTGTTTGTTCTTTTCCTCATTTCTTGTCCACCTCACATGAGCTCAGTTTAAATCTTCAGTTGTCACGAGTCCACCAACCATCTTCTGTTAGGACAGATACAGGTTAAGAGCTGCAGCAGAAAGTACACACCCCTGAGCTGCCAGCTTGATATAAATCTAGCAGAGCAATGACTGTGAAGATCTCTGGATCCATCTGAGGTACAGAGCTGGTTCTAGCTTTGTTATGTACTATATGATGTCTGATTTTCATCTTTTACATCATGGCATAGCCCCTTTAAGTATTTAGGAAGTGAAATTCATAAAGAGCATTGCGACACCATAGCATCCAAGTATTTTCTGATTTGTTGTTATTCCTTGCCACTTTGTAATATTCTTATTATACGGCAGTCAGAGGGCATTGATCTGTACTGACACATTTGAGACCACACTAAGTGTGAGGTTACAGATGATCCTATCAGCGATAAACTAATTACAGTATTTTCCATGTTTAGTAAACTCAATCATCGTCCCCGTCATCTCCATCTCTCTACATCCATCTGTAGAGTCTACAGTAATCCAGCGGCCGGGATATCTGTGCCTTGCAAAATTGTTGCTTGCTAGCTCTCCACGTGCCTGGAATTCATAATGTTACCAAGGAGACATAATCATTTGTAGCGAGCACGGACTGTTTCCTGGAGCGTGCACAGGCAGATCAGGCCATTTTCAGGTGTTTATTTCACAACTTTGTTTCAGAAATGCCCTGTCAAGCTTTTTTTACACAATGCTTTTTTTTCCTAGAAAACCTTGATTTTTTTTTAAATGAAAAATCACATTCTTTGTATTCATTTTGGACAGATGTATATGGCTGAGGATCCATATCACACACATTCAGAATATGGCATCCATAGCCTACTATGGGATCACCGTGGATCATTCACTGTGTCTCTAATTATAAACATCCATGGGAATAAAATGTGTGGCATGTTTTATCGTAAGAAGCATTCCTGCGCATTTTGGGGTTCTTCTTAGGGTTAAAGAGGTTGTCTCACTTACTAATGTATTGTGATTGTCCATATTGGTTTCTTTGCTGGTTTGATTCATTTTTCCATCGCATTATAAACTGCTAGTTTCCATGGTTATGACCACCCTGCAATCCATCAGAGGTGGCCATCCTTGCACACTATAGGAAAAAGCTAGTGCTTTTTTCTATAGTGTAGAAGCACAACCACTGCTGCGGGATTGTAGGGTGGTCGTAACCATGGAAACGAGCAGTTTATAATGAGATGGAAAAATGAATCCAGTCAGCAAAGAAACCAATATGAACAATCACAATACATTAGCAAGTGCCCTGTATTAACTTTCTCTACATGCTATGTTTGTGGTTTTCATGGACCCATATACAATAATTTGCGTGAGGGATTCGCAATCATGGGCAAAAATTGGGCATGCTTCCATGGTGTCACCAGATAGAATAGATTCACATCAACAGGTTCACATCACTGTTTCGGTTTCTGTTCTTCTGATCCTTTTTGAAAATAATGGATCTCAGTTGGAAATGACAGATGCAAAATGAGCACAACGGATGCTCAAAATAAAGGATCTGTTTTTTTTTTCTTTTGTTTCCTGTTCTTCTGATGGTTTATCACAGACTAGCACCTGTATAAAATATAGCCTTTAATATATATTTTTTTAAAATAATATATATAACCCAAAACAATAAATGTCAACTCAAAAAACAAATAAGAAAAGGGAAAAAAAATAAATTGGGATACCATCACCAATATCACCGTTTGGGTTCCAGGATAGGGTATCCTAGGTGGGATATGCTATCCCTAGAACTCTCCCTATATTTAGGAACCCTGACTACAAAATGGAATGGCCGTCCCGATATAGGCGTTCCCGCATCAGGAACCTCCGAAACACCCTAGGAGGGCCCTGACCAGGGGATTGATAGTCTATTGGACATATAATACTACATTTGATAGATTATTAAAGAAAATAGCAACCAGAAATACACCAGAAGATAGTATCCAAAATATATATAGACAAAAGGTCCCAGTTCCAACGCATTTCGCCTCTTTAAATATATGTGCTCATCAGGGGACCAATAGAGTATTATTGGTAACTTTAAACAATAATGAAATACAACAAAGGTGTATTAAAAGTATGCCATTCCTAAGTAGAGAGTCACTGCTCCAGCTCAAGCCCAGCAATAAGATACAATGATAGCCTATAATGATAACACTGATGAGCAATTTCCCATGTGAGATTGAAATCGGGACCAGGCAGGAAGATGGATCAATCAGCCAGTAATGGAAAGGTGTAGTGGTGAAAACCAATGATTATATGCATAGAGACAGCCATGATAATGTAACATGTTACTTGCGTGCCCCAGTATTGGGCTAACAAAGCATCACCTTTTCAGTCTGGCTCGTGTCCCGGCCTGGTGTGCGTCCGTGATGATGGGACCTGTTCTTCTCATGGATTAGATGTGAACCTACCTTTCAGATAGGGAATTCTAATTGAGGGTATATTCACAACAGACAGATTTATTTCAAAAATTTCTTTAACGCTATTCTGAGCTGAGGTTTACAGAAATCCATGTGCTGGCTGTCAAAACAACTGCAATCAGATGAATGGAATTGATTTTCAGTCGCAGAAATTACTCAGAAAATTTGCAGTATGTGAATGTCCCCTACCGTCTTCCCTTGCTTGATCTTCTATGGCATTTGACCAGCAGAATACTGCGAAAGAAAGTTTATTGTCTGCTCGAGTTAAAGTCATATGACTAGAGTATGGGCAGAATGCCCTAAAAACTTTGTAAGAAAACTGGGCTAGCCATAGATTCCGACAGATTCACTATTCTTGGCTTGTGAAGCTTGAAAATCCCTTGTGGCGCGGTACGAAAGCTCTTTGTACAGTATGTACGTGACTGCAGAGTTAACGCTCCTATGATCCATGAATTCTCTACAGCACATTAATAACATTGCTGCAAAAAAGAAAAAAAGAAAAAAAAGAAGGTTGGAGCAGGGTATTATATTGTGTCTATTCTATATGCTATACGCCAGGATTAAAGGACCAGCTTTATATGAGATGCCAAATCATTTGCTGAGTCAGGGTATCATGCACAACACTGTCTTGGGGAACTAGTACTACAACCCTCACTATGAGATGGAGTGTCATTAGAGAATGCATAGTGTTCACTATGTACTAAATTTGTAATGTAATCTAATATGTAAAGCTGAGTGTACGTGTGTGTGTGTGTATGTCCGCTAAAGGAATCCGCACCGTCACAGCTAAATTTGGCACACAGGTACATCAGGTGTCCGGGAAGGTTTTAGAACGGGTCTCAGCTCTCCAGGACGTGCCGTTCCTGAGATATTCCCAAAAAATGCATTAGCCAATAGAAGCATGGTCACATGACCCTTATCAGCCAATAGAAGCTCACAGGCAGTTAGTCTCCACACACACACACACCAGGTTTCCATAACAACCTAGCCAGTTCACTGCTGTAAGTCTGCTTTAAAGGGGCAGAGCACTGTGGATGACACTGTTAATAAAGGTTATTCCGGTTACCATAAATATAACTTATGTTTTAGACTAACTCATCATCAATCATTACCTCATATAATGTAAATTTCACATATTTACCATTCAGTAGTAATAAAAGATGTTTTCTTCCACTGCTACCCACTTTCCTCCTAAATTACTATGGCATCAACCTGTCCCACTAAGTCACGCCCCGACTCAGTCAGACCATGCCCCTTCCATACTGCATTTGACCGGGATTGAAAAAATGAAGGTAAAAATCAACTTCTGTCAGCTGCAGGGGAGGGAGGAGGGTGACTTTCTTCCTGCAGCTCATGCTCAGACTGCACAGTGCTGCTGTCTGAGAGTGAGCAGTTCAAAAGGACATCCGTGTGTCCATCCAGGCCCTGCGCATGACAGAGGACAGGGAGTCTGAAAGCCAGACTGTCCAGCCTCCCCCCAACGCGAAGCTGTGCCACCGGTCCCCATGAAGCCACACCCCTAAACACGAGGCCACGCCCCCTGGTTCCATGAAGACACAGGGGAGAAGCTGTCTGAGCGTGAGCTACTGAAAGGGTGGACATCCCTGTGTCTGTCCAGGCCCTGCGCCGGACAGTGGACAGGGAGTCTGAAAGCCAGACTTTCTAGCCTAAAACTGGACCTCTGACCACCCTAGTGGCAGGCTGATGATAGGGTGGCCAGATGTCCGGCTTTAGGCTGGACAGTCCGGTTTTCTGGCTCCCTGTCCTCCGTCCAGCGCAGTGCCTGGACGGACGTAGGGATGTCCACCCTTTCAGTAGCTCACGCTCAGACAGCTTCTCCTCCGTGTCTTCAAAGAGCCAGGGGGCGTGGCCTCATGTTTAGTGGTGTGGCTTCATGGGGAGCGGGGGCGCTGCTTCACGTTTGGGGGAATGGCCAGTGAGGTCCGGCTTTCTGGGCTGAAGACAGTGGCCACCCTAGCTGCTGTGGAGGTTACAGTTAAAGGGGAGGGCGCTGTGGATGTTTCTGTTACGGGTCGGGCTGCTGTGGAGGTCACTGTTAAAGGGGCAGGCACTGTAGACGTCACTCTCCATATCTTTTAACGACACACACAAACATTAAATGAAATAGATTAAATATACCCGGGCGAAGCCGGGTCATTCAGCTACTATGTCATAAAAGAGATGTCTGTACTGTGTTAATATACAGAACTGATGGAGATCGGGGCCAGTTCATAGCTCAGATGTACAATTCATTGACACAAAAAATAACGCACCAAGAAGGAATTATTGGAAATGAGTGAAATTTTCTATGTGTGAATGTAATGATATATGTAAGTGATTACAATATTAGAGCGAAAGGATAAATCTGTTGGGGAAAACTGTACAATTGAAAGGAGGCTCTAGTACCCTGTTGTGCTGCCTCTACCCTGGATACAAGATGAGATACGGTGGGGCATGGAGACATACAGGTTCCATATGGCATCCTGCATCACATTTGGCCAACAATGTTGCAGCTGGGCTTGTGGATACTGCGCACTTATAGATTGCTGAAGCTGGAATCCCAGCTGGTCCCATAAATGCTCAATTGGTGATAAATCTGGTGACCCAGCAGGCCAAGGATGTGTTGCAATCTGGCTGAGATATTCCTGGGAACGCCTTGCTGTGTTTTGGCGAGCATTATTCTTCTGAAAAATAACAGTTGGAAGTCTTGCCATGAGAGGTAACACATGTGGCTGCAGGATGTTCTGCACCTATCACTGAGCTTTTAGTGTCCCTCAGATCACTTCTAGGGGTGACCAACAGTCATATGTGATATTTCCCTAGATGATCACACGAGCAGTTGGGGCAGTGTGTCGCTCCATAGCAACAGCAAGATTGAAGCACTCACCACCTGGCCTCCATAATTGAACCTGACTGTTTTTGGATCCCAAAAAGAACCTGGATTCAGCACTAAAAACGGCATGGTTCCAATCCATAGCAGTACAGGTTTCTCTTTCATTACACCACTACCTATGAAGGTGATTGTAGTTTGCTGTCAAGGGCAGGACACATAATGGGCACCTTGACATCAAATTTCCTTCTGCTAAGCACCAGAAAAGGTCTGGGCAGAGACAGGGGTGTGTAATGAAGGTGCCAACTGTGTTTGGATGATGGACAACAAAACTGTGGGAGCTGCTCATTGTTGGCGGATCAAACAATCCTCTCTACTGGTGGTATGTCTGGGCCATCCGGACCCTCTTCTCCATGTGTATGTTTTTTCCCCATAACCACTGCTCCCAACATCTCCCAACAGCAAGGTGGGAACAGTCTAGATGGCATGTCCTGCTTCTCTTAGTCCAATGATGTACTCGCTCTCAAAGCCTGTCAACTGAGCAAAATATCTTTGAGTGCGTCGTAGAAGCATGTCTAGCAGTCAGTGATCTCTCACCAAGAGGTACACTGCCCAAAAGTAGCCTTTCAGAACATTTTTTAAAGCAGCGGGGGAAGTGTCCTGTTGTGGCAAGAGCAAGTGTCTAATTCGGACCACACCTATCATTTACTTATCTGCCTGAGACATAACTGCATGCTAAGTTTTGCAGCAATCCAACATTTCTATCTTTGTGTGTGTACGTTTTTTTTGTCAGTGAGTGTGTATGTATTATTTATGGTTCCGTAGGACTTGTGCTCTCCTCATACATCTCATAGATTAGTTATTGATTAGTAAATTCTGTTGCTGGCAAGTTGATTAGACTAACAAATGTTTGTTCTTAAAGCGTCTCCTGAAATCATTATTAAAACTTCATTTACCAGGCAAAATTCGATATCAGGTTTTTTCACTAGTTTGCCTCTGTAAGGTATTTTATTTGTAGATTCATGTTTATTATCTATTTGAGTCCCTATTTGTTGCTTGACATTATGTAGGTTTATGTGATTTGGAGCAGGATTTCTTAGAAAAAGCAGAATAAAGCCAGACAGGACTCTTAGGTGAGACAGTGAGAGTCCTGACTATCCTGCCCACACAAAGTGATTGACGGCCCTCTGTGTACACACACTGATACATGGAGAACATTCAATCACCCTGTGTGGGCAGGGTAATTAGGATTATCACTGTCTCTCCTAGGAGTCTTGTCAGGATTTACTCTGCCTTTTACTCAGAAATCCTGTACCAAAAACATATATCACAAAGCTCATCTTTTCTCCCTGTGCTCTCAGACAGGGCAGCAAAAATTGCATGACAGGTTCAGTTTAAAACTAGCAAATCTTCATCATTACCAATACACAGAATTTATCTATGTACTGCTATTTGAAGAGGATAACTAGGATTTGTCCTTACTCAGGCTGACACTGTCAGCAATGATTGTATAGTGTCAGATGTGGCAACACACCCCATTGAAGATTTATTTAGCCAATTTCAGGAGCGAAAACAGAAGAACGACACAGTGAATCTCCAGAAAAGATACTCCAGACTTGTTATTTTATAGTGAATAAGTATTATTAAAAATGATTTTTCTCTGGTGACCTGCACACCCACCATGCCTTGTACATACACTTGGTTGGCAGTATAGTGGTTTGACTCTAACCCAAGCTCACATTTACGTTTGGAACTCCATATTTCAGTTCCGTCATAGTATCAGAAAGACAGAATTCAAGCTGAGACAGATCCCTCACATGACGGACACCAACTGTGCCTGGTGGACTCTATTGACTTATGATGTGGTCCAATGGGTTCCATTATTTTACTGGCTTAACTTTAACCCAAGTTGAAAAGCTGAGTACATTAGGATTTCCGTTTTTTTTTTTTTTTTGTTCCTTCATAGTGGAAGGAATCTACCTAGAGTCTTATAAAATCTGTGCAGAGTACTCTGAGGCATTCAGATGTCTCCCCTCTGCTCCTTCCCTCTCTCAGTGGGCATTCTCACACTACATACTGGTAATACCACATATACCGTATTTTTCGCTTTATAAGACGCACTCCCCCCCCAAAAGCGCTCACTAGTATGTATTAGGTGCCGGGAGAAGGGAAAGATACCATCCTGCGCTGCAGCTCCGCTCCGGTTCCGGTGCTCCTCTGTCTTCTCCTGCCGATGCTGCACTGTCCTGACCTCGTACAGCGTCTGGACGTAGTGTGCGCACTCTGACCTGACACTGCACGCAGTCAGGCACCAGTGCAGCGCTGGCAGGAGAAAACAGAGGAGCGCCGTACCCGGAGCGGACCCGCGGCGCAGGACAGGTAGCATAGTTTTTTATTTTGTTCTGATGGGGCTGATCTGAGGTCTGATGGGGCAGAGTGGGCTGATATGGAGGCACAGTGGGCTGATCTGAGGTCTGATGGGGGCACAGTGGGCTGATACAGAGGTCTGATGGGGCAGAGTGGGCTGATATGGGGGCACAGTGGTCTGATCTGAGGTCTGATGGGGGCACAGTGGGCTGATCTGAGGTCTGATGGGGGCTGAGTGGGCTGATATGCGGGCTTCTTATAAAGCAAAAAATACGGTACCTTAATCATTATAATTGCTGCTGATATCAGCATACCTACTTCACTGCTCTGATGTCTCTAAACCATTAAAATAGAATGTTTCACTGTTACTCTTATGATATGACATAGTGTCAAAGGTTTTGATTGGTGAATTGCTAGAACGAGGAGAGAGAAGTGCTCACTCTGCATGGTGCTGGAGATGGATTCAATAGAAAGTCTGAGTCCATGGGTCCGTCTCAATTCCGTCTCCTGCAGCTAGGTTGGAGAGGGAATTGACAAATGACTGTAAATGTTATCTAAAGGTTTTAAAATCCTGTGAACAGTCCAGGTGTTTTGACAATTAATAGACTAGATCAGTCAAGGTCTTCTATGTGATGCACTGAAATAGTTAATCATCAGTTTGACAGAGGACCACCTAAATTCCAGGTCCTCATGGACAGTGAACCATGCATGTTCCCGAGATACCTGTCCTGTATTGTTTCTTAAAGAAAACCTACCACATTGTACATGTAGTCATATCTTCAAGCAGCTTGTCATAGAACATGAGGAGCTGAGCAGATTGACATTTAATTTTTTGGGAAAAGATTTCTATTCTTAGGAGTCCAGTGGGTGATCCCACTTAGTGACTGATAGCTATCTTTGTATGCACAGTCACATGGGGTAGCCTGTCAGTCACTGAATGGGACAGTCCCAGTCTCAAGTTATACCGAATCTTTTTCCATAAAACTATATATCCATCTGCTCAACTTCTCCAGCTCTATAACACTGTGGTCCAGGGCCTCCCCGGCGAATGTGAAACCATACTATGGTTGAGCACAAAATGCTGCACTGGGACACCTACACATTATACCTACAGGAGCTTTTATTACATCCCATTATAAATCCATAGGCAATAATATGGAGTTGGCCCACCCTTTTCCAGCTAAAACAGCTTGCACTCTTCTGGGAAGGCTTTCTACAAGATTTTGGAGTGTGTGAGAATTTTTGGCCATTGATCCAGAGGAGCATTTGTGAGGTCAGACACTAATGTTAGATGAGAGGGCCTGACACACAATCTCTGTTCTAGTTCATCCCAAAGGCTCTGTTTAGGTCAGTCAAGTTCTTCGACACCGAACTCAACCCATCATGCCTTTATGGATCTTGCTTTGTGCACTGGGGCACCGTCATGCTGGAACAAAAAAGGGACTTCCCCAAAGTGTTCCCTCAAAGCTAGAAGCATAGAATTGTCCAAAATGTCTTGGTATGCTGAAGCATTAAGGTTTCCTTCACTGGAACTAAGGGGCGTAGGCCAACCCCAGAAAAACTATCCCTCCTCTTCCACCAAACTGTACAGTTGGCACAATGCAGTCCTGGCATTCACCAGACTTCCAGATAGAAAAGCATGATTCATCACTCCAAAGAACATGTTCCCACTGCTCTAAAGTCCACTAACAGTGTGTTTTACACCATTCCATCTGATGATTAGCATTGTAGTTGGCACCCTTTTACAGCACCATGCTGAAATTCAGTAAGCTCTTATAGAACAAGCCATTCTTTCACAAATGTCCGTAAAGGTAGACTGCATGGCTAGGGGCTGGATTTTATACACCTGTGGCAATGGGACTAAATAAGACTCCTGAAGTCAATCATTAAGATGTGTCCAATACTTTTCTCCATATAGTTTATGTAGCAGCACTGCATTCCATGTTGCCATGTAGCCTTGTTCCAAATCATTTTCTAATTCCACCTCCCCACACATTCCTTAAGTAATACCATTTCAAATATGTCACAATATTTTTGGAACATACTGCTGTTAAAATATGCAGATTTTCAATATCCACATCTATCTCCTTCTCCCTGAGGCAAAGGCAGATTAAGTGATGCGCTGAAGGTCTGATAGGCAATATGCAGATGGTTTTATTTGCAGGTGTAATTAATATGAGTGCTGTATGTTTTCAGCCTCTATAATGTTCATAGCCTTCTGGACAATTGTTCTAAAATAACACCTCATATAGTAACATAGTAGCATAGTTTATAAGGCCGAAAAAAGACATCTGTCCATCCAGTTCGGCCTGTTTTCCTACAAGTTGATCCAGAGTAAGGCAAAAAACCCCTGTGAGGTAGAAGCCAATTTTCCCCACTTTAGGGGAAAAAATTCCTTCCCGACTTCAATCAGGCAATCAGAATAACTCCCTGGATCAACGACCCCTCTCTAGTAACTACAACCTGTAATATTATTAGCCTCCAGAAATACATCCAGGCCCCTCTTGAACTCTTCTAGTGAACTTGCCATCACCACCTCCTCAGGCAGAGAGTTCCATAGTCTCACTGCTCTTACCGTAAAGAATCCTCTTCTATGTTTGTGTACAAACCTTCTTTCCTCCAGGCACAGAGGATGTCCCCTCGTCACAGTAACAGTCTTGGGGATAAATAGATCATGAGAGAGATCTCTGTACTGACCCCTGATATATTTATACATAGTTATTAGATCTCCCCTCAGTCGTCTTTTTTCTAAGGTGAATAACCCTGATTTTGATAATCTTTCTGGGTACTGTAGTCCACCCATTCCAGTTATTACTTTAGTTGCCCTCCTCTGAACCCTCTCCAGTTCTGCTATGTCTGCCTTGTTCACAGGAGCCCAGAACTGTACACAGTACTCCATGTGTGGTCTGACTAGTGATTTGTAAAGTGGCAGGACTATGTTCTCATCACAGGCATCTATGCCTCTTTTGATGCAACCCATTATCTTATTGGCCTTGGCAGCAGCTGTCTGACACTGGTTTCTACAGCTTAGTTTGCTGTTCACTAAAATTCCTAGGTTCTTTTCCATGTCAGAGTTACCCAATGTTTTACCATTCAGTATGTACTGGTGACTTGCATTATTCCTTCCCATATGCATAACCTTACATTTGTCAGTGTTAAACCTCATCTGCCACTTCTTTGCCCAAGTCTCCAATCTATCCAGATCCATCTTCAGCAGTGTACTGTCCTCTTCTGTGTTAATTACTTTACACAGTTTAGTGTCATCTGCAAAAATTGATATTTTACTGTGCAAGCCTTCTACAAGATCATTAATAAATATATTGAAGAGAATAACCCCAATACTGACCCCTGTGGTACCCCACTAGTGACCCAATCGGAGTATGTACCATTAATAACCACCCTCTGTTTTCTATCACTGAGCCAGTTACTTACCCACATACAGACATTTCCTCCCAGTCCAAGCATTCTCATTTTATATACTAACCTTTTATGTGGTACCGTGTCAAATGCTTTGGAGAAGTCCAGATATACGAACATCCATTGATTCGCCGCCGTCCAGTCTAGAACTTACCTCCGAGTTATTTGCTTATTTTCATGGAGGCACTCCAAGATAGCATCTCTTAGAAAACCTTCAAACAGTTTACCCACAACAGCTGTTAAACTTACCGGCCTATAGTTCCCGGGCTCTGTTTTTGGACCCTTTTTGAATATTGGCACCACATTTGCTATGCGCCAATCCTGTGAAACACTCCCTGTCAGTATAGAGCCCTTAAATATCAGAAATAAGGGTCTGGCGATGACATTACTTAATTCTCTTAGGATATGGGGGTGTATGCCATCCGGTCCTGGCGATTTGTCTATTTTAATCTTTTTAAGACGTCGCTGTACTTCTTCCTGGGTCAGACAGGGCACTTTTAAAGGGGAATTTACTTTTATATTCTGCATTTCATGTGACAGTTTATTTTCCTCAGTGAATACAGTGGACAAAAATATATTTAGTAGCTTTGCTTTCTCCTCATCGCTCTATGCAACTCCCCCCTCATTACTCTGTAAGGGGCCGACATCTTCAGGTTTATACTTTTTACCATTTATATAATTAAAGGGTTTCTGTCACCAGAAATGACCCTATTAAACCAAGTGTCATTTGCAATGAGCAAATGACACTTGATGCCAGTAATGTTACTATTATAGTCCTCAGTAACGCCGTTTTGCTAAAAATTACGATTTTATAATATGCTAATGACCTCCCCTAGGTGCAGTAGGCGTGAACCTGCACCTAGGAGAGGCCGTAATTATGCCTCTTACCACGCCCCCGGTCGCGCTGATTGACAGGGCCGGGCAGCCAGCTCTTTCGGCTCCCGGCCCTGTACGATCCGAAATCCCGCGCCTGCGCAGTAATGAAGCCGGGACCCGGGCGGGCGCCGGCTCTCAACGCGCGCTGATCGCAATGCGCAGGCGCGGGATCAGCGTGCGTTGAGAGCCGGCGCCCGCCCGGGTCCCGACTTCATTACTGCGCAGGCTCGGGATTTCGGATCGTACAGGGCCGGGAGCCGAAAGAGCTGGCTGCCCGGCCCTGTCAATCAGCGCGACCGGGGGCGTGGTAAGAGCATAATTACGGCTCTCCTAGGTGCAGGTTCACGCTACTGCACCTAGGGGAGGTCTTAGCATATTATAAAATCGTAATTTTAGCAAAACGGCGTTACTGAGGACTATAATAGTAACATTACTGGCATCAAGTGTCATTTGCTCATTGCAAATGACACTTGGTTTAATAGGGTCATTTCTGGTGACAGAAACCCTTTAAAGAACATTTTAGGGTTAGTTTTACTCTCTTTGGCGATTAATCTCTTGGTCTCTAGTTTGGCTGTTTTTATTTGTCTTTTACATATTCTATTTTTTCCCTTATAGTTTTTCAATGCTTCTTTGCCACCCTCCTGTTTTAGTGATTTAAATGCTTTATTTTTGTCATTTATTGCTTTCTTTAAAGTTCTATTTATCCACATTGTTTTTTTTCTTGTTCCTTAACCTTTTATTCCCATAAGGTATGTACCTCTCACAATTAGATATTAGGATGCTTTTAAAAATCTCCCATTTTGTGGTTGTATTTTTATATAAATGTTTTTTTTATATAGTTTGCAGTTGTTATTGTGACATTTTGCTCTTTACCTTTTTGGAAATTACATATAAAATGGACAGTGCTGTAAATGTGATACTTAGCCTTTTTATGACATGGTCCATCGAAGAAAGGTTCACCATTGCAACCAAGAATCTCGAGAAATGGCATAAGCTTTGTAATTAAGCTAATTACCTAAGTATTAAGCCATGAAGATGCATTGTTTCATAATTGTTCCTCATGGACATGGCATCTGGACAGAGTTTATATTGAATGCAAATATACTTGCTTATTATTATCCTGGGCAAACTGCACTCGTGGTTAAGAAGATAAAGTACAGTAATGATTTAAAGGAGACATTGGATCATCAATATTGTGAAATTGCTATTTATTCAATTGCCAAATGATCAAATGTCAATTTAAGTTAATTGAATGTGAACACAGCCTTTTTATGTTTTAATAAAAGGGTTTTCTGGTACTTAGATTTTGATGACCGTTAGGATAGATCATCAGTATCAGATTGGTCGGCGTCAGACACCGCACAGACAATGGATGTGCAGTGGATGTAAGGCTTCATTCACTGTGTAGTTTTGAAGCTGGTGGCTGCCCGAAACAGCTGGGAGTGTCAGACCCCCACTGATAGCCCATCAGTATCTAGAACCTTTACAGCCCATTTAAATTTCTGTGTGCTGCAACATTTTGTATTTAAACGCCATCAATACCTAAGTCGCGGAAATAATAATTTACTGAAATAATAATCACACAGCTCAAATACACAGTGGAGCCACACCATTATGACCAGCAGCTAATATCCAGGGTACCGGCCGTCGAGCTGACTCAGTATAGTCCTGGTAGGTTGTTATCGGTATCTGGACACATGCTGACCTAAGTTCTTACCAAAGCTGTTGGAGGATGCGTGGAGCAGGATCCATAGTGCGAATACGATGAGCAAAGTGGTCCACAGATGATCAGTTGGGTTCAAGTCTGGGGAATTAGGGGGCCAGGATAGTACTTGAAAGTTTTGGCTATTCTTTTCCAACCAGTGTTGGACATTTCTAGCCATGTGACATGTTGTATTGTCTTACTGACAGATCCCATCTGCCCCAGGGAAGACAATCAGCAGTATGGGTGTGCGTGATCTGCAAAGATGACTTCATAATCATATCAGTTGATAATGGCTTCCACATGGATACGTGTGCCCAGAGGATGACACTTAAAAAAATTCTCCAGACAATAACATTGCCACCACCAGTTTGTGTTCTTCTACCATTGATTACAGTTACTGTTACTGCCATGAAAATTGAAGCCTTCTCTGCCAATGCATCTTCATTAGCAGACATGCAGTGGCCATCCATCTGCGTGAGTCCCATACACGGTTTGCTGAACTGTTGTTTTAGACACACGTTAGGTCGCTTATTTCCAGTGGAGCCATTTGTCCACTGACGATACACTTTCACCACAGCAGCACACAAACAGTTCACAGATTGCGCAGTTTCACAAATACTCCTGTATTGGCCTGAAAACCAATAATCATCCCTTTTTGCAGCTCTGGTAAATCGCTCCTTTTACCCATGACAGCAATGAGGGATATGTGTGCATACAGCCTTATATACCCACCAACCCAACTCATGACACATGCCTTCCTTCATGAGCTACCCACTGCCGACGTTGAAAGTAGGTAGTGGTCATAATAATGTGACTCAACTATGTCTATCAAGAAATATACTAATAAAGGTATAGTAAAAATGGAGCCTAAAGGTTTCTCCATAGTCCACCATAAACATCCACGCTTGGCCATGCATATTTTTTTGGGGAGAGATGAGTAAAGAAGCATTTAGACTGTCCAGTTGTCGGGCAGATTATCTAAACAAACATCCTTACAAACACTCGTTCCTAATAATGTGTCCGAAAATCCGCCAGCAAAGGAGGCAATATGGACAATCACAATACATTAATAAGTGCTTTGTATTAACTTTCTCTACATGACAAATGCCATTTGCTGAAGTAGGACAACCCCTTTAAGCCTCTATGAGACTCCTCTGACAGTGGCCTATTTCCCATGAGAACAAAGACTTGTGCATGTTAAAGTCATAACATGCTTAGTCCTTCTGCCAACTGGAGTTGGTCTTGCCAAGATATGTCTACAGTAATGTGTATGGCCCTCTTTACAGGAAGGTTACAACAGTTTACAATATTTGCCTAAGGGCCCTTATACACAGGCCGAGGATAAGTTCAATTACCGGTAACAAATGTTCATACAAAAAATCAGTCCCTATAACTTTCTGTGTAAATGTGACACCCATCACCGGACAGATAAGCAAACACTTGTTCGCTGGGTGATCACATGTTTCATGCGGCAGCTAAAATTGTACCTTGTAGGCAACTCATCACCCTGTATAAACAATGGATGTACTGCAGGCAATATGCAAAGTGAATGGGGGATGAACAATTGTAATAGGGATAGTTTGCCTCTTTTTACTTTGCATCAGGACATGTGAAAGTTGTTACATAGGTGTTAAAATTAGAAAAAGACAAAAGTCCATCCTATAACATTGACTAGCGCCTATTATTGGCCTTGCACCAGCCTGTGTAAGAGTACCCTAATGTTTATGGCCATCTTCATAAGAAGGTTAAAGGGTTTGGCTGATATCAGGTCCAGTGCTTGGACTGTCTTTAAAAGAAAAAGCACTAACTGTCCGACAGTCCTGCCATTCCAGAAGTGCGGCTCCCATCCCTGATACTTCTGGTCCCTGGTCAACCGGAAGTGATGATATTCTGCATACACTACTGTGATTGCTCTACACCAATCAGTGATGATGTATACACGAACGGCACATGACTGTTCAGGCTCATTGGCCATGTGCCATTTGTGTAAACCTCACTGTAGCAGTCAATGTAGATTATAAGGCGCATCATCACTTCCAGAAAGGACAGAAGCAGTGGAACGTCGAGATGGAGAAAGTAGGTACTTTTTTGCTGTTTGAGAAACTGTCCGGGCACTCTCTCATTTTTATAGATGTTGGACAACCTATTTAAGGCATGTCAGTGAATTATGGCCATGTGTTGTCCATGGTCTCTACTGACAGCACATGTACCAATTAATGTTAACATGTGTATTCATACATCAGTAGTTTTTTACGGACTATGGGTCTGTGGTGACACCACCGTAGCATGCCCTATTTTTGTCCATTATTACGGATCCCACACACACATTATAGTCTATGCCATCTGTGCTTGGTCTGTGGTTATCACGGACCATTGGTAGAAGATACTCCAGAAATTAATTTTCAGCCTAGTGGTGCACATGAAACACGGATGACACAAAGAGGGCAAAAAACTGACACATGGACCAAACATGGATTCTTCATCACAGACACGGAAAGTGGTCTTAACATTGTGGGACTACAACCTACAGTTTTAGCTGTAGAATATTATTGTAAAGACTACCACTACTCATGTGTATCTCCATTGTTTTCACCTAACCAATTCTGTAATGGTAGATTTAGCTGGTATTTTTAGTTTGTTATGGTAAATTTTGGAAGTTAACACTGCTCTGTTTGGCATTGTGAGATCATTTTTAGCAAATGGAGCAACTAGAAGCAACAATATTAGTGATTCACATGGATGAACCTTTTTATTACATTTTTATCACCCTTCTTTCAGACAGTAACTTGGTATTAGGAGCAGTTACTATTGCATGATCCTCCCAATATTGTCTCTTGATCCATAATACAGAGTGTCATAGTGGTCTTCTCACCAATGCCTTATCTTAACCCTAGAAGTCCTCAAATTTTAGCCACCATAGACCTAGAGTTTTGAAACTCAACCACAAGGACAGTTATCCCAGCCCGTGGCCACAACTTTCAAAGATGATAGTCATCATGGAATTTGAATAATTCCAATAGCCACCCTGTCTTGATTGGCTTTCCCAGAAGTTGAACTATAGATAAATAGAAACAATATGGCTTCCCTACTGCAAAGGAAGGATTTGCTTCCAGTAGACAGTTGTCTTGCCATCGGTTTCTGGAAGGGGTATGAATCTTATGATAATGTATTAGGCTTATTATAACGCATTGCTTGCACTATGCCAAAAAATGGAATAAAAAATTCTGTGTGCATTGATCGGTTGATGGGTTTCTTATGTCGACCTGCATGGGGCACACTTTGAAGGGCTGAAATAAATTCATGACACATAACAGCTATAGACATGCTATATGTGATGTTAGCCAAGTTTTTTCTTTCACTCTGAAATCTGCTCCATCTGTCCACCTTTTAAATTACTTTTGATCTCGTACGTTCTTTTATTGTGTGAGCGCTCAGTGTATATTGCACAGCATCTGTAAAGCTTTTAATCATTCTTGGGGATTACCAAAATACTTTTCTTCTCTTCCCCGTCTGACATTATTTAAAGATCGGATATGTTTCATCATTAAATGTGTCTGATAACGGCTGAAGCTGAGACCGTAGCATTGATTTTACTTTGAACAATAGAAGGATGATCTGCTCGCTTAAGAAGAAGCTTAGCACATTTTTTTCGGAGAACTTTCTTCTCTCTGTTTTTCCCGTTTACAAAAAAAGATCCATTGTTTTGAGATTGAACTATTTCAGAGCCCTTTAGGCACGTCTTGCTGTACTTCGGGATATTCTGCAGGGTATTTCATTTTAATAAAACAGGAATTTTAGGTGCACATTTTCACAAAATTTGCATAAAAAAGGGTATTTCTTCACCCCTGCCTATCAGCTAGCAATTTTGTACTTGTTGCACAATCCCGTGAGATACAGAGGAAAAACAGTATTAGTTTGCCAAAGATAATGTTAGGTCCTGACTGACATCTTTTTCTCCATAGAGGTCAGTTTTAAATTACTGAAAGACCACAAGGACTGTTGGGCTTAGTGTTTAATACTTATGACCTATCCTCAGGATAGGTGATTAGTATATGTTCGGTGGAGTCCGACTCCCAGCACCTGTGCCGATCAGCTGTATGAATAGACCACAGCACCCCGGGGAGTACTTGTCACGGACATTCCTATGACAGATAACAGGTGGTCTGTCAGATTGGCAACACGTGGTATAATCTGACATGTTTTCCCTTTTTGTTGTTGGTTTTTACCACACCCTTTTCCCTCAGGTGTTCCTGGTGTGGTAATTGTCCCTCCCCTATTTATTGCTTCTTTTCTCACTATTCCTTGCGGTTTATAGCTTCGGTTGTGGTGGTGAGCAGCAGTTTGGTTTTCAGCTGAGATCCTGGAGCCTCCATTTCTTCATTGAAAGATAAGTTTCCTTTTCTCTCCTGTTGTTTTGTTATTAGGCCTTAGGGAGACTCCTGTTCGTCCTTCCTTTTGGAGGAACAGGTAGACTCATTCCTGTCATTAGTTTCCAGGGTCTTATAGGGTCAGTTTGGTGTTTAGGTTCCTGTGTATGAACTTGCCTACATTTGAGGCCTGTTCATACTGGTAGATAGACAGGAATTGAGCCAGGGTTTCCTGTAGGAGGTGTCCATCTTCCTTCCTTAGTTTCTAGGCCTAATCTCCTTTCCCTCCTATGCTTGGTTTGGTTCCCCCCCCCCACACACACACCTGCGCGTGACAGTACTGCGGCCTTTTCCTGGGGCATGTGATGTCATGTTCATTGGTCACATGGTCATGGTGCAGCTCAGTCTCATTCAAAGAAATGGGACTGAGCTGCAATACAAAGCATAGCCACTATCTAATAGATGGCGCTATGCTTGGTAAGCTGTGACGAAGCCTCCTCAAACAGCTGATCGGCAGGGGTGCTCCGTATCAGACCCTAGAGATCACCTATTCTAACGCTATGTCATCATTATAAAACACTTGGAAAATCCCTTTAATGTTTGTGCCTTATATATACAGCCCATTGATTTCAATAAGAAATGTGTAGTGCTTTATTGTACCTGTGGTGGTGCTGTGGTGAAAGTGCCCATTTCCTAACAGGTTCCATCACGGATTAATTGGTTACTGCTGACAATATATATATATATATACTTTAGTATGCTATCATTGTCCTACATTGCTGGCAGAATAGACATCATATGCTAATGAATGTCTAATTCAGCACAAGTGCTATATGCCATAAGGACAGGTCTGGTTGACATGATACATGTTGATGCTGGACTTCCCTGGAAACCACCACTAGCTCAATTAGTTTCAGCCTCCTGAGAAATCAATATAGCTGTTAAGAATTACCTAAATGCATGATGTCTATCCACCCATTATTATATGCTGTCATGCCTTTATGTAAAATGGGCCTTTGGCTCTCGCTCTGCATTAACAAGTCTCAAAGTAAAGCAAAAAAAAAAACATCTAGATATAGGGACCTAGCTTGCATTTTTATCCAGCATTTGTGTTTCTGTGTTGGTGTTGCTTTTTCATTTTTGATCCTTTATTTGGTGTGGGCATAGGTGAGTATGAATGCCTAGCAAATACAAGCTGAGGCTATTGTGACCACACAGGTGAAAGCTATAGCAGCTGTTTCCCTATCTACCACATACGTACGGTAGGTAGACTGAGTGTTATTGACTGCATTACCAAGATCACCCTTTGGTAATTTTTCAGGAACCGTCTGGCTCTGTCCATCAAAGACTGCAGTTGCGGACTGTGATCATGATGGGGTTGGTCAGCACTGAACAGTTGTTGTATCCAATATACTGTGAGATCTCTGAATAGATGCATTCCATGAATGATGTATTCCATTTGGGGTATTTATGTCTAATATTCAGAGCCAACAGTGGTGGAATATTTCAGTATATTTGCTGTTGGTACAATATATATTGAATGTGAAATGCATGCACACAAATCTTTTTTTATTTGCTTTTTCGATAGTTGTAAATCTAATTTTTTTCAGATGTTAAACCCAGCGGACATTGTGTTTACTTTACTGGCAATTATATTTTCTTATCTCCATCATGTTAATAAAGAATAGGCATTGTTTGACACCATGAGGCAGATTTACCATGTTCTGTAAGACAGGCTGTCTAGACTTACACCAGATTTATATTGGTGGCTCAGGCTCGATGATACTTTTGGTGCTAGACAGTACATACTAACATGCAAACTTCTGGCACCAAGTAAGCCAACTTGGCGCCAGAGGTTTGAACCAGAGTTGTGACGCAATTTTAGTGGCCAGGTCCCCTTTCCAGCTAAGTCACATCCCTTTTCTGATAAGCCATGCCACTTGGCGAGCTAGGTGCAGTGCTTTTTTTCTAAAACTAAATGTGCCATATTGCACCAAAAATGTTCATTTGGATAGACCTTGTTACCTAAAATGTTATTATGTTTCTTCTGTTTGGGTAGAGATATAGGGCTATAAAGACTAGAAGAGGTCCTCCACTGTAGTTAAAATGTACCTATAAAAAAAATCAAAATACCTCCTTAGACAGCTACTGTAGATGTGGAGGAAGTACAGGCATACATGTTGTGTGTAACTTGCATTTTTTAGGTGCATTTTGCTTCCTTACTTAGTAGGCGGTCTGGTTTGATATAAGAGCTATGCATAGGACTTTCAGCCAATCAGATGCTGCTCTCTCTTCCTTCTACCCATCATAACTCTTTGATACACTGAATGAGAAACTGCAGCTGCATCCCCCTCCTCCCCATCCTCTATTTACTGTAGTGACCTAAACAAATACAGTAATTGTTGACTATAGGAAGATAAACAACACATTGCTGGAAAATTATAAAAAATTACACCTTTCATTAATAAGATATATTACAAAGTTTTATTGATTCACATATAGTACTGATTTAGATAATAGCTAATTAAAATGGGCTTCACTGGGCATTTTCTTTATTCTTTCCAACATCCCTGTTCTCTTCCTTTATCTAGTGTGACCTGTCAAGCCTGTTAAAGGCCATTGATATTTCTGTTCATTTTTTAGTCCCTGTTAAACTGAGAAAGAAATCTTTCTTTTTCTCTCGTGGAAGACCTTATTAACTGCCTGTTATGGTAAAGTAATCACCTTTACCCATAGGATCTAGATGTGCAGGAGGCCTCAAATTTTTTTCATGTAGACTACTGAATCCATAGACCCATTTTACCTTTATTAAAAAACAGAAAGTTAAAACAATCTGTTCTTTATGTAATTCTATATGATTGCAATATACAGTATTTCCTGCAATGGATGCAAAAAGAGAAGAGCAGTGCTGATGTTCTGATTTTGCCTTATGAATAGAAGAGTTACTAAGGATCTTAGCTTTGTGAGATCAGTAGATGTGGTCAAAAAGATAGTAGTATTAGTCATTTTTTTTCCAAATATTTCTCACTAACATTGTCGTTCAGGGATATGGAAACCTCTGCGATGATTTTTTTTTTTGTATTATTTGCTTCGTAACTTAAAATTAAGTCATTTTCTACATAATCGTCATTACAAATGCCCAAACATTTTGTTTCTGCAGAATGTTTGTAAGTCCTTCACCTATATGACTGTCTTTCAGAATCTAACATAAATCCATCAGAGCTCCTCCTTTTCCTCTCCACTTCTCTTGTTAGAGATAGCAGTAAGAGGTTGTACACAGCAGTTAGAGGGGTATTCCGGTTACTATAAATATAACTTATGTTTTAGACAAATTCATCATAAATAATTACCTAATATAATGTAATTTTCACATATTTACCGTTCACTAGTTATAAGTAGTTTTCTTCATCTGCTACCCACTGTGTTTCCTCATAAGTTACCATGGCATCGACCTGTACTTCTGAGCCTTTGTCGAGCATGCTCAGTGTCTTGCTATCAATTCTCTAGCTAAATGTCTTGTGGAAAAAAAAGGGGGGGGGGGTCAGTGTGCTGCTGATTGGTCAGTAGAGGGGGGGTCTCTGGGCTGGAATATCAGGCAACCAATCAATAAACATCAACACTCACAGCAGGAAAGCTAAGTATTGTAGAGATTGTAGTTTTGTAAGGGAAGATCAGGAACCATGATACTCTGTGTGTTGCAGGCTCACACAGGAGCTAGACAAATAGATTCCAATGTAAGCTGAAGCTCTGGTTATATGTATAGTATGGGCTTTGGCTGGGTTACAGCTTGCAGTCTTAATGCAGTTTTTCAAAAATTAAGTTACTTTACCGGAATACCCCTTTTTACAGCAATAAATTTTTATTGAGAGTTTTCAACAATTGAACATCTGTTTGTCCAGCATTACATTGACCAAATGTACAGAATAAAAGTATAAACAAAAATAAACAAAGAAACATTTAACACAGAAACAAAGCAATGTCTCATATACAATAATTAGAAAAACGACCTACATAGTCTCTTTATATAGTAAGGCATGTCATAGGGCATAAGAAAAACACACATCTTATATCAAGAGTCACACGACCTTCGTGGAGCCTCATCCCATGTAACTCCTGCGCCACAGGCCCGGAATACCCCTTTAATAGAGGAAGGGGGGAGCAGCCAAAGAGGACAGCTCACACAGACCATTTATAAATGGAAAAGCACATACAAGGCAGTGTGCACAGGGAAGACAGCAGCATCCTGGACACACAGATCCAGCATTTATTTTTGGGAGTAACACGGCACCATGAGAAATGTCTGAAACTAGGAGCAGGTTGCAAACTACATATCCGATGTCCCAAAATGAATGGAGAAATGAAGATTGCAGCTTAAAAATTTTTTTTACCCAAGATTAAAATAATAAAAATATTTTTCCACGTCAAAGGTGTCCATATTCTGTAAGGCTATGTTCAGCCTCCAAAACCATTTCCCCTAAAGTGCATCTAAAATGAAAAATGAAGCAACTTGGCAAGAAGTCCTGAAAAATTTGGTGGCTGGTGACAGACAACTATCGTACCCTAAGTAGTCTGATTCTGCAGTTGTCCTCCCTTCCATCTATCCCATTTGTTAGTAAGTAGCAGTTACCATGGAGATGAATAGACCTTCATAGCAGCTATAGACACAAAACGATAGTAAAATTTTAATGAAGACCATTTGCAAGGTTTCTTCATTACTCATTTTAGATGCATAACAACAATAAAAAAAATTGTTTGGCGCAATAAATAGTGACAATCGCTGATTGATTGCACTGAAAAGTGTTTTTATGAAAAAAACTATTAAAAGTATTTATATGGAGCATTCAAAATGCTGGCTTGATGTTTTAGATTAGCAACATTGAAAATGCACTTTGGTCTTCATTCAAACTAGAAGTTTCACGAATTAATAGATTTTGTGAAAACTAGGAGGAGATGTTTTATGGCAATGCCATTTTCAGTTCCCATATACAATACCTAGATGATGACCATACACATAAAGTAATTATCAGTAGGATTAATTTCTGTAGTGCTTTTCCTGAAAGATAAGTGGCACCAGAGGTGTCTGAGAACTGCTTATCCTCCTCAACCTTTTGTTAATGGGAGTGGGGTAAAGTGTTTAGCCCGCTGAGTCCCAGTTTTTGTAGCAAGTATTAATGACCAGTGAAGTAGGCCTTAGTGGAGTCTAGATGAGGCGATGATCTTGTGGAGAATTCTCAAAAGGGGGCCCATGGGTGCCAAATGTCTTGTATCAAAGCATGATTTCTGATTCCTAATTTGTGAGTTTCTACAGTCTGGACATATTATGGACATTTGCGGCCTATTGAGCTATAGCGGGGGGGGTAATGGGTGACTATCCAAGCTATACACATCTAGAGTCCAACTGCTGAGCGTGGAGGTCTCACTCATGCTCAGAGCAGCGATGGCTCACCAACATTTTTTAAAGGGGTTGACCCAGTATTTAAACATATCCCATATGGAGTCCTCACCAGTCATAAGACATGTCCCTCCATATGGAGCAACGGTCTAGCATGTGCACTGGCTCATCATTCATTCTCTGTGGGACTGATGGAAATAGCTGAGTATAGTGCTCAGCCATCTCCAGCAGTCCCATAGAAATTGATGGAGTGGCAGCACACATGCTCGACTGCTGCCCCATTCAGATGGACACTTGTACATTAAGTACAGGAGTGCCGGTGCCTTCTAAAACAGCTGATCAGAGGAGGTCCCGGGTGTCAGATCCCCACCAATCAGAGGATAGGTCATCAGTATTTAAGTCTCAGAAAACCCTTTTAAATCTTGGATTTACCCTTTGAAAGAAAGGTGGAACTCAGGACCTCAGTTCTAACAGGTTAACAAATCTTCAAATCTTGTCCCTTTAAAAACAGTTTTATTACACAGGAAATGAAAGTCTGATAGATTGTGAAATGCCTCTGTCATATCTGACTCCAAGTATTTATTGGCCTGTTCCGTGCATGTGAGCCTTCATTTTATCTAGTTCAGATAATTCCGAACTATTTATTACTATATTTTTTGCACATGTATTTTTGTAATATAAAAGGTTTAAAGTCTTCATGAACTTAAATATTTTAACTTTGATGTATTAAAGATCCACCCAAAGGGCTTCTGGATAATGTGTGTTCGTTGTATAAACTGTAAACAGTGTTTAAGGGTAAAAGGAAGTTCATGGCGTGTGTACTGTCTTGCTTTTGGATGGGTATATTACTATGCACATTTTTAATCAGAAACCTTCCCAGAAGCACATGCATAAGGCTTATGTTCTTGTGTAATTTTACCATATTTTTAGGCACTAAAAAAACCTAATTTCACACTTTCACCCTCAAATTCAGTCACATTTGACAGAAAAAAAGTAGCACTGCATGCAACAACTTGACAGAACCTGACAGACTCCATTGTAAGTGTTGTTTTTTGTTTTGTTTTTTTTTTGCAATGGAAGTCAATTGACGACATATGCCACTGTATATGGCACATCCCTCTTGATAATGTATTATAAACCTACGATGGAAGGGAAAATTAAATGTGAACAGCGCTTTAGCTGTGTGGCTTTGTACACAATGACAAATTCATCTAGCAAAATCCTGAATTACCGGTAATACTTAAAGGAATACTAAAAAATAGAGTTTTTTTGTATTTTAAAGTGTTTAAACTTGTTTGTCAGTCTGCAGGATCGTTAAAGTAGTCCTGAAATCTTGCAGAGAACTCAGTAGTTAAAGGGGTTCTCCAGGCTTTTAATATTGATGACCTATCCTCAGGAGACGACACGTGCACATAAAGCTGATCGGCGGGGCGCAGGGTGTCTGACCCCCACTGATCTGATATTGATTACCTATCCTGAGGGTCTTCTGGAAATAGCTGAGTCAGCGTATAGGTGGCTTTCTCTCCACACACAGTGGGTCCCAGTTCTTGAGAGTTTTACGAGGACCTGTGCCTATAGGACAATTCCATTAAAGGGAATGTTTGATACCCATGAGAAATTAGATACTGCCTGAACAGTTTTTAAGACAGCAGAAAAAGGGCCCTTCTTCTTAAATTCGTGCCATTCCAGTGCCAAGACATCCATGCCACCTCCACCCCAACGTCTCATATACACGTCTGTGACCACTGCTGGCTAATCAGTGGCCTTAGAGTTGAAGTGTGCATGAATGGCATTTGTTGTTTCTATACTTGTCAAGGCAGTATCTGATTTTTTTTATTGGTCCCAGACAACCCTAATTACTTCCACTTTAGACTGATAGATGACTGAAGGGCAGAACTTGGAGAAGCATATTCTGCATATGAAATTGTCTTCAGAAAATGACCTTTTGTTGAAATTTTCACTATCTATATTTATTTAAGTAAATTCTGAAATCTTGCAGTTTTCAATCTGGCCACTGAGTTTCATAATAGACGGACACTTCCTGTTCTGTAGAGATCACTTCTCAGCAGTCATCTCATTATAATCACAGGCAGGATTGCAATGACAGATATCACTGCTGTATAGATATAGGATCCACCATTCACAATAGGTGATAGTCACAGCTGATTTACCATTTTACTTTGTTATGTTTTTCATGATATTCACAACTTTGTTTTGTCCTTAGCCTATGGTACATTTTATAGGTTGTATTTTTTAGCTTAATTTGGTTAGGTTTAGCAGACTTGTTCAGATCTGCAGACTTAGGACTTTTTCTAAGCAGGCAATTATTGTTCGTTCCCAATAATTGCCTGATTGTAAGCAGAGGTGATATCTACATTTACATGCAGCAATCACCTTCATTGTATGGGGACAGCAGTCCTACAGCAGTTGCTTATCCCTGTACAGATTTATTGTTTATGGGCAGCAGATCACTGTTTACATTGAATGATCTGCTGCCCAGAAATTATGGTTTCAGGTGCCACATCAACCATGTTTTTACTTGCTAAATAAGCGTTCCTAAAAATATTTGTTCACAATAATCGGCCTTCATAAAAGGGCCCATCAACTATAACTGCATGTCGATTGCCTCTTGTCTCCTGCACACATGCCAATTATCTTTAGTATGAGGACAAACGGTCAGCAGTATGATTGCTGACCCCATACAGTTCCTGTCGTCCGCACATCCACTGTTTACACAGAACATATTTTACAAGCAGCCCTATCTGCATGCAGCCTGTTATACAGAAGAAGGAGCTGAGCAGAATCATATATAGCTTTGTAAATTTAAGGGGTTGTCTGAGATTTTCTAAAAATTGGAAAAGTGCAGGAATGTGTGTGAACTAAAAATCTTTACTCACCCTTTAAATGTCTTCTCCAGCTCCACAGCTGGTCCTGCATTGACTACTTACTGATCGTTACTGATGCAGCCAGACATTGCCCTCTCCCTCACTAGTCATGTGTGTACTGTCCGCTGAAGCCAGTCATTGATCTCAGCAGTCACGTGAAAGATGAGCATGATGACATCCTTGCAGGACCAGCAAGGACCGGAGAGGCAGTGCTTGAGCTAAGGGACATTTGAAGGGCGAATAATGTTTTCTTCTCCGTTTTATACAGGTTCCTACATTTAAAAAAATCTCGGGCACCTTTTAAATCCCTATTCTTTCAATGCCTTCTAGGCAGTCTACTTAATGATTGGCAGTGATTTTGAATTCCAGTATCCTTTATAATTACTATATAATTAATAAGCTCAGCATCTATTTTCCAGACTCTGAAGTGACCAGATCTACAGATGGAAATATCTGTTTATAGAGGCACATTTCTGTAGTAACTGGGGAAGCTTTGCTGCCCTTGCAGTTCTTCTTTTCAGATGCACAATTTCTCTACAGCATGCCACCTCTGGTAAACACATTCTCCCCCTTGGTGTGGAAATAATTTGGATGTTTTAGAGAACTATTTCAGCTTGTCATATGAAATGCTCAATTAATAGAATTGCTGCTCCCAGGAGGAACCTTCAGGTACATCTGCTCACTACTTGTTGTTACATCCCTGACCGTGAGGCTGCCACCTTAGTGCTACAGAAAAGCAAACAAGGTGGTTGATAAATCAATGCCACGTACGCGGTCAGGTTTTCCTTATATTTATAATCAACATATTTTCAAATACTGTCTTTATTAACAAAGTGAAATAAAGCCAATGTATCCGGTATATGAGAAAAGCTTTGTAAAAACAAACAAACAAACAAACAAACATATAAAGCTTGTAAAAGAGTGTGACTATAAAAGAGTGGTAAGCTAGCAATGACCTAGACATAAGGGGGAAGAGATAGGATATCTGGGGTGTGAAAGGCAATACTTAACGTGCAAAAAGACCAGGGCTAAGTGCATGGTGTATTTACGGAAAACAGATACAAACATCCTGCACAATATGATAGTAAAATGTGCGGATGTACAAGGCTAGATTTAGAAATTCACGGAAAAAAAAACAATGCACTAAAGCAATAGATGCAAACAACATATGGACTAAGCCCTCACTCTATTGATAAAATCTGAGACTCTTAGCCAATACATTTTGATCAAAATACATCTGTGCCCACCTACCCAGCGCCACGGTGGTCTCAGTTCAGGCAGGTCCTACGCATGGTGTGAAAAAGAACTGCATGGTGTGAAAAAGAACTGTACCTAAGAGGGTAAGCTAAGTGACAGTATAAAATTATATATATATATATAATATAATATATATATATATATATATATATACACAGTTATATATATTATATAATTATATACAGTGGAGGAAATAAGTATTTGATCCCCCACTGACTTTTAAAGGTTTAATACTAAAAAATAAATGAAACGTCTCATCATTTTATGCCAGCTTTATTTTAACAGTGCCACATAGAATATCAAAAGAAAAACTGAGAAAATTACATGAAATGAGAAATAAAAAATAATTTGCATTTCTTTGAGGGAAATAAGTATTTGATCCCCTAGTAAAACCATGACTAATGTTGGCTCCCACAGACCACTGACACACCCTAATCACAGTGAAGTCTTTACCTGGATGAGAGACACCTGTCCCAAATTGTCACCTGTATAAAAGGCCACCTGCCAACATCTCAGTGACACTCCAACATCTCCACCATGGGCAAGACTAAAGAGCTGTCTAAAGATGTCAGGGACAAAATTGTTGACCTACACAAGGCTGGAATGGGCTACAAAGCCATAAGTAAAAAGCTGGATGAGAAGGTGCCAACTGTTGGTGCAATTATTCGGAAGTGGAAGAAGTACAACATTACTGTCAATCGACCCAGGCCTGGAGCTCCATGCAAGATATCAGCTCGTGGAGTCTCATTGATCATGAGAAAGGCTAAAAATCAGCCAAGAACTACACGGGAGGAGCTGAGTAATGATCTCAAGGCAGCTGGGACCACAGTCTCCAAAAAAAACATTGGTAATACACTGAGACGTAATGGTTTAAAATACTGCAGTGCACGCAAGGTTCCTCTGCTCAAGAAGGCTCACGTCCAGGCCCACCTCAAGTTTGCCAATGAACATATTAATGACTCCGAGAGAGACTGGGAGAAGGTGCTGTGGTCAGATGAGACCAAAATTGAGCTCTTTGGCCTCAACTCAACTCGACGTGTTTGGAGGAAGAAAAATACAGAATATGACCCTAAGAATACTATCCCCACCGTCAAGCATGGTGGTGGAAGTATTTGTTTTGGGGGTGTTTTTCTTCTAAGGGCACAGGCCAACTTCACCGCATTGACGGGAAGATGAACGGGGGCCATGTATCCGCAAATCCTGGGTGACAACCTCCTTGCCTCCGCCCAGGCACTAAAATGGTCGTGGTGGTCTTTCAGCACGAAAACGACCTCCAAAACATACAGCCAAGGAAACAAAGGAGCGCTCCAATAAGAAGCATATCAAGGTCTTGCGAATGCCTACCAGTCTCCTGACCTCAATCCCATCGAAAAATCTTATGAGAGACCTGAAGCTTCGCTTTCGCCAAATGGCATGCTAAAAACCCTTCAAGATATGAAGAGATTGCAGGAGAGCTGGGCCAAAGCTTCTTTGCCACATTAAGTGTTTAAATGAGAATGACTTTTCAAAGAGGATGGGCAAATACTCCTGTAATTTCTAAAAAAATGAGAATTTTTTGATTACAAAATCTCCATTGTATATATTATATGTATATTCCTCACATTTTCTCAATATCTATATGGATTTCTTTTGCCATTATGAGACGTAATATTTAAACTTTAAAAATCAGTGGGGTTTAATTACTTATTTGTGATATTATATATACAGATATATATATTATATAAAGGTGCCAATATTATAGGCAATGTAATATATAAATATAATACTATTCATCCTTTGGATTGCTTTCTGTTTTACTGTCAATCATGCCTATCATAAACACTGTACATGTAACTTATAAAAAATATTTTTTTTTTATTTATTTAACGTTCAGCTAAGAACTACACCCTAACGGTTATTTAGACTCGACTTTGTCGCACAGAGATTTTTGTGATCATATATACGTGCGAGCAAAAGACTTGTTGTATTAAGTGACGTACAGAAAGTATGGACAGAAAATACGGATACTAACTGTGACACACAGAATTTTCCACGCAGCTGTGTGAAAAGGATTTGTATCAACTGAGCTAAAAACAATAAACACTGTATTCGTACTATAAAGACAAATGTCGCACCAAGCTATATTCAGACTTTTTTTAAGTGACGTACAGAAAGTGTCACCTGGACAGAAATATACGGATTGGGAGCGAGTGTGCTGAACTGTGACACACAGAAAGGTTACACGCAGCTGAGTAAAATGGATTTGTATCACTGAGCTAAAACAACTGAAAAAAATATTTTTTTTTTTTTTTTTTTTTATTTTGTTTTTTTGGGGAACGTGACGTGCAGGAAATATGGTAGAACTGACTGACACCCTGTTAACGGTGGCTATTTAGTCTGCGACCCAGACAAATGTCGCACAGAGATTTTCTGGATCAAGCGGTAGATGATATTGGTAGCAAATGACTTGGTTGTATTGTGACGTACAGAAAGTGTCACCTGGACAGTATATACGGATGGGAGCGAATGTGCTGAACTGTGACACACAGAAAGGTTCACGCAGCTGAGTAAATGGATTTGTATCACTGAGCTAAAACAACTAAAAAAAAATAAATAATTTTTTTTTTTTTTTTAATTTTTGTTTTTTTGGGAACGTGACGTGCAGGAAACTATGGTAGAACTGACTGACACCCTGCTTAACGGTGGCTATTTAGTCTGCGACCCAGACAAATGTCGCACAGAGATTTTTGGGATCAAGCGGTAGATGATATTGGTAGCAAATGACCTTGGTTGTATTAAGTGACGTACAGAAAGTGTCACCTGGACAGTATATACGGATGGAGTGAGTGTGCTGAACTGTGACACACAGAAAGGTTCACACAGCTGAGTAAAATGGATTTGTATCACTGAGCTAAAACAACTGAAAAAATATATTTTTTTTATTTTTTTTTTTTATTTTGTTTTTTGGGAACGTAACGTGCAGGAACTATGGTAGAACTACTGACACCCTGCTGAACGGTGGCTATTTAGTGCGACCCAGACAAATGTCGCACAGAGATTTTTGGGATCAAGCTAGATGATAGTGAAAGCAAATGACTTGGTTGTATTAAGTGACGTACAGAAAGTGTCACCTGGACAGTAAATACGGATTGGGAGCGAATGTGCTGAACTGTGACACACAGAAAGGTTACACAGCTGTGTGAAAATGGATTTGTATCACTGAGCTAAAACAACTGAAAAAATATATTTTTTTTTTTTTATTTTTTTTTTGTTTTTTGGGAACGTGACGTGCAGAAACTATGGTAGAACTGACTAACCCTGTTAACGGTGGCTATTTAGACTGCGACCCAGACAAATGTCGCACAGAGATTTTTGGATCAAGCTATATATTGGGTAGCAAATGACTTGGTTGTATTAAGTGACGTACAGAAAGTGTCACCTGGACAGTATATACGGATTGGGAGTGTGCAGCTGAACTGTGACACACAGAAAGGTTACACGCAGCTGAGTAAATGGATTTTGTATCACTGAGCTAAAACAACAAAAAAAAATAAATATATTTTTTTTTTTATATTTTGTTTTTTTTTGGGAACGTGACGTGCAGAAACTATGTAGACTGACTGACACCCTGCTGACGGTGGCTATTTAGACTGCGACCCAGACAAATGTCGCACAGAGATTTTCTGGATCAAGCTATATATATGACAGGTAGCAAAAGACTTGGTTGTATTGTGACGTACAGAAAGTGTCACCTGGACAGAATATACGGATGGAGTGAGTGTTGAACTGTGACACACAGAAGGTTACACGCAGCTGTGTAAAATGGATTTGTATCACTGAGCTAAAACAACAAAAAAATAATTTTTTTTATATTTTTTTTTTTTTTTTTTTGTTTTTTTGGGAACGTGAACGTGCAGGAAACTATGGTAGACTGACTGACACCCTGACGGTGGCCATTTAGCTGCGACCCAGACAAATGTCGCACAGAGTTTTTGGATCAAGCTAATGATAGGTAGGACTTGGTTGTATTTTTGTGACGTACAGAAAGTGTCACCTGGACAGTTATACGGATGGAGTGAGTGTTGAACTGTGACACACAGAAAGGTTACACCAGCTGAGTGAAATGGATTTGTATCACTGAGCTAAAACAACTAAAAAAAATATTTTTTTTTTATTTTTTTTTTTGTTTGTTTTTTTGGGAACGTGACGTGCAGAAACTATGGTAGAACTGACTGACACCCTGCTTAACGGTGGCTATTTAGACTTGCACCCAGACAAATGTCGACAGAGATTTTTGGATCAAGCTATATTGATAGGTAGCAAATGACTTGGTTGTATTGTGTGACGTACAGAAGTGTCACCTGGACAGTAAATACGGATGGAGTGATGTGCTGAACTGTGACACACAGAAAGGTTCCACGCAGCTGTGTGAAATGGATTTGTATCACTGAGCTAAAACAACAAAAAAAATTTTTTTTAATATTTTTTTTAGTTTTGTTTTTTTTGGGAACGTGACGTGCAGAAACTATCGTAGACTGACTGACACCCTACTGACGGTGGCTATTTAGACTGCGACCCAGACAAATGTCGCACAGAGAGTTTTTTGGATCAAGCTATATACGTGACAGGTAGCAAAAGACTTGGTTGTATTGTGTGACGTACAGAAAGTGTCACCTGGACAGAAAATACGGATGGAGTGAGTGTGCTGAACTGTGACACACAGAAAGGTTCACAGCTGTGTGAAAATGGATTTGTATCACTGAGCTAAAACAACTGAAAAAAATATATATTTTTTTTTTTTTTTTTTTGAGTTTTGTTTTTTTGGGGAACGTGACGTGCAGAAACTATCGTAGACTGACTGACACCCTGCTTAACGGTGGCTATTTAGACTGCGACCCAGACAAATGTCGCACAGAGATTTTTGGATCAAGCGGTATATACGTGACAGGTAGCAAATGACTTGGTTGTATTAAAGTGTGACGTACAGAAAGTGTCACCTGGACAGAATATACGGATTGGGTGAGTGTGCTTGAACTGTGACACACAGAATGGTTCCACGCAGCTGTGTGAAATGGATTTGTATCACTGAGCTAAAACAACTAAAAAAATATTTTTTCTAATTATTTTTTTTTTTTTTTTTTGTTTTGTTTTTTTTGGGAACGTGACGTGCAGGAAACTATCGTAGAGCTAACTGACACCTGCTGACGGTGGCTATTTAGACTGCGACCCAGACAAATGTCGCACAGAGATTTTTGGGATCAAGCTATATACGTGACAGGTAGCAAAAGACTTGGTTGTATTAAGTGACGTACAGAAAGTGTCACCTGGACAGAAAATACGGATTGGAGTGAGTGGACAGCTGAACTGTGACACACAGAATGGTTCCACGCAGCTGTGTGAAATGGATTTGTATCACTGAGCTAAAACAACTAAAAAAATATTTTTTTTAATTTTTTTTTTATTTTTGTTTTTTTGGGAACGTGACGTGCAGAAACTATCGTAGAGCTAACTGACACCCTACTGACGGTGGCTATTTAGACTGCGACCCAGACAAATGTCGCACAGAGATTTTTGGGATCAAGCTATATACGTGACAGGCAGCAAAAGACTTGGTTGTATTAAGTGACGTACAGAAAGTGTCACCTGGACAGAAAATACGGATTGGAGTGAGTGTGCTGAACTGTGACACACAGAAAGGTTCCACGCAGCTGTGTGAAATGGATTTGTATCACTGAGCTAAAACAACAAAAATATTTTTTTTATATAATTTTTTTTTTTTTTTTTTTTTTTGGGAACGTGACGTGCAGAAACTATCGTAGAGCTAACTGACACCCTGCTGACGGTGGCTATTTAGACTGCGACCCAGACAAATGTCGCACAGAGATTTTTGGGATCAAGCTGTATACGTGATAGGTAGCAAAAGACCTTGGTTGTATTGTGACGTACAGAAAGTGTCACCTGGACAGAAAATACGGATTGGAGTGAATGTGCTGAACTGTGACACACAGAATGGTTCCACGCAGCTGAGTGAAATGGATTTGTATCACTGAGCTAAAACAACTGAAATAATAATTTTTTTTTTTTTTTTTGTTTTTTTGAACGTGACGTGCATGTAGATGGTGGCTAACTGATGTCGCACAATAAATAAAATATATTGCAAAATCGTTATATTGGGACTATATCTATTTTTATTTTTATATTGGCGTATATAAATATATATACATATAGCCGCACAACAATACAATAACACAACCTCAGTATAAAAACTCAACTACACTACACAAACCCACGTAGACTCCCCCCACAATCTAGCTACACATACACTCACACAGAAAGACTTATAATTTGCAATAAATCGCAATGGCAGCACCCTCCCCAGCCTAGTTCTAGCTGTCCCTAGGGGGCACTGGCAGACAAAGGGTTTATGGCAGAGGTTGGTGGAGTATATGGGGGAAAATGGCAGGGCATGAAAAGGGTTATGGAGATGTTGATGATATGGCAGGGAAGGGGTTAATGGCAGGCACAATACAAGGGGTAACGGCAAAACAGGGGTAAACAAAGCAATGCAGGGGTTTGGGGATAATTAGGGAGGAAGGGTCAGAATAGGGTGTACTCAGCCAGATAATGCTCATCTCTAGGGGTTACTGCTGAATCCAGGAGAGATCTGCAGGGCTGTTTGTCTCAACTCATGTCCATGTGCGTACTCCTTCCTTGTGGTGATGAGTCTCCTCTGCTTGTGGTGGTCAATGCTCCCCTTCTGGTCATGAGATCTCTGGCCCTTTGTCCTGGCTTGGGCTAATATAAGCCCATTGACGACCCCCCCCCCTCCACCTAAGGCGTGGGGATATGACATCATCTTGTGCATGTGACGGAATGCATGCACTCATGCTGTAACACATGACTGGCAATTGAACCCCTGAAGCTCCCTCAGGATCTATACAGACAAAGTTCAAAGCATTTCTGCCATTGTGTAAATGAGAGAATCCCCCCAGATAAACAATGATCACACATCCTGTCATAAACCTTCCCTAAACAAAAGGTGTCAAGACAGCCAACTATATATATATATATATATATATATATATATATATATATATATATATATATAGGACTGGGTACCATAGGAAGTCATAGATTTGCATAAGAGCAGTGGACATAAAATGGATATAGTTTAAAGCGGTTTGAGATGTGCTGGAGAAATAAAGAAAATTGCTTGCAAAGATGGACAAATCGTTTAATTATTGCAAATACAGTACTGTACCGGCACCTATCTGACATTTATAGCATACCCTGTGCGTATGCCATAAATTTTAAGATGGGAACTCAGAACAATCGCACTGGACCAGCAGGGGAATTAATGAGGTGAGTAATGCTCATTTTGTTATCTTATCACATCCCGGCATTAAGCCACTGGTTTAACCCCTTCTGGCTTAACCCATTTTGGACCTCCGGCATACATGTATGGTGGAAGTCCGTGTTTAAAAATGGTGCCCAATCGTGAGCACAGCAGACACCATAGCTGCTGCGTTTGTGCTGTTGTTCTGCCCCGGGTCTAATGTCTGCAATAGGTGATTAATGTCTGCTCTCCCAAGGTCTCAATGACTCATCCACGTGACAGTTGGGGGAACCTATGGTTGTATGTAAAAGCCCTGGTCTCTTTTTAAAAAAAAGGGCTTTTACTGCATTAGTTTCTGTGGAGCCCTGCAAGTGGCAGGGCTCAATAGGAACATAGGGAATCTCCAATGCATTGCAATGGCAATTCAAATGATACTCAGGGACCATTCAAGCAGGTGTATGAACGGGTCCGCACCCGTTCTGCAATTTTGTGGAACAGGTGTGTACCTATTCATTTCAATGGGGCTGCAAACGATGTAGGCAGCACACCGTGTGCTGTCTGCCTCCGTGGTTCCGTTCCACATGTCCACGGAAAGGATAGAGCATGTCCTAGTCCTGTCTGCAATTGGGGACAAGAATTGGCATTTTCTATTATGGTTGCAGCCATGTGCGGTCTGCAGATTGCAAAACTCACACGGCCAGTGTCTGTGTTTTGTGGATCCGCAAAACACTACGGCCGTCTGAATGAGGCCTATGGGTGACATAAAATAAGTAAAAAAAAACTTTCTAAAAATTAAAATGACCACCCTTTCTCCATAGTTAAAATAAACAATACAAAAAATAAATGTCATAGGCATCACTACATCCCAAAATGCCAAAACTGAAAAAAAAAGGTCATACACACTCCAAAATGGCATTAATAAAAATTAACAACAAATGAGTCTCCATACAGCTCCATAGATCTAACTATACAAATGTGGTACCGAATTTGTACCGACCCAGAGAATGAAGGTCAGTTTTATTCCACAGGGAACACTGTAAAAACAAAACCCATAAAACTGCAGTGGAATTGTTTTTTTCCAGTCCCTACTATGGCTACATGCAAACAGCTGTTGTTTTCACGGCCTCCGAGCCGCATATTTTGCAGCTCAGATCCGGACCCATTCATTTCTATGGGGCCGCAAATGATGAGGACAGCACACCGTGTGCTGTCCGCATCCGTTGCTCTATGTCACGGCCCCGCAAAAAAAAAAAAAAAATAGAACATGTCTATTGCGGACAAGAATAGGCATTTCTATGATAACCGCGGCATGTGCATGGGTCGGTATCAGTGTTTTGCGACATCATCACAGGTCCTTCAGCTGTAAAACTACTGACTCTGTTTGGCTGCCCTGATCACATGCTGATGACATCAGTGCAGGTCCTTCAGCACAGCTAGCTAGGTTTTCACAGTTATATAAGTATAATTGGGGGCGGAGCTTTCCTGCATGGCTGGGCCCCCTTCCTCTATGGGCCCCATAGAGCTACTCTACTGCTCTTGTGCATATAGCCATTGAAATGAATGGGTACGGGTGCTTTCACCAGTTTTGAACAGACAGCATCTGGACTGAATCCTTAGGGCGCCTTCACATGTGGCAGAAAATTCCGTGACTGAAAATGAGCTCTATTCTTTTGAATGGGGCGCCAAGCACATGGATTTCTGCAAGCTCCATTAAGGTGAATGGAACTGATTTTCAGTCATAGAATTTTCTGCCACAAAATCTGCCGCATGTGAAGGCACCCTAAGGATTCAGTCCAGATGCTGTCTGTTCAAAAAACTAGTCGCATCCAGATGGAAAACTAGCTCTTTTGAAAGAGGCGTAATAGCCCTGGGGATGGAGTCTAATTTTCTCAAACATAAAATTTGTTTAAATGGTAATTTAGATTAATTTTTAGGGATAAGCTTAAATTCTGAACGTATTATTAGATTATCTTGTAGTCAGTCGTTCATTTATCACAATTCAATGTCTATAGAAAACAGTCTTTTCAGATGCAATCATTGTAATGTGGTTCTAGCCAGACCCTGGTCAATGCTCAATTTGATTGGATGTGTGCAAGTAATGCATATACACAGCTTTCAGCTAAATGGCATTTTACAAGGCTCAGTTGCTTCCTTCTATTATTGGTTCTCAACCACCAACGTTTATGAATAAATAGCATCAATAGTTCTTAAAGGACTTTTCTAGGATTAGAGGAAAGTATGTGCTTTCTTCTGGAAACAGTGTTACCCATAAGGTATGTCTGTTATTGCAGCTCATCTCAATTGAAGTGAATGGGACCGAGCTGCAGTACCAAATACAACCTGTGGACAGGTGTGATGCTGTTATTGAAAGCAAGCAGTCATGTTTTCTAATCCTGGACAAGTCCAAAAACTGTGTTTCTTCAAGAATTGGACATTACTGCATATGGGAGGTAAATGCGGCCAAAAATTAAATAAAAACGGAAAAAAATAAAATGAAAATGCAATTACCCTTTTGACATTTCTTTTGCTATCACTTCATTTGCAATTTAGTCTTTCCCTCAAGCATGGGTAATGTAAGACAAAATTAAAAAGACCTTTTGTCATTTAATTTTTATTTTTGTCATTTAATTTTCATTACCCATACTGGTATTTTATGATCAAATTAAAAAAAGCTGACATACAAAATGGATAAATGAAAAGCTAAGTGACAGTTTAAGATTCAGTTTTCATCCCTGAAGACAATTTCAGTGCCAAAAATAAAATGAAAATCAACAGTGACAGTGCCACCTTCTGCTGATTTACTTTTAATTTCACACTTTGCTTTTTCATTTTACAGTTTTCATTTTCAAGTTGTGCAGTATTCATATATATATATATATACTAATTAGCATCAATGGGTGGGGTTGAACATGTAAATAGTTGTTAACCAGCCCCAGACTGAACATTTGCCCAACAATGTTCATTGGGCTGTGCCTTCTCATTCTTAAGGGCTATGGAAAGCTCTGGAGCCTTTTTTTTATTATTGCATTGTACTCATTTTGAACTAAAAATATTTTTTTTCAATTGGTCTTTATTAAAAATGTTGAGCTCCTTTCACTGTACGGCCTTGAGATTTTCTAGTACCATGCTCTGTGTCTTTACTGTGTTCCATCAGGCAGCTCAGCTGAAGGGTCTTTATCTCTGACCTTATACACATTCATTATAGTTCATTTATTATTTTACTGATAAGAATGTGGCTTTAATAAGTGTTTTTGAGCTACTAGTAATTTAGAGATAAGGATTATTAGCTGTACAAGAACAAAGAGAAATCCAGTTCTAGCAGCTAGGCAGAAGTTGCCCTTTGTGACAAAGCTACCAAATATTTTTAATAAAGACCAATTGAAAAAATTATTTTAAGCCCAAAAGGAGTAAAATGCAAGCAAAAAAATTGTCCGCAAATGTGTATATAGTCTTTAAATGGTCACTAACTTTTCATACAACGTTGCCTAAGTCAGTAGTACAAGCGAACACAAGAAATTTTGTAATATGTTTTATCAGTGAGAACAGGAGTTGAGGAGACAAGAAAAGACTACACAGCTACAAGGAAAGTTTATAGCTCAGTGTTTTATTTACACACATACAATTCAGTACTTCTCTATAATGTCCTCCTTTAACCAGGGGCTGCTTCTTAGGCCCCATTCATATGTCCGTATAATGTGTCCGCATCCTTTCCGCAATTGCGGACAATTATGCGGATAGGATGCGGATACATTCATTTCAATGGGTCCCGAAAAAATGCGGACAGTACACCGTGTGGTGTCCGCATCCGTGTGTCCATTACGACTTTCCGCATAAAGAAATCCTCCTGTCCTACTTTTCTCACGAATTGCGGTCCGTAGCACAATGAAAGTCTATGGATCCGCAAAAAATGCGGAAGACATGCGGAAAGGCATCCGCGTGTCATCCGTATTTGCGGATTCCGTTCCAGGAGGGGTGAAAAAAAAAGATGTTATTTATCCTTCCGTTTTTTGCGTATCCGCAAAAAACGGATGACATATGGATACATCCTTTCGTTTTTTTACGGAAAAACGGAACGGATGTCCTGGAAAAACGGAGTTTTTTGCGGAACAACGGATCCGCAAAAAACTGACCGTTTTCCAGGATGTGCAAAAATACGGACGTGTGAATGGGGCCTTAGTAAGAGAAGGTTAAGAAGCATATTCTCCTCTACTTTCTGTGTGTGCAGTGGATGGCAGCTAGCTACCATGTCTGAGAGAACTGTGAACCGGGTATTCAGAAAACTGCTAAAAAATACCAGTTAGAGGTGATATAATGGCCAGAAATAGTGTTAGTCCTCAGTGTAATGCAAAGTTTGGTGAAAGCTTAGGGTTGTTTTAAGTGATATTAAGTGTTATGCTTTAATTGATGTTACTGATAATAGTCTTGCTTTAATTTATGTTATTTTGACTAGGGCTGCTGTCTCCAGCCATTTCCCTCCTTTACGTCTCACTCCCCCTGCCTGCAGCGTGTAGTTTCGCCCCCTGCCATATCTATTCACAGTTGCCCCAACTGCTCTTTACATTGCAAGCCTCTCTTGACCCTGCCCCCACCCCCAATTTAACGTATATTCCCCCAGTATTTGCGTGGGTTATCTCCCACTCTTCAAAGATAGGGAACTTAAATTGTGTGCTCCATTGGAGACAGCTATAAAGCACTGTAGAATATGTCAGCGCTATATAAGTGAGTATAATAATAAATATATTACTGCCCATGCTAAACCACGCACAAATTTAACATTTTTCACCGGTTAAAGGAATGTTTAACTCCTTTTCTTATACTCCATTGGGTCTCTTCTAAATAAGGCTACTTTCACATTAGCGGCAGGCCTGATCCGGCAGGTGAAGGGTGCTGCCGGATCAGGACTGCCGCAGCGACATGTGTGGAGCCGGAACCGTGCTCCGGCCCCACACATGTCACTCAGTACATACATACATACACACACACACACACATATAGACAAACAAACACACATACATACAGTCATGGCCAAAAGTTTTGAGAATGATACAAATATTAATTTTTACAAAGTCTACTGCTTCAGTTTTTATAATGGCAATTTGCATATACTCCAGAATGTTATAAAGAGTGATCAGCTTAACAGCAATTACTTGCAAAGTCAATATTTGCCTAGAAAATGAACTTTATCCCCCAAAACACATTTCAACATCATTGCAGCCCTGCCTTAAAAGGACCAGCAAACATCGTTTCAGTGATTGCTCCATTAACACAGGTGTGGGTGTTGATGAGGACAGGGCTGGAGATTAATCTGTCATGATTAAGTAAGAATGACACCACTGGACACTTTAAAAGGAGGCTGGTGCTTGACATTGTTTCTCTTCTGTTAACCATGGTTATCTCTAAAGAAACACGTGCAGTCATCATTGCACTGCACAAAAATGGCCTAACAGGGAAGAGTATCGCAGCTAGAAAGATTGCACCTCAGTCAACAATCTATCGCATCATCAAGAACTTCAAGGAGAGAGGTTCCATTGTTGCCAAAAAGGCTCCAGGGCGCCCAAGAAAGACCAGCAAGCGCCAGGACCGTCTCTTAAAAGTGTTTCAGCTGCGGGATCGGGCTACCAGCAGTGCAGAGCATGCTCAGGAATGGCAGCAGGCAGGTGTGAGTGCATCTGCATGCACTGTGAGGCGGAGACTCTTGGAGCAAGGCCTGGTCTCAAGGAGGGCAGCAAAGAAGCCACTTCTCTCCAGAAAAAAACATCAGGGACAGACTGATATTCTGCAAAAGGTACAGGGAGTGGACTGCTGAGGACTGGGGTAAAGTCATTTTCTCTGATGAATCCCCTTTTCGATTGTTTGGGACATTTGGAAAACAGCTTATTCGGAGAAGACGAGGTGAGCGCTACCACCAGTCTTGTCTCATGCCAACTGTAAAGCATCCTGAAACCATTCATGTGTGGGGTTGCTTCTCAGCCAAGGGAATCGGCTCTCTCACAGTCTTGCCTAAAAACACAGCCATGAATAAAGAATGGTACCAGAATGTCCTCCGAGAGCAACTTCTCCCAACCGTCCAAGAGCAGTTTGGCGATCAACAATGCCTTTTCCAGCATGATGGAGCACCTTGCCATAAAGCAAAGGTGATAACTAAATGGCTCAGGGAACAAAACATAGAGATTTTGGGTCCATGGCCTGGAAACTCCCCAGATCTTAATCCCATTGAGAACTTGTGGTCAATCATCAAGAGACGGGTGGACAAACAAAAACCTACAAATTCTGACAAAATGCAAGCATTGATTGTGCAAGAATGGACTGCTATCAGTCAGGATTTGGTCCAGAAGTTGATTGAGAGCATGCCAGGGAGAATTGCAGAGGTCCTGAAGAAGAAGGGTCAACACTGCAAATATTGACTTGCTGCATTAACTCATTCTAACTGTCAATATAAGCTTTTGTTACTCATAATATGATTGCAATTATATTTCTGTATGGATAAAAACATCTGACAAACACACATAAAAACCAGAGGGCAGCAGATCATGTGAAAATATAATATTTGTGTCATTCTCAAAACTTTTGGCCATGACTGTACTTACATGCTCCCGGCAGGTCTTCGGAGCGCCGGAGGAGCAGGACGGCTCGCACAGGTGACGATTCCCCACAGCGCCCTCTGCTGGGCGCCTGGTGGAATCGTCATCTGTGCGCGCCGACCTGTCCCTACGCCGCTCTGAAGACCTGCCGGGGAGCATGTAAGTATGTATGTGTATTTGTATGTCTATATGTATGTTTATGTTTATGTGTATGTCTATGTCTGTATGTGTGTATGTGTAGCCGGATCCGTCAGGAACTCCATTGAGAGTCAATGGAGGGCGGATCCGGTTACCATTGTGGTCACACCAGACGGATCCGCCCCCATTGACTTGCATTGGGGGTCATTCCGGATCCGTCTTGGTGCGGATGCCTGGACTGGAGAGCAAACCGCAGCATGCTGCGGTTTGTTCTCTGGTCTGAAGACGGAATGGAATGCTTTCAGGAGCATTCCGTTGTCTTCAGTTCAGTTTTGTCCCCATTGACAATGAATGGGGACAAAACTGAAGCGTTTTTTCCGGTATTGAGCCCCTATGACGGAACTCAATACCGGAATTTTAAAACGCTAGTGTGAAAGTAGCCTTAGCCAGAGTGAAGTACTGATAAGTATGAATAGCTCCCGCTCTGCTGGACGTGGTGGTCTGTTTATTAATATGGTTGGCTATTCATTTGAATGGTGAGCATATAATACTGCGTAGAGAACGTTACTATACTACTGCAGAGAAAAAAAGTGCTAATGTGACTATAGCTGTTACATATAATACAGCATAGAAAAAGTACCAGTGTGAATACATTGTACCCTTAAATATAATACAGCATAAAAAGTACCAGTGTGAATATACTGTATCCTTACATATAATACAGTATAGAAAACATTCCAGTGTGAATATACCGTATTTCTATTTATAATACAGCATAGAAAAAGTATGTGAATACTTTGAAAACCAGTGTGAATATACTGTATCCTTACATATAATACAGCATAGTAAAAGTACCAGTGTGAATATACTGTATATTAACATATAAAACTGTATAGAAAATGTACCAGTGTGAATATACTGTATTCCTATTTATAATACAGCCTAGAAAAAGTACCAGTGTGAATATACTGTATCCTTACACACAGTATAATATAGCATAGAAAAAGTGCTTGTATGAATATACTGTATCCTAACATATAATACACTATAGAAAACATACTAGTGTGAATATACCGTATTCCTATTTATAATACAGCATAGAAAAAGTACCAGTGTGAATATACTTTATCCTTACATATCATCATACATCATAGTAAAAGTACCAGTGTGAATATACTATATATACTAACATATAAAATAATATAGAAAATGTACCAGTGTGAATATAATGTATTCTTACTTATAATACAGCATAGAAAGGTACCAGTGTGAATATACTGTATTCTTATATACAGTATAATATAGCATACAAAAAGTACCAGTGTGAACAAACTGTATCCGTACATATAATACATAGAATAATACATAGAAAAAGTGCTTGTATGAATATACTCGAACATATTCAGGAACATTTTCATATGACAAATTCTAGCGAAAATTATAGTCATTCTGTTGGACTTCACGAAAACATGTCCCTTTCATTAAACCTCGCCCACTGTTCTACTCACCTGTATAAAGTGATGTGGGAAGAGCAAAATGACGATGTCACAAATTTTTGTGCAGATAGCGGCTTGTGCAGATATATGCAACTTTTATACAAGAGCAAACTAGTTTACAACCATTCATAATTCCTCATAGAAAAGACGCTAGTGTAAATAGAGCCTTACATAATACCACACAGCAATATACCCGTGTGAATATACCCGTACGCATAATACTACATAGAGTGGAAGTAAAAATATACTCTTACATACAATATTGTATCAGTGTGAATATGCAAAGAAAAGGATGCAACAATCACAGAATGTCTTAGTGGATACACAGCACTGCACAAACAGGTACGAGACAAACTGTCCAGCAGCGGCCAATGTGAATATGCTCTTACATACAGCATTTAGAGAACATATTACCATTTTGTTTGCTTTTTTTCTCCTAATATTTGACACTTCCTACAATTTTCCCATACAATAATCAGACCATTCCTTTGACCTCATCTGTCTGTGCATGGATGTTTCCAATGATCATATGGGTCATTGAGTAGGAGACATAATGTAGAAAAGCTGCGGCTAATTTTAGTGCAAGTTTATTATGAATACTGAAGCTAATGCATGGGCTTCCGCCCCAGTAATTTTCTATGTGTTTGCCTTAAAAGCTTATGCTGCCAATCTGTGCTCCATTGTATTGTGTGCTGCTGTCAGTAAACTTCTTCTTTGGACCCATGAGAGCGTATGTAGTGTGATGGGGTTAGCAGAAATATAGAAAATGTGTCCTATACTGGAACGGTGCATGCAGGGAAATAAGGAATATATAATTCATAACACAATGTTTAGGATAATAGTGGGCGACTATGGAACTGCTAATCAATTCCTTTATTTAAAGAGGAGTTCCAGAACTTCAATAGTGATAGCCTGTCCTAGAATCGGAACTGAGTTGCAGTAACCCAGCATGACCACTACATGGTGTACTGAGCTGTCTGCTTCTGGACACTGTGTTAGTTCCAGTGGCAGTGGATTCTACTGACAGCTGATCAATGGAGGTACCTTGTGTCGGATTCTCACCAATGTTAGGCTGCATTCACACAACCGTTGTGTTTTGCGGTTCCACATATTTCAGATTCGCAAAACTCTGATAGCGGCCCATGTGCATTCCGCAATTTGTGGACCGCACATGCCGCGGCAATCATAGAAATGCCTATTCTTGTCCGCACAGTGTGCTGTCTGCATCTTTTGCGGCCCCATAGAAATCAATAGTTCCAGATCTGAGCCGCAAAATATGAGGCTTGGAATGTAGCCTTAAATGTAGTCTTATACTGATGACCTATCAGAGGACACAATATGCAGGGTATCAGCAGCTCTATCCCTGCTACTGATTATTTAACACTCAGCCGCCATTTTCTGCCTCTTCTAGAGTACTGTGTTAGGGGAAGAAGAAGAGTAAAAGAAAAAAGGAAGTTAGGGTGGGGTCACTTCACGTTTTATGCCTCCGTTTGACGTATATGACGTAAAAAAGGATACAAAAATGCAACACACCACGTTTTTGTATGCACAGTCCGGTAAAAAAAACTAGACTTTCCTTTCACAATAGAACTCTATGGTGAACGGATGCCACTGTATGGCATCCGTTTAACGTATACGTTTTTTCCATAAGTTGGATGGGAATAACATGATGTAAACCCAGCCTTAGATACATAAAACCCTATACATGCACCTGGTACAGAACAATACTGTTGGCAGACAGAGGAGACCATGAGTCTCCGGTAAATTGAACTGGTAAATTGAAGCCAATAGAAGCACAACTAATCCAGTATTGCAACTGGCAGCTTCCAAGATAATAAAACTTTTTGTATCTTTTTCGTATATATCATTTTGCAAAGCTGGGCAAAGTGATGGCTGCAGGAGGGAGAATTTTCCTCTAATAAACCTATGAGCAGTGAAAGGTAGTTTAAGGCTTTCCGTCACTTTAAGGCGGCCTTTGATATAACATTATTCTGCTGATCTGACCTTTATTTTAGGAATCTCAGCATGAATAATGGAAAGATGCTTAGAAGATGTATTTATAGCGCAAATAAAAATCAGGAGAAAAAAGTGACTCTTAATAGTTGCTATGACTACACGTCTAACCCCAAAATCTATTGTACATGCAGTTGTGCAGTCGTGATGATTTCAGTGATGAGCACTTTTTGATCATAGCCAAATATGTGTTCATGTTCAGAGTTATTGGATCAGGATGACATCAGTTGCCTGGCTGATGGCCTGCGCTGGCTGCCTTCTCCAGCGTGCATGTGATTGTTCTCTTTTATATCTCTTGCTGTGGATTTTGATGGAAGCTTTGTTTCCCTGGGATACAATTACACCTATTTTTGTGACTTATTAGGTATTTTATTCTATATTTTCTTTAGTCATTGATACATAGATGTTTATTGATTTTCCCTGAAAATACTATAGACTGTTGCGCTGGCATCCCGTGCCCATCACTGCCCTGCTCATTGCTGTGGGTACGGACACCTCACTACTCACCCTGCTGGCCCCCACTCCCTGCCGCTGGCCTTCTTTGGGCAGCTTCATCAGGCTGTGGCCTGCGCTTTCTCTAGCTAGTCCTGAGCTGAACTATAGGGCACACGTGCTCTCTCAGCCTCCTGGAAGGAAAGTGACCACATGTCCTAATTCGTCCCCAGCCTATAGATGGTTGTCCCAGTGTTTTAAAAGCACCTCTCCCAAGGGTAGGGTGCCTGAGCTTTAGGTTCCTAGTCTTTAGTTAACCATTGAAGGTGCGTTATTCTGTCTGACTATTCGTGTACTGAACTTCTGCCTGACAAATGACTCTCATTCTCTGCTACCGCCATGACCTTAGCCTTGTACTGCCCTATTGCCTGCCCTGACCTCAGACTTGTTTCTCAGATACGTTTGTTCTTAGCCTGCTCTGACCTCGGCATGACTTCTGACTACTAATATCGGCTAACTACTCAGTGCTTTGCACTAGTGTCTCTGACCCCCATGGGTCAACCACCAACTACACTGGGACTTAATAGGTAGCAGCCTTGTGGCTTTCCTGCAGTGAAGACCAGATCCCTGACATACGCCCTGTTATTTATTATCACCAGTATATCCCTCAGTACTGGCACATGTTCTTCGGACATGTACATCCTATATCCCACAGTTCATGCTGTCCCATACAATTTATTTTGTAAATGTCAGCCTTTCAGTTCCATAAATTGCCAGTAACACAATGCAAGATTGTACCCAGTTTCAAGGGCACTGCTCGATTTCTTAGTCTTCATTTTACAAGCTTCATTTCATGTTTCTCAATTGCAGGAGTGTGGATATCACCTTATATTTGCATTCAAATGAATCTATTACAATTCTGCCCATACAGATTATTCAGCTGAAGCTATGATACGGCTGATATGACAGCCATACCAGAAACTAGTGCTTTATTCTAGGCACGATTACTTCATCGTCCATTGCATTTGATTCACAATGGTGATGTCTCTTTCTTGTCACAGGGGACTTATAAAAATTTTATAATGCAGGAGATTGGTATTCATCCAGAAGGCCAAGCGAAGATGTCACGTAGTCAGTGTATAGAAGACTGGTATTTGGTTGTGTATCTATTGAATACTATATATAAAAGAACCAGGGGCGTAGCTAAAGGCTCATGGGCCCTGTTGCAAGAGTTCAGCTTGGGCCTCCCTTCCTACAGTGCTCTGTGTGTCTTCTTATGCGGCACAAGGGTCTTTGGGCCCCTTAGGCTCCTGGGCCTGGTAGCGACTACCTCTGCACCCCCTATATCTACGCCCCTGAAAAGAACATGAAGAATGGCACCTACAGAAGTGTACTACTATGAGATAGCACCCCTATTTGTAACATATCATGTATGTTTGTTTGTAATAGCAGATCCACTCATGCCTCCCAGCTATACTAGTCGCTTTCGTATGATGAAAAATAAAATATTATAATTCTGTAAAACCTTATGTCTGTAATGATTGATCATGAAATATTGTAAATTATCGGCTTTTTCTCGCCTTTTTTTTCTTTCACTTAGACCATGTTCACTTCTTCTATAGTTATTTTCATGGTTCTGCCTAGAAAGAAGAACAGAACAATGAAAAAATAATGTAAGTGCCGATTTCGACACTTAATTGAAACGGACTGAACTTAAGAGACCCCACTGACAGTAATGAGGTCCTTTTGGTTTCCGTCTGGGTGCCTACTTTTTATTGGAAAAAAATCCTGCATGTATGTCTAATCTTTTTGGTGGAATCTGCGATGCAGGCCCCTAATGGAGCCTCCAACACAGAGGTGTACAGGACCTTATACTGATTTACTTAAAAAATAATCAGTTTAACTGCTGCATAGGCTTCTATAGAAAAAACGATGCCAAAAGTGCATCTGTTTTCTCTTTTATATTCCTGTCCGTTTTGTTTTTTTTTTTTTACTGGATGGGAAAATGCAGATGTCTGTGTCTTTTTTCATTCAGCAGAGAAAACTGATACGGCACTTTTGTTGCAATCAGGCAAAAAATTTATTGAAAATAATAGGAGACGGTAAGGCTACTTTCACACTTGCGTTGTTAATTCCGGTACTGAGATCCGGCAGAAAATCTCAATACCGGAATTAAACTGATCAGTTTTGATTTTGCACATCAGGATGCATCAGATGCAGTTGTGTGATATCAAAACTGAAAAACAGATCAGGCACTAAATACATTGAAAGTCAATGGGTGACTTATCCGGTTTTTTAGTCTCCTAAAAAAACGGATCCGTCATCATTGACTTACATTAGTTTCAGCGCCAGATCCGTTTTTTCCATTTTTATGACTGGACACATAATTACAGCTTGCTGCGGTTTTGTGTCCGGTCACAAAACTGAAAGCTGCCAGAACTGAAGACATCCTGATGTCTCATCCTGATCCGGATCTTTTTCCATTCAGAATGCATGGGGACAAAACTGAACGTTTTTTTTCCGGTATTGAGATCCTCTGCCGGATCTCGATACTGGAAAACCACAACGCAAGTGTGAAAGTAGCCTAAACTGATTGCATCCGTTTTTGTTTTTTTTTAAAAAGAGGAAACATGTCTGTCCAATGTGACCATGCCGCAAATTATAGAACGTATCCTGTTCTTGTCTGTTTTGCAGACAAGAATAGGAAATTTTCAAAGGGACCCACGAAAAGTGCAGGATGTTTCTTATTTTACGGATCCACGATTTGTTGTTAATTAAATAATGATGACCTATCTTCAGGATAGGCTATAAGTATTTGATCTGTGGAGGTCCACTTCCCAGCACCTGGGCTGGAAGGGCTGGAAGTCGCATCCTCACTCAGTTACTGGTCTTGGAGTCATGGAGATGGCAGCCACTTGATGCTGCAATGTGGAAAATATGCAGTAACAGGAAATGACAGGGAGCAGAAAACCTGAACCATGTAAAAAAAACACATATAAATAAGTGATGGTTAATTTTTCATTTTTGATCGGAGTGGTCCTTGGGTTCCTGTCTCCACTTATGACATGTCTGTTTAAATAAATAATTGTATTCCACATGAAATGATAATTCTGGAACATTTATTCATATGACTGCATGCTGTGCTGCTGTGCATACTGTGCTTCCGTTAAACAGGTGGGTGTTACCAGTTGGGGGGTGTCCTTTCGTATTATCAAATAGTGCTGCGTGTGGCAGACTGTGCAAGGAAACCCCCCTTCACCCCCAAGCCGGTAACATTCATCTGTACCTTTATCCATAAACTTCTAGCAGGAATAATAAAAGAAACGGCACAGAATCAAGTAATAAGAAAAGATGCTCTACGTGGAAATGCAAGTACTTATTGACACAGACATGTCAGGAGAGGTGACAGTTTCCCTTTAAGGAACCTCGGTAAAGAATACTTTTCATCTACAAGAGTGGCTGATTGTTTGAAATATTTTCTGTAGGGCACTGTACACATTTATGGCAGACATCATTGCTTTGTGCTCATGTTCTTTTTTTTCAATTATTCTTTTTCAATTTCTATTCTGAAGACTTCAACAAAATATCTATAGTGAACAAAACCCCTGAGTTCAGTGAGTCACTCTTAATGTCTCTAGCAGCATAGCCATCTATATTTTATGGGCCTGTGTGCCGCTATCTGTTTATGGCGTGGGAATCAATCAGCTATGCCAGTGTCCCTTCTGGAACTGTAAATCACATTGCTAGTGCAAATCTGGCAATTTGTCATCATACAGTCTTCGGCTGCCTTGATAATAGAGCTAGGCAACCTCGTGCCAAATGATATTAAATCTAACCTTATAAATCTAATGTTCCTCCATAGATATTATACTGCGCTCCATGTGATTGAATATGTTCCCATTGTTTCCCTAAAATATATAATGCAAAAAAATCTATTCATAGTCCGAGTGCAAATAACTAGCTGTTCTTTTGAAAACCAACGTAAGAATAATGATGTGACCATTCATTTACTCACATATTCATCACCACTTTCCATATGTTTTACATGCTGTAGATATACTGTACTGTGTTACTTTTTAGGCGGCATTGACATGACAGTGCTGCCGCCGTGTGTTTCTGCGGGCTTCCAGGTCCATGCCTCCTCTCCGCAAAAGATAGAACATGTTTTTTCTTTTCTTGTATCTTGCTAATCTCTGACGCATTCAAGTTAATGGGTCTGCACTGTGATTCAGAGTTCATGTGGCCGGTGCCCGTGTTTTGCGGACCTGCGGTTTGCAGTCTTTAATACCGATGCAGCGGCAGCACGTACATAGGGCACCTTCCCATACAGGTGCCTGAGCAAAAGGTTCACAGGTTGTCTAGTCCTACAAAGGTATACTATTCTATCTTCTGACCTCCAGTGCCTGACCTCAGTCTGTTTTCCGTATTGACCATGTGCCAACTGTCCTGACATCTGCCTGATTACCGTATTGACCCTGTGCTGTCTGCCGTGACTATTACCTATTTACCATATTGCACAAACTATAGCTGTCCTGACCTGGGCTTGCCCTCTTCAGTTGCCTGTCCCCTTGGTGCCACACACCAGTGTAGTTTGCCCTGTCTGGGTCACTAGCCTTTGATCATAGACTACTCATAGAGGTAACTCCTGCAGCAAAGTCCAGATCCCCACTGGCTTAGTAGGTTCAGACTTTCTGCAATACAGTCACAGAGCTTCAAATTCCTTTCTTCACATCACACAGCAATAGAGTTAAAGGGGTATTCCCATCTCACAAATGTAGTTTGTATAGTTATATATATATAACCATACCAATATTTTTACTATAAAATGCACCGTTTAGAAGATTTGCCTATTTGTATAGGCATTGTCCCACACACATCAGTCAGGCCGTTGCCCCTAGCTACAACCACTGCGGCCATGTAGTAGTGGTGGCCGGCTTGCTCCTGTTCAAACCTGCTCTGAGGTAACTGCTGTATTGTGAATGCACATTGCATGAGCATGTGGATACACATCTTAGGGTTCTTTCACATCTGCGTTTTGGACGCTACCAGTCCAAAACACAACGGTCAGGATCCGTCCAAAACACAGACTTTATAAATGGATCCTGCTCCATAGAGATGAATTGATCTTGGAACAAGATCCGTTTCTCTGCATTTTGGAATCCCAGACAAAAATGCTACAACCCTAAGATGTGTCTGCGCATGCTCATGCAATGTGCGTTCACAATACAGCAGTTACCTCAGAGCGGGTTTGAACAGGAGTAAGCCGGCCACCACTACTACATGGCCACGGTGGACATAACTAGGGGCAACGGCATGACTGATGTGTGTGGGACAATGGATATACAAATAGGCAAATCTTCTAAACGGTACATTTTATATAAATACATTCTATTAGTAATAATACTGGTATGGCTATATCTAATTATACAAACTACATTTGTGAGATGGGAACACCCCCTTAAGGGGAACCTGTCAGCATGAAGTTCCGACAGCCTTCCTGATCAATAATATGTTTTACTGGTGTATTTCAGATAAAACAGTTTTTTAAAAAATCTGGGCACGGGGAGAAGAGTCAAAGGGCCTGTTCCTCGTCAGCTTCTCTCCTCGCCTGCTTGATTGACAAATCTCTCCCTATTTGTGCCTTTGGAGAGACCTGACAATAAGGGCCCGTTCACCTCTATGGCCGGCTCCGTGCCGCGGCTCCGCAAGAAAATATAGAACATGTCCTATACTTGTCCGCAACAGCGGGCAAGTATAGGCATTTTGAATGGGGCGCCTGGCATTGTGTTCTGCACATTGCGGAACACACGCCAGGCGGCACTCGTAGTATTGCGGGTCCGCATTATTGCGGACCCGCAATAATAGGGCCGTGTGAATGTGGCCTTAAGCTGAGTTAGGTGGGGATAAGCTGGGGGACGGACATGCCCTATGACCCTTCTTCCTGTTCCCGACTCATTTTTTAAACACTGCAGCACTGCAGAGTGAAACATAGTTGTTTGAAGCCAGGGAGCCTATCGATATTGCATGCCGCCCGTGGTTTTGGCAGCAGGCAGCCTTAGACAGGTTCCCATTAAATGATAAAAGTTTGTTTGCCAGCAGCTGGCACTATGGGAAGCTTTATGCACACAGTACAGCTCCCATTTGATTGAAATGAAATTAGTGTTGCTGGCTGACCAGCAGACAGATGCCCACCAATAACTTCATTTGACCAGAATACCCCTTTAATAGAAAAAATAGAATATAGATATGATTTTAATATAGTATATTATGGGTGTATATTGATTATATTGATATAGATATAAGGTAGATATGCTAAAGATATGAGATAGATAGATAGATAGATAGATAGATAGATAGATAGATAGATAGATAGATATGAGATACATAGATAGATATAAGATAGATAGATACATAGATAGATACATAGATAGATAGCTATTAGACATATACATAATAGATAGATTGATATGACATAGAAGGGACACTCACTTCAGGAGACTGTCTGATCTCTGCCCAGACTTCACCTCCATGGAGGAGGAAGAGAGACTCTCCATACTGCTGAGGCCATAACAGCACAATATATTACTGCCTGCCATAGACTGAGAGGAGCCTGATATGTCACAGACTCTTATACCCCCACCATGGAAATGTCCCCATCCCCATCCAAACCTACCCTATATCCCCACCTTGGATTTTTACCCATCTGCCAACTCTACCCAATCATTTCCCACTTGCTGTTGCAATGCTAAAATGTATTTAGCGCTGCCAATAAAGCTGATTTAAATTTGATAGATAAATAAATAGATATTAGATAGATCGATAGACTAAGGGATTGCACCCAAACTTACAAAAATTCACTGTGCTGCTGTTTTCTTTGCTGATAGATAGATAGATACCGTAGATAGATAGATACCGTAGATAGATAGATGTTATATGACTGTTTGCTACAAGAAATAAATTGGGGCACCAGAAAATGGTAGCAGTTTGGAGTATGTGAGCCGAGGTTTCATCATTTGAGAAGATTGTTTACGTGCTGCAGTCATTCTCTGGAATGGTTTGGAGCGAGTGTGACAATTATGTTTGTATCCTGCAGCGTCTCAAGCCGTCTGTGAGGAAAGTGTATGTGAGTAAATAGAGCAGGAGAGGGAGGCAGCTTTTAGTGCATTTCTCACGCTTTAGGGCATTTACATGAAGAGAGACAGGCACAAAGGTGCAGAAGAGGTAGGGGACACGTTCTACTGGAGAATTCTAGTTTCTCTCCGTTTTAGCAAATTACATAGTTGTATTTAAATAACATGGGGGTTCTTTATTGATTTCATTATTTTTATGCATCTTGCCCCATTGTATGCTGTTGTTTCTCATGCTTATGATCTTTTTTTCTGGTTAATTAGATTTCCTGTGCAGGTAGCTTTATTACAATATAATTGACATTACCATTGCTTTATGCTCACTACTGCCTGCAATTTATTCTAGTACTGAAACCATACACGTTTGTTACTAGACCAGTAGAGTATTTTACCTTTATTATTACTAGAATCTTATACTTTGATTTTCTTTTCTTGCAGACAAGATGTTAATACTGTAAACGCCCAAAAATCTGCCATGAACCATCTAGACGGAGCACAAGAGGTGGAGGCAAGTGATGAGCCTGCAAATGCAGACATCAACGAGTCTGTGGAAGCTGACCTTGAACTGCCAGAAGTCGAAGAAGAACAACATTCATACGCATCTGCTAACTCACGGCATACTGCCGGAGATCAGGATGCGGGGTCTGGACAAGACGAAGAAGGAACACTTGCTAGATCTGCGAGTACAGAGAGTGGATTTCACAATCACACAGACACTGCAGAGGGGGATGTCATCACAGGTCAAGTAGATGGGTATGACCTTGACAGAGCGCAGGAAAATGAGGATGAGAATGCCTATGCTATTCACTACAGGCCCGAGTCTGAGGAATACACCGAGAACGCTGAGGCAGAGCATGGTGAGGTGCTACATAACAGAACTCTCCCCAATCATTTACATTTTCATGGTATGGACCAGGAGGAGGCCATTAATGCAGCTTATTCCGGTTATGTCTACACACATAGGTTATTTCACAGAGGTGACGATGAGCAATATGCAGAACCGTATGCAGATTATGGACTGCAGGAACATGTGTATGAGGAAATAGGAGACACTCCTGATTTGGATATCAGGGAAGGCCTCCGCCTTTATGAACAAGAGAGGGAAGAAGCTGATAATTATCGAAAAGAAGCCCTGGGTGCTCGTCTCCACCATTATGATGAGCGGTCCGATGGAGAGTCAGATAGTCCTGAAAAGGAGGCAGAGTTTGCACCATACCCGAGGATGGACAGCTATGAGCAAGAAGAAGATATTGATCAAATAGTGGCAGAGGTGAAACAAAGTATGAGCTCTCAAAGCCTAGACAAGGCGGCTGAGGATATGCCTGAAGCTGAACAAAGTATAGACCTCCCTGATCATTCCAAGGTTGTTGGTGGAGGGCATGTAACTAATGGGAACCTCACTTCTGCCTCAAAAACTGCTGCTAATGCCGTGGAGATGGTGCAAAGGTACAGTAAGGAGAAGCGTGATGCCATTTCACTAGCTATCAAGGACATTAAGGAGGCTATAGAGGAAGTAAAGACTAGGACAATACGCTCCCCTTACACTCCTGACGAGCCAAAAGAGCCTATTTGGGTGATGAGGCAGGATATTAGTCCAACCAAGGACTGTGATGACCAAAGGCCACTAGATGGAGATGTAAGTATGTCTGGTATCTGCTGCTCGCCCCTCTTCTTTTAAACTGTGTTTTCTTAATTCAGAACCTGGAATATTGGAATGATCGTATTAGCAAATAAAGTGTGCAATGTAATATTTTACTCACCAATATATCAATAAGGTAGACCGAATGAAACAAGCCCTATATCATATAATGGTATAAATGTAATAAATATTTGTAAAAATGATATATTAAGGACAGTGGGTGATGAAAAGGAACAAAAGCATCTGGTCATCATTACCCTAATGATGTTTTTGTGTAGTTCATCCGCTTTTCTGTAAAACCACTTTATTTCCCCCTTGTGCTGTATGTAAGTCTCCTATTTGAAGTCAGGGGGGCAGCGGTCTTGACACTCCAAGTCAAATATGCTGTACCTCAGTCCTGCTGCTTCACTCTGAGCTGGTGTATGTCAAACATGACTCTCCTCAGATCCCACACAGAAACTCGTCGTATAGCGTTTTCGGTGGCCATGCATTGAGCCCAGTTGGATTTTATTTAGAGGTGATAAACCCAATTTGTGATTGATAGCTTTAGTATATACAGTACTGTTTAACTTATCGGTCTGTATTCACTACTTTCTTATACAAGGTTATTGTACTGAAATTCAAAATGACAGGATTTGGCTCTGAAATTGTATTTCCGGCCAACTTGATTGTTTGAACCTAAACACAACAAATGCCTCACAACAGTCACAGAGAGCACAAAAACAATACAGACAGCCCAAAAATCCCACCTACCCCTAACACAAGAGGCATGCAAGAAAATGCTCTCTAAACAAATAATATAAAATGTCTAATTTATTAAATCACATAAATACAAAAATATATAAAGTATATCATAGCATATACTATGAGGTCACCGTTTAGGGCAAAAACCGAAATCACAGTAAGCCCAAATCACAGCAAATATAAGCTATCAGACCAACCAATAATGGAGAAACTCACCCAAAGGCATGATGGGGCAGGCGGATCACCAAATGTACCCACTAGAAATCCTCAAGTGATCCGCCTGCCCCATCATGCCTTTGGGTGAGTTTCTCCATTATTGGTTGGTCTGATAGCTTATATTTGCTGTGATTTGGGCTTACTGTGATTTCGGTTTTTGCCCTAAACGGTGACCTCTGCTGATTTTTGTATGTAGGTAGCACCATTTTTGACCTAATCTGCATCTAGTGACGACATTACGGTTCCAGTGACATTATTATATGTCCAGTGATGATATTATGGATACACTCATTATCTGGCATGTTTAACATCTATTTGGGGGGGGACGGATCATCATTACCCATGTCTCCTATCTACACCATGTGGCCCTAGATTTATTATGCTATGATATACTTTATATATTTTTGTTTTTATGTGATTTAATAAATGAGACATTTTATATTATTTGTTTAGAGAGCATTTTTCTTGCCTGCCTCTTGTGTTAGGGGTAGGTGGGATTTTTGGGCTGCCAACTTGATTGTTTGGGCTACTAATAGATGCTTAACGTGCTTCACAGGTTATGCCCTTATAATCTAGAACCCAGGAACCAATCCTGTCAAATGTAAAAACTTAACTGGTTTTCTGGTACTTAAAGGCTATGTACATCTTCGGGGCAATTTTTACTCATTTTTGGGCTAAAAATAATTTTTTCAATCGGTCTTTATTAAAAATGTTCAACCATTTCTGAGATACAGGAGTTAAAAATCAGTCAGATGGTGGATATTTGTAGTGCTTCTCAGTGCAGGGGGTACTTAGAAATTAGATAATATCGCCTATTTTCAGTATAGGTTATCAATATCAATTCCGCCAGCTGGGGGCAGCCATCTGCATCCAAATCATATACAGTGGACGGACCCAGACGCTCAAGGTGCCATCCACTGTGTAATGTCTGTACCAGGATGCTGCATCTCAGCTCCCATTCAATGATATCTGAGCTGAAGTATGCTGGTGCTTGAAACTACACAGTGGATGGAGCCTTCTGTCTTCTATATAGATTCCGCCATTGGTGGGGGTGTGGGTTGCCAAACACACTGATTAGATAATGGTGACCTATACTGAGGATAAGTCATCAATATCCATTGTAAGTATTGGAAAATCCCTTTAAACTGATCTTCTCTTAAAGAGGTAAATGCAGGGCATATAGATATCATAGAGTAGAGTGTCATGCAGGACCTGTAAACAGCTAGTTTCAGATGAGCATGTTCACTCTGGGAAACACGCTCCATGTGGGAGCTGTATTTCCTGTAATGGACATTACTCATCTGAAGTGGATTCACAGCATCACAATGATTTATGATGTCGTGAATTCCTTCCTGACAGTGAGTCTACAGATCTGTATTAATTGCCATACATGACTACAGTTCAACAGACTCAAGGTCAGGAAGGAATTCACATTGTAAATCATTATGATGCTGTGAATCCACTTCAGATGAGCAATGTCCATAATGGAAAATACCTCGTTCACACTGAGCTTGCTTTCCAGAGTGAACCTGCTTATCTGTAACTAGCCTAAGACTGATTCCCACTTTGGCAGACCAACCTTTCTATGCACTACACGGATAATCATTCAATCAATTACATGGCCACCATGTAATGCGACATTTCACTTGTAAAGTGCCCTCCTCAATTAATAACCTGCTTACATTAACAAGGCAAACCTTCAGGACTAGAAAAACATGGCTGCTTTCTTCTGGAAACTACAACACCTGTCTATGGGTTTGAGTCTGGTGTTTCAGCTCAGCTCTATTGAAATCAATGAAGCTGAACTGCAAACCTGTCCACCTGAGGACAGGTGTGGTGCTGTTTTTACAGAAATGTGTTTAAACATTCTTGTGCGGGAAGGGGTTAAGTTATTGGGTGTACAGACAATGGGATAAGGGTCAAAATATGTGTTCCTTTGCAGTAAGACTAAAGGTGAGTCCGCATCTGCATTGAAGGCCCCGTTCAGGGCGTCCGACGCAGATTCCGTCAGACATGTCCTGATGACCTGTATCTAGCACGTTTTTATCCAGTAAAAAAACTGGATTCTGAATGGAAACTGAACAGACTGCGTTGTAATTTGTTATTTCCGTTGTTCTTCTCCTCTAATGGAGCAGAAGAACAGAAATATTTAGCAGTGAAGTGAACTAAGCCTAGGGGCTCATTCACACCATATATTTCTGTCCGCATCTATTCCGCAGTTTTGCAGAACGGATGCGGACCCATTCATTTCAATGGAGCCGCAAAAGATGCAGACAGCAGACCATGTTCTGTCCGCATCCATACTTCTGTTCAGTGGGCCGCACACGCCTGGTATCCGTAATTTGTGGATCCACAATTTGGGGACTGCAAAAACAGATGCGGTTGTGTGAATGAGCCCTATCATATAAGAATAGTATTCTCTTCCTAGAGGATAACATTCGGAACTATATATAGCAGAGGGCCAGGCTAGGTCCATAGTTTCATGCCTCTCCATTGAGCACTTGAATATGATTGGACGTCTAATGAAGGGGATTAATTAGAAAAGTTATTGGGGAGCTTTATCAAAGGAATGGAACATTTGCTTAGTTTTCCATAGCAACCAATCAGATTCGATTTTTCATTGTTCATAGCTTCTTTAAAAAATGAAAGGTGGAATCTGATTGGTTGTTATGGGCAACTAAGCCAGTTCTACTTTACACCAGTTTTGATAAATCTCTCCCATTGTCTATCTAGTACACTGTTTTTGACCTTACAAAGCACAAACTACATGTTAAAATTATACCTTCTTGTGTCAGTAGGTTTCTAGTAAAATAGGGCTGTATCTTCTGTCTATTCCTTTGTCCCTCTGATCAATAATTAATGCGACAGATAAGAACCTGCCTTGCATTATTGAATAAGTTTCAAGTGCACAATACATGAGCCAGAAAAGAGGGCAGAAAATAGACCTGTGCCTTATCACGCCATAAAATGCTCCAGAATGGGCATCTATATTCACAGCTTTAAAATTGTCTAGTTAACACAGCGTATTTAATTGCATTAAGCAGATGGCCGTGTGCTGAATCATCAGTGAGCTTGTGCTGAAATGTAATTTTATTGCCTAATCTCTCGGAATATAAAAACCATGACATGAGTGATGCTACCTGCACAAAATGAGTGTGTGCCTCATTCCCAAGAAGCAAAATATAATTTATTGTGAAAGGTCCAGAGCATGCCTAGTGCAAAAGCAGAATGAATCACGGCAATTAAATGTGTGAAACTGTCAGTCGCTTTTAATAGAATTGCTTTGTTATTTCTTATTGATACCCCAAAGTGACAGAAAGGTGAGATTTTTAACAGAATCTTTTTCCAAAACTCATGTTTTTGAGTTGAAAAGTATAGCTGGGGCTACCAGACCAACATTTAGTAGTATTACACCTGCAGTGTCCCTCCATTGACATGCATTCAGTGAAAAAGTTCATGCGGTAAAAAAAAGATGCACAAAAGGTCATTGGACTGAGACCTTGGCCCAACAGTTTAATTGAAGCTGTTGTGGAATAAAAGTTTGAGGGGCAATATTTTAATGTGAATTCAAAGATTCAAGAATATATAGGTTTACACAGGCTAAGTGATAAAATATTTACTAAGTGTGATTAACCCCTTAAGAACCTTGCCATTTTTCAACTTAAGGAACAGGCAAATTTTTGGAAATTTGTCACTTTATGTGGTAATAACTTTGGAATGCTTTTACTTATCCAAGTTATTCTGAGATTGTTTTGTCGCGATACATTGTACTTCATGATAGTGGAAAATTTCAGGCAATATAATTCCTTTATTTATTAAAAAATCCAAAATGTACAGAAAATTGGGGGGAAAATTAGCAATTTTCAAAATTTGAATTTCTCTGCTTTTAAGGCAGATACATCATAAAAGAATTATTACTTTAAAGGGAACCTGTCATCAACTTTTCGCTGCCCATTCTAACGGCAGAATAAAGTAGAGACAGGCAAGCTGATTTCAGCGGTGTGTAATTTATAAGTTAACAGTAAGTGGTTGCCGAGAACCAACATCACAATCATTGCAGACTGGGCCTGGAAAAGAGTCACGGCCACCTGAGAAGAATCATGGTTATTCATGAATTCCTGCTCTCCCCACCCACCTGCTGATTATTGACAGGCTTCTACCTAGTTTTCTCCCTTTCTCTCTAGGAGAGAACTGCCAATCATTACCAGATGGGCGGGAGAGCAGGAGATTAGGAATAACTATGACCCTTCTCAGGTAGATTTGACTCTTTTCCAGGCCTGTGCTGCAATGATTATGATGCTGGTTCTCAGCAACCACTTACTTTTAGCTTATGAGTGACACACCGCTGAAATCAGCATTTCTGTCACTAATTTATGCTGCCCTCAGTGAGGTCAACATAAAGTTGATGACAGGTTCCCTTTAAATTTCCTATATGCTTTTACGTTTGCATCATTTTGCAAATATAATTTTATTATTTTAGGAAAATTCCAAAACCCACTTTTTTAAGGACCAGTTTAGTTATGAAGTCACCTTGTGTAGCTTACATAGTGGAAACCACCCATAAATGATCCCATTTTAGAACCTACACCCCTCAAGGTATTCAAAACTGATTTTACTAACTTTGTTAACCCACAAGAATGAAAGGAAAAAGGAGATAAAATGTATGAATTTTGGCAGATTTTCCATTTTAATCCATTTTTCTTGTAACACATCAAGGGTTAACAGCCAAAGAAAATGCAATGTTTATTACCCTGATTCTGCATTTTACAGAAACACCCCATATGTGGTCCTAAACTGCTGTATGGGCACATGGCAGGGTGCAGAAGTAAAGGAGCCCCATATAGATTTTGGTGGGCAGATTTCACTGGGATAATTTTACATTGTCATGTGACATTTAAAGACCCCCTGATGCACCCCTAGAGGAGAAACTCTCAAAAAGTGCATTTTGGAAACTACTGTTTGTACTATTTTGGGGTACATATGATTTTTGATTGCTCTATATTACACTTTTTGTGAGGCAAGGTAACAAAAAAATGGCAGTTCTGGCAAAATTTTTATTTTTTGTTTTTTACCGCATTCACCTGACAGGTTAGATCATGTGCTATTTTTATGGAGCAGATTGTTACGGACACGATAATACCAAATACGTCTACTTTTATTTTTCTTTTGTTCCAGTTTTACATAATAAGGCATATTTTAAAAACAATCATGTTTTTGTGTCTCCATTTTCTGAAAGCGGGAAGATTTGATGTTTTTATTGGTACCTTTTTTGGGTACATATGATTTTTTTGATCAGTCAATATTACACTTTCTTGGGCAAGATGTTGTTTTGGCAGTTTTTATTTTATTTATTTTTTACAGCATTCACCTTAGGGGGTAGATGTCATTCATTTTTATAGAGCAGGTTGTTATGGACACGCAGATACCTTATTTGTCTATTTTTTATATTAATTTTGGTTTTGAACAATGAAAGCATTTTTGAAGGAAAAACAATCATGTTTTTGTATCCCCATTTTCTAAAAGCCATATTTTTTTGGGCTTAGGTGGGGGCTCAGTTTTTGCAGAATGAGGTGACAGTTTGATACTATTTTGGGTTACAAATGACCGTTTGATCGCTTGGTATTACACTTTTTGTAATGTAATGTGACAAAAATGCCTGTTTTTCGCACCATTTTTTTTTTTACAGTGTTCACCTGACGGGGTGGAATATGTGATATTTTTATACAGCTGGTTGTTATGGATGCAAGGGGCATGTTTTTTTTTTTTTTTTGTTTACTTTGAAGAGCTTGGGGCTGCCATGGCAACCATCGGGTCACCGCAGCGAGAGGGAGCGCGAACTGCCCCGTATGCTGCAGTCAGCACTGACCGCGGGCATATGAGGGGTTAATCCACTGCCATCGTTGTTGTCAGTAACAGCCAGGCCTCTGCTGCTGATGAAGACACCACATGTGGGGCAGGGGATGGGCCGCAGGACAAGAATGCTCGTCCTGGTGCGCTAAGTACCTGAAGTTTAGGATGAGCATTCTCATCCTAGGTCCTTAAAGAGGACCTTTCACCACTCCTGACATGCCTGTTTTAATAGCTCCATGCATTCCCCACGTACTAACAGTTCTGTAACATCTATTCTTATATCTGTATGTTGTGCCATTCCTTTATTATTTGCACTAGAAGTTATGAGTGAATTGCTATTTGTCTTCAGTAAAGGAACAGAGGGGAGGTGGCTAGTTGGGGGGGGGGTGTACCTGCACAGACTGGCTCTATCCAATCAGTGCTGTCATGTTCAGACTGTACAGATACACACCCCCAACTTGTTACCTCCCCTCTGTTCCCTTACTGCAGGCAAATAGCAATTCATTAATTACTTCTAGTGCAAATAATAAAGGAATGGCACAACATAGAGCCATAAGAATAGATGTTCCAGACTTGTTATTACACGGGGAATGCATGAAGCTATTAAAACAGGCATGTCAGGAGTGGTGAAAGGTCCTCTTTAAGGTGTTAAATATACAAACAGACAAACAACTCACATACATAGCAAAAAACAATCTCTTAGACCTGTGTTCAAACCAACAAGCAAGCTCCAGTCGGCCACGCTACCCACGTAGCACATAACCAACACTTGAGGTGATACGAGAAGTGTAGAGACAAATAAAAAATATATAATAAATAAGTTACACTGAACATTTTCCCAAAAAAACACATATCAATCTGCTCAGCTCTTCCTGCTCTATAACATGCTGCCTGCAGATTGCTCTGCATTTTCATGTTGACAGGTTCCCTTTAAGTTCCCGTCTTTTGTGAAACCGTTAATTTTCTTCAGCCATTTTTTCTATATGTTTCTGGAAAAGTGGAGATTTACAGAACAGCTAATAACTTATTTGACAGTAAGTTCAGTCTCTGTATATAGGATGTGTATAGTGGCTATATACAAAGGAAGGCAAGCATGTTTGTCTACTGCTCACTGTTGAAATGAATCCGAGTCATATAAAATTCATAGGAAAGTAATTGATCAGCTCTGAAATAGCCACGGTGTAACTGCTCTCCCATTACCTTGCCCTGCGTTCTTGAGTTATTGTACCAGTACCTCCATAGAAAGTCACCAGTGTATCTTGCATGCTGCTGGGAACTTCTGGATCTTTATTACTTCTTGTCTAACCTACAATAGCCTAATGGAGAACTTTTGGAATTATCAAGCTGAATATCGGGATGAAGATGTAAGTGCTCATTGTGAAATGTTATAAGGCCCTAATGATGCTTGCTCTGTAACCATATCCTCTGTGGTACTTCTCCTAAAAATGTGAAGCATTATAACAAATGATGAAAACAATTGAATTATATTGAATTATGGGAATTCTGACTTTTTAGCCGTGGACACTTCTGGGAATAACAGCACTTATTGACCACAGTATCTCTCAGTTAACCATGTTCTCCATGTTTCAAATTTACTTTGCATGTTAATGCTCTTATAGTCTTACAGATATGACATACTGTGTTGGAACTCTCAAAGCAGATTTCTAGCTTTTTGGACATTTTTTTTCCACATTTAGTTTTTTAGACATTTTTAAATCAATCACTTTTTTTGTACAGTAAGTGAGATCTTTAGTGTTTGTCTGATGCTGAGCCATTCCTGAACCATTGCTGTTTATTACCTTCTGCCTGGCCGAATTCCATTGAATAGAGATGTTGGGGTTATTATTATTATTTATTTTTTTTACAGCGCTCACGACACAGGATAAATAACGTGATATTTTATTTTCAGGTGCGACAGTACCAATTATGTAAATGTTTACAGTTTTATTGGGAAAAGTTTCTTTTTTTTTACCTTTTTGAACTAATATTTGTGGATTTTTTTTGTATATTGTTTTACTTTTATTTTTTGCCCCCCCCTAGGAGACATGAACCTGTCATCATTGATTGATTGTACAGTATACTGCAAAACCTCAGGGTCAGAGGCATTCTGTAATAAGAGTTCTAATGCGGCAGGCCAAGGGTCCTTTACAAACATGGAAAGAGCGGGGATTTAAAAGGATTATGTGAGAATATGTCAGAAAATGACCTGTTTCTTAAAGGGAACCTGTCATCTCCGAAACACCCCCTGAACTAGAGTAAGCGTTGTATAGTGTAAGTGATGCTGAATCCGGATATGTAAGTTTTATCTTCATACTCGCTTGCATTCTGACGCTGTGCTCCCACAAACCTGCAGTAAAATGCACTCACTGGACTCCGGTGCTCACTCACATAATGGAGAGGACTCAAAGATGAGTCCTCTCAATGCATTTTACTGCTGGTTTGTGGGAGCACAGCGTCAGAATGGAAGTGAGTATGAAGATAAAACTTACATATTCGGATTCAGCATCACTTACACTATACACCGCTTACTCTAGTTCAGGGGGTGTTTCGGAGATGACAGGTTCCCTTTAAAGGGAAGTCTCAGTCTCATAGCTAGCCTATGTGATCGATGTCAGATAGGTGTGGGTCCCACCTCTGGGGCCCACTCTTATCTACAGAACAAGTTCCCCAAAAAGGGAGAGCAGCCGTGCCTGCATCACCCACTGCTATGGGAGTTCAGAAAATAGCTATTTCTGGCAGTCTCATACTGGTGAATGGAGAGTTGGCTGTGCATATATGGCATTGATGGCATATCCTAGCGATATGCCATCAATGTCTGAAATGAGAATACCCTTTTAAAGTTATTATGGTAAACATATTTTAAAGAATTTTCCACATCCCTATATTTGTAAAAAAAATCCTGCCACTAAGGCTAATAGCAGGTACCATGTCTTGGTATCTACAGAGCACTTTTCAGCAGTCAGCACTTTTCAGCAGTCATCTCATTATCATCACAGGCATGATTACAACGATAGATAGATAGATAGATAGATAGATAGATAGATAGATAGATAGAGCCACCATTTACAATGGGTGATTGTCAAATCTTATCTAGTCTTTCCTTGTACAGTGACCTCTGCACAGCTCACAGAGAATGCCTACAAAACTCTCCCATAGAACTCTGTCCATTGTGTCTGTGGCACATGGTGGCAGCTGAAACAGAATAAATAAGCTACAATCACAATATAAAAACAGGATTACAAATAGGACATGTGTCACTAACTGGCAGAAGAACTTCCCTATAAATTAATCCCTCCTGTCCCTCCTGCTCTGTAGCTAGCAGATCAGGCACCATGTTTAACAGGACATGTTCCCTTTAAGACAATTATATAAACCCTTTAGGATCTTGGGGGAGAGGGGGGGTACGTTCCCGATGCTGTGCTGATGTCATATGCAGAGTACAGGAGCTGTTTATGTCTGCCTGTATATCCTTCTTCAGACTTGCCTGATCTGATGTTTATGCAGTTTCTCAGTTCACTTTAAAAGCACAGTATAAGTGTCCTGGGAATGCTGCTTTTATTGTTACTGTGAAAACCTCTTTAAAGGGAACCTGTCAGCTCTGAAACACCCCCTGAACTAGAGTAAGAGATGTATAGTGTAAGTCATGCTGAATTCGATTATGTAAGTTTTATCTTCATGCTCACTTCCATTCTGAAGCTGTGCTCCCACAAACCAGCAGTAAAATACATTGAGAGTCCTCTCCATTATGTGAGTGAGCACTGGAGTCCACTGAGTGCATATTACTGCAGGTTTGTGGGAGCACAGCGTCGGAATGGAAGTGAGTATGAAGATAAAAATTACATAACCAGACTCGACGTCACTTACACTATACACCGTTTACTCTAGTTTGGAGGGTGTTTCAGAGCCGACAGGTTCCCTTTAACATCTTTACAGGAACAGTCCTAAGTTCCAGAGAATTCACTTTTAAAATAATTCCTAAGTATTTCTGTAGAATGGACGTGTAAAAGATGTATCCAGCTTTATTTCTTTCTAGACCATAGCCATTCTGTCTGCTGAGTGACAATGTGATGTTGTAACAGTAGGTAGTTGCAGTGCATTGTACCTGCCACAAGCAATAGATGACAGCGCAGCGGCAACAACCTGTGATATCACTGCCTGCGGGGAAGTAGGCCGAGTGTTTGTGTAGCCTTAAAGGGAATCTGTCACCAGCGACCTCCCTATCCAACTGTTTGCATAGACATATAGCTGTGATTCACCTGATTAAAACGCTGATTTTCTTTAGTTGATCTGAGGCTCCGTTCCTGAGTTTTCATACTTTTCTCTTAATATACCTTTGGTACAATGAGGTCGTCACCATTGCTCTTGTTCCAACCATGCTCATATTAGCAATAACTCTAAGGGTATTATAAAATTCTGTACAAATTTGTTTTTTTTTCACGTGGTTTTTTAGATCACTGCATGCTCTGGGTGTGGACTTTTGTGCTCATTTCCTGGTGTTTTTGTGCCATAGACACCCATAGCTTTTTTGCCCATGCTTGAAGAAAAGCATGTATCAATGTGTTTTACATATTTTTAATGGTAATTTTACATTTTAGGTTTTTGTTTTTTTCACAGAAGAAGTAACATCAGAGGGAGTACCTACTTTCATTTTTAAGTAGGCACCATTTTTTAGTGGGACGACCGGGAATTTAACATGGGGAGATTCCAACTCTTCCCCGAGAGATGATGTCGGGGAGAGAAGGATTGGGTTTGTTGAGTTTCAGAGCCCAATTCTTTTGTTCTCCCTGAACATAAGAGTCTAGTAGTGACCTCTCCTCCCCATATACATGCTTGAGTGACTGTGTATGTGTATGAGAGAATTGAGAGACAAACCAGCCAATTTTGGCTCAGCCAGATGAAGAAGGATTAGGCATTTTGAATATCTCCTGTCTGGCAGCAGCTTTTTCCTCCCTTGCCTTTGAAAATACATGCATGCTCAGACTAATCAAGTATTCATGTGTAAAAGGGAGTTGGGAGAGCCGAACAACTGCTCGGTGGACAGCTGTTGTTCTATGGGCACAAGATGTTCAAAAAGTTCAGGTAGTTTAGAAAATGACAATCCAGTAAACATATGGTTTGCCTTAAAACACTTTGTACCGTCATATTCATTTCTGTGTGCTCAGGACAGATATTATCTATGCTGTAAAAAGATGGATAGTACGTTGACAGTCATCAGGGATGAATATTACATTTTTCACTATGTAGACCTGCCAGTTTGAGTGATGGCTGTGATTCATTCTTTACTGTGTTACATAGCTCGTGATAAGTGTTTGTTTATATTACAATTTAATATCAGATAGACAGAAAGCTTAAAACAGTTCTCTGGTTTCATAATGACATTTTTTATCTGCTCATAGTTCCCCATGCACTCCATGTCTTTGCCCTGTATATAGCTGTATTTCATGTCAGCACTTTCCTTCCCCTGTTCTCAGCATCACTGCATCCTGGCAGGATATTTACATGCAGAACTTCCTGTTATTATCTGCTATCTGTGGGGTTTTCTAACCAAACCCAGTATGCTTTGCTCTGTAATGTTGCTCTGTTGCTGCTCTCTCTGCAGTAGACACGCCCCCTATTCCTCTCCATGTTAGGCAGATGAAAGCATGTTAGCAAACCTAGCAGGAAGCTGATGAAAACAGGAAGTTCTGTATGTAAACATCCTGCCAGGATGCAGTAATGCCGAGACCCAGGGAAGGAAAGTGCTGGCATGAAAAACTGGTATATTAGACAAAAATATTCATTGTTTGGAGTACTCTTTGCAGATTTAAAAAAGGTGTCATTTTGAAACTGGAAAACCCATTTAAAGTGAATGTCTACCTTTTTAAATCCAACATTGTGTGCTGTGATTACAATAATCTACAAAGAAGTGCAAATGAACCTGGCCATACACATCAGATAAATGTTGGGAGTACCTACAGATTTTGGCAGGATCAGCTGATCATCTAATATGTATGGTGGCCTCCTTACTATTTCTTGACAGCAGTTGTCAGGGGAGATAATGTAAAAAGCGGGCAGTTGGTTTTTAACTGCCGGATCCTTTTGTTCTCTGGGAGATAAGCCATTGCCAGTGGTGTCAGGCAGCGGCTTTCTCCCTCAGTGCAGGGATAAGCACACTTGTTCAGCCAAGCATAGCATACATCTTTATGGGGAAGGGGGAGTCAGGGGAGATAGCTGTTGGCGGAATGACATGTAATGCGTATTGCTAGCCTTAGCTGTCAGTTTCTTAACTGTTTCTATTGACTCTTGATAACTATGGTGCACTCCAGCTGACTAAGTCAGATTTCAAGATCGTCTTTTGCATGCAACGGAAGGCATCTTTGTTGGTCTCATGTTCATATGTGCCGGCATTGCTGAGAAAAAAATAAGTTTATTATATATGTAAATGGGCCTCTAGGAGCAACAGAGGTGTTGCGGTTACTCCTAGAGGCTCTGCTCTCACTACAACTGCTGCACCTTCTGTACTTTGACAGGGCCAGGCAGTGAAAACATCATCATACCTGCCTGGTCCTGCTAACCAAACTGCAGAGGGCGTGGCAGTTGTAGAGAGAGCTGAGCCTCCAGGAGTAATGGCAACGCCCCCTTTTGCCTTGAGGCTAATTTGCATATATTAAAACTTCATTTTTCTGTACAGATCACCCTGCAAAAAATGAACGCTGAGAAAGCTCCATACACATAACTACAAAAAGTTACAGGGGTCAGAATGTGTTTTTTTTAATTATTTTATCAGTATCAAAATGCAAGGAAAGCTATACATATAAAGGTATCGCCGGATTCGTACTGACCTGTAGAATGAAAGTAACTGGTCAGTTTTATCACACATCGAACATCGTAAATAAAAAAAAAAACCTGTAAGACTGTGGCGGAATAGTTTTTTCCAATTCCACCCCATTTGGAATGTTTTTCCTGCTTCCCAGTACATCAATGTTAAATAGTGATGAAAGTATAGCTTGTCCCACAAAAAAACAAGCCCTGATATGGCTATGCGAACGGAAAAGTAAAAACGTTATGGCAATGGGAAGGCAGGGAGTGAAAAACGGAAACGCAAAAATTAAAAACCTCCGAGGTAGAAAGCTTTAAAACATAACATGGCGTGTTCCTATGCTTTTCTTGTGTTATCATGATTTTTTTTTTTTTTACTTTAATGAGATAAACAGCATGATGTCAGTTTTTATGTTGGCAGTTTCCATAGAAGCTGTTCTATGAAACTTTTCTAGAATGGCTTGAGAAGTCACGACCTCCAAATACACAAAACGCATTAAACGAAAGGGAATCTGTCATGCTTTGTAAATTGCTGTCATGCCGCCAACGATATTTTTCATCCGTTTGCTATTTACACTTTTTTCAGATAGCTCACTCACTCATTTCTTTGGAGCCACGCACACATCTGTATTTTCTGTGGATTTGTGTGGCCATTCCACACATTATAAAACATGTCTTAGAATAGTCCTTTCTATTAATGGGAGTAAGAAAATGTGAAATACACATGAAAGGTGTCTGTATTATGCAGAGCCGTTGTTTGCAGACTGAAATACTGATACAGCCATGTGCATGTAGCTTAAAGTGGACCTGTCACCACTCCTGACATGCCTGTTTTTAACCCTTTCGCGCCCAGAGCTTTTTTTCGGTTATGCATTTTCGTTTTGCGCTCCCTGCCTTCAAACAGCCATAACTCTTTTATTTTTCTGTTCACATAGCTGTATGAGGGCTTGTTTTTTGCGGGACAAGTTGTACTTTCCAACGCCACCATTTAATATTGCATATGGTGTAGTGGGAAGCGGGAAAAAAATTCCAAACCGGGTGAAATTGCAAAAAAAACGCTATTCCGCTACAGTTCTACGGGTTTCTTATTTACAGCGTTCGATGTGCATTAAAACTGATCCATTACTTTCATTCTACAAGTCAGTACGAATCCGGCAATACCTAATATGTATAGTTTTTCCTGCGTTTTCATAGTGATAAAATAATTAGAAAGTTGCCCTTTTTTTTTTTTTTTTCCTTGTCAAATCTTGACCCCTATAACTTTTTGGTATTTATGTGTACAGAGCTGTATGGGGGCTCATTTTTTGCGGGACAATCTGAAGTTTTTATTGATACCATTCTGGGGTGTGTATGACTTTTTGATCACTTTTTATTTAATTTTTTTTAGAAAAAAAAGCGACAAAAAACGGCAAATCGCCATTTGGACACTTTTTTCCGCCACACAATTCGCCGTATTGGAATTTTTTTTTTATATTTTAAAATTACGGGCGTTTTCGGTCACGGTGATACCCATGATGTCTATATTTATTGTTATTTAGGTATTTATTTTTTACTTATACGGAAAGGGGGGTGATTTGAACTTTTACATCTTTTTTATTTTTTATATATTTTTTAACATTTTTTTTTATTTTTTTTTACTATTGGAAAGCTCAAATATGGGCTTATATATTGTGGCTTTTTTTTTTTTTCTTTATGAGCAATTATGGATTTTATAGACTCAGAAATCCATGAATTGCTCATTTCTTATCCTGGCCTGCCATCTAGTGGCCAGAATAAGAATTGCACTTTGAAAACTGTAATCCTCACCAGCGAGGATTACAGTTTTCATATGGTGTACAGACACCCCGATTGGCCACACGGGTTGAGACGCAACTAGATGCCGTGATCACGTGTGATCACGGCATCTAATCTCCGAGAAAGACGCCGCCGATGGCGGTAAGTAGCGGCAAGTCTCTGCTGTTAGAAACAGCAGAGACTTGCCGGCCATGACGCCTTAGCTCCATGCATTCCCCACGTACTAACAATTCTGGAGCATCTATTTTTAGGGCTCTGTTTTGTGCCATTCCTTTATTATTTCTGCTAGAAGTTATGAATGAATTGCTAGCAGTGTACAGTGAGGGCACAGAGGGGTGGTAACAAATTGGGGGGGGTGTACCTGCACAGACTCACACTATCCAATCAGTGCTGCTATTTTCAGACTGTGCTGGTACACACCCGCAACTGATTACCTCCCCTCTATACCCTTACTGCAGACTGCTAGTAATTCAGTCATAACTTCTAGTAGAAATAATAAAGGAATGGCACAACATACAGACATAAGAATAGATGTTCCAGACTTGTTATTACATGGTGAATGCATGAAGCTATTAAAACAGACATGTCAGGAGTGGTGAAAGGTCCTCTTTAAGTAAAAAGTATCAGGATCTATGGCACCCACTCAGGAGCACCAAATTTCCATTTTGGTGTTCCTAGATATGGTGCACTTTATGTCAGTTCCCATACCATTTGACTGGATCCACAGCACATATATAATTATCCATATATTATTTTCTCTAGAAGTTGTGTCCGACTTAGCCCTGTTACATCAGTAATTCTGTCTCAAACAGGTAGTGGTCATTTGCACATTCAGATTTAATACCAGCTTTATGGGAGGAACAGAAAATAAGATTGTAAAATGGCAATGACAGCTGGTACTTGTAATGCAAAGCAGATAAAACACAAGCAGCACCTTTTATTTCAACAGTAAAAAGATAAGAAACCTAGTATTCTTCCAGATTAAACGCCTAGCCGTATTGCGGTTTTCTTTCTGCAGAAGCTGACTGGTGCCTTAACCCAACAGGTTGACCCATTATTCTGGATAGGAACTTTGGAGTGAATTTTTGCTCTTCAATATAATTGTTAAATCTAAATAGGTTAATTGTTTATTTATTTTACGCACTCATAGCGCTGACATATTCTGCAGCGCTTTACAGACATTGGCAACAATCATTCTGGGCTAACATTCACCATTGCCTTTCCTGACAAAGCGATTTTCAGTTTGTTTTTTTGTTTTTCATTCCCTGTCTTTCATGAGATACAATTTTTTTTATTTTTCCATTGCCGTATGAGGGCTTGTTTTTTTGAGGTTGTACTTTCTAATGTAGTGGGAAGCTGGAAAAGAAATCTAAATGTGGTGGATTTGGAAAAAAAACAGGCAATTCTGCCATAGTTTTGGGGTTTTGTTTGTATGACGTTCCCCAATGCAGTAAAAATGACCTGTTAATGTAATTTCGTGGGTCAGTACAACTACAGAGATGCCACATTTTTCTGTGGGTCAATACAATTACAGAGATAACACATTTTTATATTTTTTGTGTTTTAATATTTAAAAGCAAATAAAAACTGTGGATGTGAAGGGGATAACTTTCCATAACAGGAATACCCCTATAAATTCCCTGTAATCCAGACAGTTAATAAATTGATGTCCCTGATAAGTATAGTAGGGGCCATGCAAAGGATAACAGTGGGTGAGTGGAGGAGTGGGTCAGTCATAATTTACAAGTTTAAGGGCTCTTTCACACGAGCGGATGCCGTGCGTGGAATCCTCTGCGTGAAAGAGAGCCAAGCCCCGTTCTGGACAGCAGAGACACGGAGCCCTAACATGATTGATAATGCTCTGTTCCTCTCTGTGATCTTTTTACTACGAAATCACAGTGACAACTTTATCTCACTGTGATTTTGTAGTAAAAAGATCACAGAGAGGCATTATTAATCATGTTAATGCTCCGTGTCTCTGCTGTCCAGAACGTGGCTTGGCTCTCTTTCACGCAACGGATTCCACGCACGGCATCCGCTCGTGTGAAAGAGCTTTAAAGGCAATATTGCTGATACCTGTCATAGTGCATGGCCTGGTATATAGAGGCGCCTCAGCTCAGCTTCTACTATTAATTATGTAAAACAGTATATCATGAGTGAAGATGACATGCAAATGGCGATATAAAGAATATCTCACGTACACAACTATTTACAAAGAAATGAAATGTGGGGCCCCATTGATTTTAATGCTCTGTGGTTACCGCGTTACTGTGGACATTTTTTAAATACATAGTGAGAGATTTATCAAAGTGGTGTAAAGTAGAACTGGCTTAGTTACCCATAGCAACCAGTCATATTCCACCTTTCATTTTGGACAGCTCCTTTTGAAAATGAAAGGTGGAATCTGATTGGTTGCTATGGGTATCTAGGCCAGTCCTGCTTTACACCAGTTTGAGAAATCTCCTCATACTTTCTTCTGCTATTAGTAACAAGAATTTTAGGATGTTTTTTGTGTGATTTGGTCAGTCATTAACAATTCTTTTGTGTTTTTTACTCCGTTTAGTCTCCATCTCCTGATTCTTCCACGCAGGGAGCAGAATCCACAAACCGACAGCATCATCAGAATGCCTGTGATGCAGCAGAATCCTCTTCTAATAAGGAGGTACGCCTACATTCTGGTGGATGTCATTCAGCTCCGTTCTTAGGTGTTTTCGGGTCATTTACGTGCCATATTCTTTATCACTCTTTAGGTTTCTCGTGGTCTCACTTGACCTTGGCCACCCTTCTTTCCAGATATAAACTCTGTACCAAAAAAACATTTTTTTAGTTTTGTCCTTGTACAGATCTTAAACACCGAAAAATATAGTCACCACACATATATATTTAAACAAGTCTCTATCTTTATTAGTACATCAATAATTACAAATAAATAACAAGATACATATGGTTTATAGTGGTGGTTAAAAATGGTACGAATGAGATAAAAAAGCACAAAATATAAATGGGGGTCGCAGTGGGAGGCGCCCCAGACCAAAGGTAACTAAGCAAAAAATCTAAAGTATAATAATAATAACCCATTAGGTACCCCCTAATTTCTAATCAGCCAATCACATGGCGGCAACTCAGTGCATTTAGGCATGTAGACATGGTCAAGACAATCTCCTGCAGTTCAAACCGAGCATCAGTATGGGGAAGAAAGGTGATTTGAGTGCCTTTGAACGTGGCATGGTTGTTGGTGCCAGAAGGGCTGGTCTGAGTATTTCAGAAACTGCTGATCTACTGGGATTTTCACGCACAACCATCTCTAGGGTTTACAGAGAATGGTCCGAAAAAGAAAAAACATCCAGTGAGCGGCAGTTCTGTGGGCGGAAATGCCTTGTTGATGCCAGAGGTCAGAGGAGAATGGGCAGACTGGTTCGAGCTGATAGAAAGGCAACAGTGACTCAAATTGCCACCCGTTACAACCAAGGTAGGCAGAAGAGCATCTCTGAACGCACAGTACGTCGAACTTTGAGGCAGATGGGCTACAGCAGCAGAAGACCACACCGGGTGCCACTCCTTTCAGCTAAGAACAGGAAACTGAGGCTACAATTTGCACAAGCTCATCGAAATTGGACAGTAGAAGATTGGAAAAACGTTGCCTGGTCTGATGAGTCTCGATTTCTGCTGCAACATTCGGATGGTAGGGTCAGAATTTGGCGTCAACAACATGAAAGCATGGATCCATCCTGCCTTGTATCAACGGTTCAAGCTGGTGGTGGTGGTGTCATGGTGTGGGGAATATTTTCTTGGCACTCTTTGGGCCCCTTGGTACCAATTGAGCATCGTTGCCACGCCACAGCCTACCTGAGTATTGTTGCTGACCATGTCCATCCCTTTATGACCACAATGTACCCAACATCTGATGGCTACTTTCAGCAGGATAATGCGCCATGTCATAAAGCTGGAATCATCTCAGACTGGTTTCTTGAACATGACAATGAGTTCACTGTACTCAAATGGCCTCCACAGTCACCAGATCTCAATCCAATAGAGCATCTTTGGGATGTGGTGGAACGGGAGATTCGCATCATGGATGTGCAGCCGACGGTTATCCCCTTATAGTGTTAATCGTGGCTCCCTGGAACACTTTAGGTGTTCTTGTACAGATCTTGTCAAATCTCTGTGAAAGCACCTTCAGTTTTGTCGTTAAAGGGGATGTCCCATGGAACATATTCTACATTTTTCAAATCAGCACCTGGATCTGAATATTTTTGTAATTGCATGTCGTTTTTTTCCTTTTTTCTCTGTTGATCTCAGCTATATTTTTGAGTTGGTCGCACATGCTCAGTTCCAGCCTTCAACTGCCACCAGCCATATCTACTGAAGCTGTGATGGTTACAGGGAGAGATCTGCAGCAGAAAGTATGTGATAGAGAGAGAGAGAGCTGCAGCAGAAAGGACACCACCTAAGCTACAGAATTATTTTTTAAATTTATTTGTTTATGTAGTAGGAAATCATACAGTTTTATAATATACACGTAATTAAAATTCTGCATAAATACCTTTCTTATATCAGGCAGTTGACCGCTATATGCAGAAGAATGGTATAGCCTATGTATCAGTCCACAGGTTTAGTCCAATGTAGCTCTCCTACGGATACATTTTACAGGACTAAAATGGACTATGCCAATTTTTTTCTTTAGGGAGAGGCACACGCACAGATATAATAAAGGTCCTCAAGCAAAATTTGAAACAGATGTATATTAGAAAATTGTTTGACATACTATTATGTAAAGAAATGTAATCATTAAAACCGGAATACCTCTTCAAGTGTGGAGTATATAGTATTGTAAGACATGACTGGTATGTACTTACATTTTGGTATACAGTATTTGTGTCTTCCATTCCATGCTTTGTATGCCTCTGAGCTTCATGGGCACAGGAATAATCCTATGAATAATATAGATGTTTTACCGTCCTTTCAGCCCTCAGAAATCCTACGACCTACTGACAGTCTCCTAGGCAGGAACTTCACGAGGTAGCATGCAGTGCTTGCAAGCATTACCCAGTGTCAACCCAGGAGCCTGCAGATGCAACCCTGAAATCCCCATTTACTGGAACATGCTAATAAGACACGTGCACCAGTCTCTAAATAACCACTAATAGTTTGAGAACAGCCTAATTTTTCTTAACAAGTGGCCGTCGGACTGCATTTGCTGTCTTTGGTGTGATATGTGCATGATGTCGTTTTTGTTCACCTTGCTGCATATGTCTTCCTTGTCTTTGAAACAAACATTGTTTGTCTTAATTACAGTCCAGGAAGAGCCTGGCTTCATTCCCGACCTACGTAGAAGGTAAGAATGAGAATGGATAGCCATTGATATCCAGCAATGCTTTTTTTTGGCAGGATAAATTTAAACTTTTGCATCTCATTGTATCATTGTGGTTTGTACATGAGATAGTTGAAGCAGGTTTATTTTATTATGTGCTATAAATGCATGTGAGTTTTCGGAGGATTTAGTCCACATGTTATTTTAGGCACTGCTGTCTCTTATTCTAATTGGCATAGCTTATTAAATATACTTATTGTAGCCCGATATCTCTGCATGTATAGACCATAGTAAGCTCCACCAATTCCAATGGAGTAGCATTGGGTATATCGTACATTGTGCGATGTCCTGAAGAGGTGGGTTTCCATGTTGCTTTTTAATGGTTTGATAGTGGGTGACAGTCTCATTTCTTGGGGTAGCAAATTCCAGAATATGGGAGATGCAGAGGAAAAATCTTAGTGGTGGTTGTGTCTAGTGCAGATAAGTGGAGAGCAAAGAAGGAGGTATGGAGATTATGGAGATTATTATGCGTGGGGATGTATCAGAAGATGAGATGAGAGATGTATGGAGGAGATAGGTTGTGGACTCCCTTAACTGAATTCCCTAGACAATGGGTGGCTAGTGAAAGAATTAGCAGAGGGGAGAAGCAGTGGTGAAATGAGGGGAGAGGTGGATTAAACGGGCAGCAGAGTTGAGAGTAGTTTAGTGGATAGTCTTCTTACTGGGGTTCTGTTGGCATGGTCTTATACTGAGTATATAAATAACAAAATACAGTTAATGTGGAGTTCCATTTTTCTGTGAGAATAGAATATGAGCCTTCAGGGAGACATACAAGGCAGTAGATGTTCAAGATGAAGCACAGAGTATTAGGGGCTCAACAAAGTAGTTCAGACACAGACAATAGTGGAAGTTGTTGGAAGTTGTGCATCTGTTATGGCTGTCCTGGAAGCTGGGGGAAGTTGAGCATCTGTTATGGCTGTCCTGGAACCTGGTAGAAGCTGTGCATCTGTTATGGCTGCCCTAGAAGCTGGTGGAAGTTGAACATCTGTTATGGCTGTCCTAAAAGTTGGTGGGATTTGAGCATCTGTTGTGGCTGTCCCAGAGGTTGGTGAAAGTTGAGCATCAGTTATGGCTGTCCCGGACATTGGTGGAAGTTGAGCATCTGTTATGGCTGTCCTAGAAGCTGGTGGAAGTTGAACATCTATTATGGCTGTCCTAGAAGTTGGTGGGATTTGAGCATCTGTTGTGGCTGTCCCGGACGTTGGTGGAAGTTGAGTATCTGTTATGGCTGTCCGGGAAGTTGGTGGAAGTAGAGCTAGAGCATCTGTTATGGCTGTCCCGATCAGTCACTGCCCTGCAGGTCCAGTGGAATACTGTATTTCTTTCCTTTGTATACAAGGCGTAATGTACTATATACTAAACAGGTCAAATAAAAATGAAATTACAAGACAACCTTTGACAAACTCTTTCTGCAACTACTGTTACCTTCCTAAGGCAGTAATACAATGTATCAAATTCTATAACGCAGCAGGCTAATGGGCAAGTTTTTAAATTAGACTTATTCATCCTGTCCTCTGTCCATATATGAGCAGAGTTAGCTAGTGATCTTTATAATGCTAAAACTACCTTAAAGGGGTATTCCGGTAACGTAACTTAATTTTTGATAAACTGCATTAAGGCTGCAAGCTGTGACCCAACCAGAACCCATACCTATACATATAACCAGAGCTTCATTTTACCTTGCAATCCATTTGTCTAGCTCCTGTGTGAGCCTGCAACACACTGAGAGTATCATGGCGCCTGATCTTCCCTCACAAAACTACAATCCCCACAATGCCTAGCTTTCCTGCTGCGAGTCTGTGCTTGTTAATGAGTGTTCATGATTACTGATTGGCTGCCTGATATCACAGTGCAGTCACGCCCCCTCTTCTCAGTAATCAGCAGCACACTGACATTTAGCTAGAGAATTGATAGCAACACACTGAGCATGCTTGACCTAACAAAGGCTCAGAACTACAGGTCGGAGCCATGGTAACTTATGAGGAACACAGTGGGTAGCAAAGGAAGAAAACTACTTTTATAACTACTGAACGATAAATATGTGAAATTGACATTATATTAGGTAATTATTGAGGATGAATTAGTCTAAAACATAAGTTATATTTATGGTAACCGGAATACCCCTTTAAGGTGTGTATAAGTAACGTAGCTGTTCCTGGACATGCTACATTTTTTTCTAATCAAGAATTATTCCACTCAACCTAAAACCCATAAAACAAACAGTGACAGAGTAAACCTTATAGAAACCAATTTGCTAAAATGAATTTACCATTGACTTTTAATCCATGGAAGGCCTTATACACATGATAGAACATGTCCTATACTTGGCCGCAAAATGTGGACCTCGGACCAATTAAAGTCAATAGGTCTGCAGAAAATGCAGCTGCAACACAGACAGTATCTGTATTTTGTGAATCCACAATTTGGGGACCTCAAAATACATACGGTCGTGATCATGAGGACTAACTGTCCATTAGTAAGTTGCAGAATCTTATATTAGGATGATTGGGAAGTGTACATCTCTGGTTTTTCCATTACCATGAAACTGAGCAAATGTATGACATATAATTACTGTTATTTCCAGAGCACGCTATTACTTCCAGCTTGCAGACTGTTTATCACCACAGGCTCGCCAATTCCATCTTGCTGGAGGAATGCGGCTATGCAGCAGGGTTTTTACTTTAATAGTGGGAGTAAGGAACGCTGACCCTTGGTCTTCTTGAGTGATGGCTGCTGCTGAATTTTGTTTTCTGTTCCACTGTATTGCAAGCTTTGTAAAATTATATTGGAAACTATACTGGAAGGTGTATGACCGTGAGAATAATTGACTATATCTATGTATTTGAACAGATCCAGTAACTGTCTAGAATGTGTAAATCTAGTACAGTGGAAGAATAGGTTGAATGTGTCTGAAGTGTCCTTTAGCTGTCCTGTCTCCAATGGGGATCATGATTTTCTATCTTAATATCTAGCACCCGCACACAATAGGGACAATTACGTAGGTAGTGAATAAATGCAGTGCTGAATTAAATGTAACAAACCAAGGACTCTCTGTGACCAGCTATCACCCAGGCTCAATGCACCCTGTGCTAACATCAGATTTTCTGTTATAATTGATTTAGATTGTTCAGAAGAGGAGAGGGACTGGTGACCAAGCTGTCAGATAGCCAGTCTGATGGATTTACCACAACAGCATTTAGCTGCTTGTACTGTGAAACTTAGAAGTCAAACAAGGCAATTTCTTAATATAAACCCAATTTAAAAACATTTAGCACAATTTAAATCAATAATAAAAAAGCAGATGCCTTGAAAAGCATCTCAGGATTCAAGATACCATATGTATAACATTTTTAGAAGGCATCATGAAAGAAACACTTTCTTTTAGCATCTGCAAGATACCATGATAACTGTGTATAACTAATAATGTTTGTCCCAATATTTGAAGGGTCAGACATTGACCTATGACAGCTACCGTCCAACTGATAGCACCAGAGGCACAGCTTTCTTTTTTGGAAAGAGAGCTAATTTGTATATTTTTTTCTCAGAGGAACATTTCATGGCCTATTGGACTCCTTACACCTGCGAAGCTCTCGCCACAAGGAGAACTAGTATACCCCGGGTTCCCGTCAGTGGCTGCTTACTCAAGTAAGGCTACTTTCACACTGGCAGTAGCCTTTTCCGTGCTACCACAAGTCCACAGTGCTGGGGGAAGTCTGCTCCGGCCCGATTCACTATAACGGGGGCGGGTCGAAGGTCTGGCCGCAGCGCGGCAAACATGCTGAGAGGCGGCCAGACAAAAGCAGCAGCGTGCTGTAGTTTTAATCTGTTTTAAGACCTCTCGGCATGTTTGCCGTGCTGCAGCTGGACCTCCGGCCAGCCCCAATTATAGTGAATGGGGCTGGAGCAGACTTCCACCAGCACGGTGGACTTGCGGTAGCACGGATCCGGCAGGCTGTTCCCCTGCTGGAAAAGGCTACCGCCAGTGTGAAAGTAGCCTAAGCCAGTACTCTCTGCTCTGGACTAATGAGGGGGAAGTTGTCCTGAAACAGGTGTCTGCAGAAGAGATACTAGTTTGGCTATCATCCTATGTTATCTCTCAAGCCTTGTTTAAAAGGTTGAACATTGACTTATAGGATAGCACCTTTCCAACTTGTGGTTTCAGAAGCAAAACTTTATTTTCTTTGCTTGCTCATTTGTTTATGTTTAATACTTTATTTTAAGTGTATATATATTTTCTCCTAGTCCCTGGACCCTGTGATCCAGAAGATTTAATTGATGGCATAATATTTGCTGCCAATTACCTTGGCTCAACTCAGCTACTGTCTGACAAAACTCCATCTAAGAATGTGCGCATGATGCAAGCACAAGAAGCAGTTAGTCGGATTAAGGTAAGGGGTTAAACTTCTTGTCACTTGTTATGTTTAGAGAGTACTGTTATCACCCAATGCTCTGTACTCAAACTTCTGTGATTCATCTTCCCACGGTCTAATTAGGAAACAGAATAATAACATGAATCAGCTAGAAAGAGCACAGAGTGTAGAAAATATATACAAAAAAATCTCAGCAGTCCCTTATGATTATCCTCTCGTTTGATCCTATCTCATATTACAAAAAAAGTTTGAGAAATTTTGACCCCTTCTGACCACACATCAGGCAGAACTGGACTATGGCAACTGGCTGCGGCAGGTGCCCTCCTTATTTGCTCTGAAGCCAGTCTTGATAAGCTTGCCTCCCTAGCAAAGCCATATCACCTTAAGACATCTGCCAGACAAAAATGGAATGGATCAGGAGGACATTAACACCTTATACTTTCCAAGGTTTTTTGTGAACATGCAGAAAATCCTGCAGACAGAAACTTTAGTCTTGCATTAAAGGAGTTGACCATCTTTTGACGCTTCTGTATATCTTACATTTACATTATCAGTAATATTGTGTCTCTACATCTCTGTTACATTATTTCTTCTGTGGGTAATAGCACTCTTCCTGTTACTTGTAGCTGGTCATATTTAAGAATGGCCATGATGGATAAAACTATTATTAGTTATCTGAAGGTGGAATTAATATTTAATTAACTCTCTGGCTATTCTCAGTCTGAACATAAAAAGGGGTTCTCCAAAACTGTGAACCCGTTTGCCCTATTATCAGGCAGGGTTTGGAGATTTAAAAAACCTCTCTCCTATCACTGGGGCTCCAGTTCCACCACCGAGCTCTCTTCTCCTCTGCTTCAGGCCAGTAGTGCAGGGGCGGATTGGCCATAGACCTTACAGGGAAATTTCCCGTGGGCCGATGCCTTGGGGGCTGCCTGGTCCCTCCTCACGTCCAGCCAGTGGAAGTTTTTGAGGATGTATTTTGTGCTGCTGGCAGTATCTTGTGATGGACTGTGGTATTTGGCTCTGTTGGGGTAGTATAATGTGCCACAATATGGTATTGCTGGCCCTGCCTTCCATCAATTTGGACCCAACTTCAATATGGGGCCACTTTTAGTATTTTTTCCAAGCCCACTTTAAGTTCCCAGTCTACCCCTGCAATAGTGTAATGTTCCGTCTACACTCATTGCCACACTCATGGACTGGCTGGCAGCGGTAACATCCGTGTAAATGGTACATCAAAATTCCAGTCCAGTGGGGACCAGAAGTGGAGGAGAAGGGAGCTTGAGCTGGAAACGGAGGCCTTGTGACAGGTGAGTCTTTTTTTTTAATCCCTGCCGTTTGCCTGGCAACATCAAAAGGGGTTCCCTATCTTGGAGAACAACATTAAAGGAGTTTTCTCAAAGAGAATGGCACCACTGTCCGATCATTGATGGTCCTATTTCTTCATCTCCTGTAAATCACAAGAGAAGTGGCAGCTAAATGGAGTTCTAGTGATTGACATTGGTCACAATGGAGACACTGACACCAGTTGAGCATTGGAGGTGTATTTTCTAGAGATATGCTACCAATGTCTCTGATGAGACAACCCCTTTAAGACAACTGTATTGCTACTGATTAGTTACCCTTTGGTGAGATGATAGATTAGGGATGAAGGGTTACATTCCCTCCATCTTCATTATTTTAACAATGCTACATCCACATCTTAATATGAGTTGTTTCCATTACCGTTAAGTTCATGTTTCATACAGACCAGTTTTCTTTCTCATTTCTGTGGATTCTAAAGATGTGAAGACATCTGAGTTTTATTAGCGACACATAATATATGGCAGATAGCGTTAAAGAAGCCAGCACAACTGTGAAATACGTTAAAAATGAGCAGCCGTAACACCCTAAGCACCGTAGCTGGTAATGCTAGCCTCTCCAGTTCTGTCTTACATTGTCAGTAGCTGCCTCCTATACTCCCCTGATGAGAAGCAGAATCTGTAACCTATTCTCTAACCATATTCCTGTCTCTGTTTATTTCATGCTAAGCAGATGGCCCAGAAATTAGCCAAAAGCAGGAAGAAGGTGCAGTACAATCTCATCACTTTGTTGTTATGCTTGTTATTTTATTTTATTTTATTTTTTTGTTTTAGCTTGCATTTTCCTATCTTGATGTGTCATCTTTTCTGTGAAAGCTATCCTCTCTTTTTAAGTCTACATAAACATTTCATTCCTTAAACTATAACCATTAACCACTGACCATTAAGACGTTCATACCTGTTGTGGTCATGCATACAGTACCTGGGTTTCATTAGTTACAACCTAAGTTTAAAAAAAAAGAAATGACATAGGAAATGGGAATGGGCAGCCATTGCAGCTCCTATTTTCCCATGGTCTAAGAATGATAAATCTACCCGGTTATGCATTACTACTTTGTCTTACCTATATTGCAGAGTTGCTTAAAGGACATCTGTCAGCAGATTTGTAGCTATGAAACTGGCTGACCTTTTGCATGTGCACTTGGCAGCTCAAGGCATCTGTGTTGGTCGCATGTTCATATATGCCTGCATTGCAGAGAAAAATGACGTTTTAATATATGCAAATGAGCCTCCAGGAGCAATGGGGGCGTTGCCTTTATACCTGGAGACTCAGCTCTCTCTGCAACTGCCGCTTCCTCTGTGCTCTGACTTACAAGGCTTGGCATGATGATGTTTTCACTGCCTGACTCTATCAATTGAAGTGGAGAGGGCATGGCAGTTGCCACTAGGTGTAATGATAGCTCCCCCATTTTGGCTAGAGGCTCATTTGCATATATTAAAACTTAATTTTTCTCAGTAGTGCGGGCACATATGAATATGGGACCAACACAGATGCCTTCAGCTGCCAAGTGCACATGTAACAGGTCAGCCAGTTTCATAGGTACAAATCTGCTGACAGATGCCCTTTAAGACTAAAAAATAGAAATGGTTGAGCAGAGTTTTTGAAAAAATAGACAACGAACCGGTGCTCTATCCAATCAGCTGTTGGGACGGTATAAAAATATTGTATATTAAGAGAAACCTACTGACTACCCCATGAATATTTTCTTTGTGCAGGTCTAGACTGCCTAAATTGACACCATCTACTTGATTAGTATATCTGCTCCTTTGTTATTTTGTGTGGAAGTCCCTGTTTAGTCCCTGTGATTTAATATTTGGGACAAATGACAAATAATGCAAGCAACAAACTGTACTACAGTGAGTAATCAGTTTAACATATGCGTAACATAGCACGCCATATTTATTAATGGAGATCTTCAGCAAATATGCTGCAATGGACATATGAGATATATATGCAGATGAAAGGACCATAAATGTATAAATGAATTGCCAGCAGTCTGAAATAAATCTCCAGCTGTGTGTTACTAGTTGGGGTGTGTCCCTGCACAGTCTAATACCATCCAATAAAGTACTGGCAGTGTCAGACTGGGCAGGGACCCACTCCCCACTGGTAACACCCATCTGGACCATAATTGCAGACAGCTGGCAGTTCATTTATAAGCTTCTAGCAGGAATAATAGAAGTTTGGGACAAGATAGAGTAGTAAGAATGAATGCTTCAGTATTGTTAGACACGTAGAACAGACATGCTAGAAGAGGAGACAGGTTCTCCTTCACTGTTGATAGAGTGGACAAAATGCATTATTTACTGTGAAGTGCATCCAGTAATTAATAGTCTTATACCACAAGGACCCCATACACATTTGTAAAGTCACTCTAGCCAGGAATGATTTAATTAGTATTTTTCACATTTTTATTTTTTTATTGGCATACAGTAGTTTTAGTTGCTTTTATAATGTGGTGAACGAGCACTTTATTTTATCTGTTTGTACTGTCTACTGGTCTTCTGATTCAGATTAGGTATCTCCTAATATACAATATGTATTACGTTCAAGACAGCTTGTTGTTAGCATTGACTGCTTGGTTTCCTGTGGGTCAAGGATTCCATCACAGCCGCCTCAGTACCTCAGTATTAGGGATCATGCAGACAAACATATTTTTTTCCGTTTTTGTTCTGTTCCGCAAAAAAATAGAACATGACCTATTCTTGTCCGTTTTGCAGACAAGGACAGGCATTGTTACAATGGATCCTCAAAAAAAAGGGATGCAACACGGATGTCATCCGTTTTTTTTGCGGATCCGTGTTTTGCAGACCTCAAAATACTGTACATACGGTCATGTACATAAGCCCTTATGTGGTGAGATGCCCATAATAGAGTTTACAGAAACTCCAGAATGATTTTTTTTATTTTACATGTGAGTGATGATTTACACATTGCATACAGTACACTGGACCTGACTGTTACACCCTCCATGTTCTTTGCTGGATGCATTAGTAAGCCAGTTATCAGAACAGTGGTACAGTGTGACATGATATACAATTGCAATGTAAAAAAACATTTGATTTTCTTGCTTGCTGCTGGTAACCATAGCCTAACAAGCTAATGAGATGCTATAGTATTACATATATAGAAAATACAGGCCGCTTAAAGTGTAACTGCCATTCTATTTTTTATTTTTGTACTATGTAGGGGCAGTGATACTGACCGTTTTTGTAATCTACTTTAATTACTGAAATTTTACATTTCTATTAGAAAAATAGCTCTAAAGTGAACCATTTTGAGCCTTAGCAACACTCTCTGTCTTCTGTTTACATAACTGTGGAGACTTGCTCAGTACTGACTGTATTATGTAAACAGAAGACAGAGGAGCGTTGCTAAGGCTCAAAATGGTTCACTTTAGAGCTATTTTTCTAATAGAAATGTATGATTTTAGTAATTAAAGTATATTACAAAAATGGTCAGTATCACTGCCTCTATACATTACAAAAAGAAAAAGAAAATGGCAGTTACACTTTAAAGAGGTTGTTTCATGATTAACTATCAGATCACTCAAACATAAGTTTATTTAAAAATTTCTCCTGTTAGTCTAGATATTGCTGTTTTTGTGGCGCCCTATGTTGTCTTTTATAATCCCTCTCTGATCGTCCGTCTAATGGGGCGCATTTACTTATGCCGGCTTCATGTCACTATTTATTTTTCCGTTCTTCTGCTCCATCAGAAGAACAGAAAAATAACAAAAAAAACGGTTTCTGTATTTTAAGCTTCATTTATGCACATTTGACGTCTGTTTTAGCCATTTCTGTCCGAGATCCGTAATTTTAGACCGAAAAAAGTCCTGCATGCATAAAATAAAGGATCTCAGACAGAAATGGCTAAAATGGATGCCAAGTGTGCATAGATAACGGATGCTTAAAATATGTGATCCGTTTTTTTTTCTTTATTTTTCTGTTCTTGACGTGAACCCAGCATTAGTGTGTCTAAAAGTAGACAGGCTAAAGATGGACCAGATGCAGAATTGTGATTTGTGACAACAAAACTTGAATGACGAGAAAAGTAGATGACAACAAATATATGATAGCTTGTGAAAGTAATGAACATTTGGATTTTTTATACCTCACTCTTCTTTTGGGAGCCTACGGTTCAGTTTTGTCTGCTCTGTATATCATCTTAGCGTTGGTGAGTGATTTGTCTTCACTTTTTGACTCGCTGTTTTTGTAGGCCGCAGAAGGAGAAGCTCAGCCCATGACTGAGGTGGACTTGTTTATCTCAACTCAAAGAATAAAAGTTCTGAATGCAGATACCCAGGTAAGGAAGCTGCCAACATTGGAGAAGTGCCAGGAAAGGAAAAAGCAATGAGAGATCTTTCTTATAGTATCGTTCATGTATTCGATACAGTACAATAACTTTACAAGGAATGTACTGATATGTTACTCTTCCTCAGTCTCATTTTATGGCCATGACTGTATACCCAAAGACTGGATTCACACATGCAGTTTTTTGAGGCCAGAACAGAAGGGGATCCAATCGGTCGCAAAAACTAGAAAAGAAGGTTCTACTTCCGCTTAGCTTAAAACAGCAATTAAAACTATATGTGTGAATCCAGCCACAAACATGTTCACCTTAAAGGTAAGTCAGTTACTGTGCCAGTATGCTTTTAGTCTTTGGGAAGTAACCAGTTTTAAATGGCTTTGTCATATCTACCATATCTACTGGAGTGTTTGAGAGCGGCATATGATATTTATATTGTTTTATATTAATTGATGCATTATTTTTGCTGCTTTCTACATGAATTGATGGATAGCTGTCATTCTGTAGACACTCAGAGATAGCTGTCCATTAACTTGTAGGCTGGGGAGCAGGACTCGCAGACTCATTTCTTTAATCTGAGCTAAAATTTACATGATACCTGAAAAGCCTCTTTCAGCTAAAGCTTTGTTCACACGTCAGTTATTTGATCAGTTATTTCCATCAGTTATTGTGAGCCAAAACCAGGAGTGGAGCCTACACAGAGATCAAATGTAATGAAAAGATATGCACCTGTTCAGTGTTTTTGACCCGTACTTGGCTTTGGCTCACAATAACTGATGGAAATAACTGATCAAATAACTGAAGTGTGAACAAGGCCTAACCTGTGGAGAGAAGACTCCTTTACTATTCAGTTGTTCTGACAATTCCATCTGGGATCACGGAACTGGCTGCGGGCTCTTCCTCTGACGTCACAACCAGCTATGCTCCTGTTTTTCCTCTTTCATTCAGCAGCATAATGTAGATGTAGCTGAATGGGAAGAAAGAGGAGCACATCCAGTCGCAACCTCAGAGGAAGAGCCTGCAGCCAGTTGGGCGATCACTTGATCCCATGCAGGATCAAAAAATCGTCAGGGCAAAAATACAACTCAAATGGGGTAATGTATCAAACTGGTGTAAAGTAGAACTGGCTCTGTTGCCCATAGCAACCAATCAGATTCCACCTTTCATTTTTGATAGCTCCTTTGGAAAATGAAAGGTGGAATCTGATTGGCTGCTATGGGCAATTAAGCCAGTTCTACTTTACACCAGTTTGATAAATGACCCCATTTGCGTTGTATTTTTGCTCTGTACCTTCTCAAGCAGCTCAAACAGATCCCCACGGATCAGATATTAATGACCTATCCAGAGGATACGTCATAAGTTAAAAAAAAATCTCGGAAAACACTTTTAAGCTAGTTTGTTTAATAGGTGTAATTATTTTTATATTTGAATCCCTCCACATCATTGGAGCAGCAGCAGAGTTATCAGTATGTCTATCTTCTCTTTCATCTGCCGAATGTTAGGAAACAGCCTACCTGGTTATTTGAGACTTCTCCTTAGTGATCCTGGAGGACAGGCTTGGTTTTCTGTTCAGAGAAGTATTAGGGGATGTTCTTGCTGCTGAAAACTGGGTCTTCACGTGGCTGACTATAAGTGATTGTCATCTTCGACATTGAGACCAATAATGAAAACTGTTCTAGTCTGTGTATCAGTAATCTCAGAAGGCAGAGTATATGTCTCTCCTATTTACACCCTGCAGGAGACAATGATGGATCACCCTTTGAGAACCATTTCATACATTGCTGATATTGGGAATATTGTGGTACTGATGGCCCGCAGGCGAATGCCACGCAGCAATTCTCAGGATAATGTGGAGGCATCTCATCCGTCCCAAGATGGAAAAAGACAGTACAAGATGATCTGCCACGTCTTTGAGTCTGAGGACGTAAGTGTTATGTGAACACATTAAGCAGCTGATGTTAACCATTTCTTATTATTTTAGCAGATGCCAGAAGCTAACACTGCATAAGAACTGAATTATACACTGTCAGCATGGCATGATGTTCTGTAGTGTATATTACTAACATATACTAATGTGCACTACAATACTGATATACAGTACAAACCACCTGTTTTATATATTGGTATGTATAGTTAATAAAAACAAATAGGGGCAACATTAAAAATTATGTGACACTGACACTTGATAATACTTGATGAACAACCTTGACATCACAGATGGTGCAATTTGCAGACCGCAAAACACTTACAGACGTGTGAATAGACCCTTATAAAGGAGATTGTTAATTCTTAGTCCTCCCTTTTTTGCAGGACACAGAACAATTTTTCCAAGGTAGAGTGGATAACTTTGCATTTAGTAGGCTGCTAAAATAAACTTTACATAGTTAATACAGTTGAAAAGAATTCATCTAAGCCATTTTTAAAACTGTCCACTGTTCCTGCAGTGACCACGTCCTGAGGAAGTCTATTCCACTGATTCACAGTAAAGAAGCTTTAATGCTTCTAGAGACAGAACTTTTTATTCTCCAGTCGGAGGCAGTGCCCCTTGTCTTTTGAGGGCATTTTACATGGAACAGTTTTTCGCCCTGTTTTTTGTATAGCCCATTTACACTCACCGGCCACTTTATTAGGTACACCTGTCCAACTGCTCGTTAACACTTAATTTCTAATCAGCCAATCACATGGCGGCAACTCAGTGCATTTAGGCATGTAGACATGGTCAAGACAATCTCCTGCAGTTCAAACCGAGCATCAGTATGGGGAAGAAAGGTGATTTGAGTGCCTTTGAACGTGGCATGGTTGTTGGTGCCAGAAGGGCTGGTCTGAGTATTTCAGAAACTGCTGATCTACTGGGATTTTCACGCACAACCATCTCTAGGGTTTACAGAGAATGGTCCGAAAAAGAAAAAACATCCAGTGAGCGGCAGTTCTGTGGGCGGAAATGCCTTGTTGATTCCAGAGGTCAGAGGAGAATGGGCAGACTGGTTCGAGCTGATAGAAAGGCAACAGTGACTCAAATTGCCACCCGTTACAACCAAGGTAGGCAGAAGAGCATCTCTGAACGCACAGTACGTCGAACTTTGAGGCAGATGGGCTACAGCAGCAGAAGACCACACCGGGTGCCACTCCTTTCAGCTAAGAACAGGAAACTGAGGCTACAATTTGCACAAGCTCATCGAAATTGGACAGTAGAAGATTGGAAAAACGTTGCCTGGTCTGATGAGTCTCGATTTCTGCTGCGACATTCGGATGGTAGAGTCAGAATTTGGCGTCAACAACATGAAAGCATGGATCCATCCTGCCTTGTATCAACGGTTCAAGCTGGTGGTGGTGGTGTCATGGTGTGGGGAATATTTTCTTGGCACTCTTTGGGCCCCTTGGTACCAATTGAGCATCGTTGCCCACGCCACAGCCTACCTGAGTATTGTTGCTGACCATGTCCATCCCTTTATGACCACAATGTACCCAACATCTGATGGCTACTTTCAGCAGGATAATGCGCCATGTCATAAAGCTGGAATCATCTCAGACTGGTTTCTTGAACATGACAATGAGTTCACTGTACTCAAATGGCCTCCACAGTCACCAGATCTCAATCCAATAGAGCATCTTTGGGATGTGGTGGAACGGGAGATTCGCATCATGGATGTGCAACCGACAAATCTGCGGCAACTGTGTGATGCCATCATGTCAATATGGACCAAAATCTCTGAGGAATGCTTCCAGCACCTTGTTGAATCTATGCCACGAAGAATTGAGGCAGTTCTGAAGGCAAAAGGGGGTCCAACCCGTTACTAGCATGGTGTACCTAATAAAGTGGCCGGTGAGTGTATATATTTGTATAGGTTAATCATCTCTTCTCAAGAAGAAGTAATTCTTTTAATCCTTCTTCATAACTAAGACCCTCCATGCCCCTTATCAGCTTAGTCGCTCTCCTCTGCACTTTTAGCAGGTGCAGTGCATCCTTTCCATGGACTGGTGCCCAGAACTGAACTGCATATTCCAGATGAGGCTGCACCAAAGCTTTATAAAGTGGTAATATTACATCCCTGTCCCGCGAGTCCATGCCTCATTTAATGCATGACAATATCATGGTAGCCTTAGAAGCAGCTGATTGACACTGTATGCTGTTATTTAATCTACGATCTACAAGGACACCCAAATCCTTCTCTATAAGTGACTCCCCCAGTGTTACATCCCCTAGGACATATGAAGCACAGACATTATTACTACCAAGATGCATAACTTTATATTTATCCACATTGAACCTCATTTGCCAAGTTGATGCCCAATCACTGTGTTCAAGTCAGCTTGTAGTTTATGGACATCTTCCATAGAGTGCACAGTACTACATAGCTTAGTGTCATCTGCAAAGGTAGAAACAGTGCCATTACTCCTATCCTTGATATCATTAATACATAAAGTAAATAACAGAGGACCCAGCACTGAACCTTGGGATACACCACACCACTTATAACCCGGGACCATTCTGAATAGGAATCATTGACCACAACTCTCTGGACACGGTCCTTCAGCCAGTTTTCAATCCAAGTACAAACTATACTTTCCAAGCCTGTAGACCTTACTTTACCTATTACACGTCTAATAGGGACAGTATTAAATGCCTTTGAAAAATCCAAGAACACTTCATTTACAGCCGAGCTTCTACTGGACAGTTGTCGGGTTAGTCTGACAACTTCTGTCCTTGGTAAACCCATGATGATTATCACTTATGATACTATTTACAGTCACATACTCCTGTCTATAGTCCCTTAAGAATCCTTCAAACATTTTTCCCACAACAGAAGTTAAGTCTATAATTATTTGGGGAATACCTAGATCCCTGTTTGAAGTATTTTCATATTTGTTTCTAAAGTAGTTCGCTCAGTCTATAATATGTACCACAAAAACAAATCCCCTAAGTCTTCTGATCATAGCAATGCCAATTATGTATACATTGTACAAAATACAGTATGATGCCAGAAGACGGCCTCTATTTTGGTTTCTAATGGTTGCTCTCTCTAGGAGATATACATTCCATTGAATTATATTTTCACTTGTTGTCATACAAGGTTTATCTGTTCATGCACCAGAAAAGCAAATCTTCAACTGCTGTGAGCAGGCATAAATTTGTGCCATAATTGACTCAAATTGGCATAAGTGCGGTAAAACTGCCCGCCTATGGGAGGTCAGACTATGAAACTGTTCTACTCAGTAAATGGAAACGAAAAGAAAAATATGACAAATGCCATTGAAACCAATACGATGTGTCAGTCTACTTTTCTGAAACCGCTCGCCTTTAATCCTCAAAGAGTTTATCTGGGATTTTCATATCGATGGCTAATTCTTAGGTTAGGTCATCAATATGAGATTGGGGTCCGGCTCCTGGCATCCCTGCCAATCAGCTATTTCAGGAAGCTGTGGTACTAACTGCCTCCTCACAGCTTACCAATCACAGCTCTTTCCATTGAATAGCGGCTTTGCTTTTCTATTGCAGCTCAGCCTCTTTCACTTGAATGGGCTTGAGCTACACCTAGGCCATGTGACTGGTGAATGTGATGTCCCATGACATAGGAAGAGGCCTAATCACAGAGCGCTGCAGCCTCTTCAAACAGCTGATTGGCCGGGGCGCGGGGAGTCAGGCCTCCACTGATCAGATATTTATGACCTATCCTGAGGATAGTCCATCCTGATGAACCCTTGTAAAGTGCTATTCCAGTCAAAAAGCATTGATCACTTATCCACTGGTAGGCTGCTTGGCTACTTTGTGAAATAGACTTAGAATGGAGCAGCACGGCACACACTCGATAGCCATCAAAACCCTGCTAGCTGCTGTTGTGCTGCTGGGGGAAATGGGTGACTGGGGATGGATAAATGTTTTTGGGTAGAATACTTTTTTTAAATATTTAGGGATATATTAAATCAGGGACTGCAGCTGCAGAGGTGAAACTATTTATTTACTCACTTACTATGTGTGAGACATACCTACTGTATGTCAAAAAGGTTCATAGATAATGTCCATTTAGTCGACTGGTTGTTTACTGATATTTTGTTGGTAACTGATCCCATTCTTGACAGTAAATATGGATCCCATCTGATGGTGGCCTTAAAGGTGTTGTCCCATCACAGACAATGGGGGCATATTGCTAGGATATGCCCTCATTGTCTGAGAGGTGGGGGTCTCATCTCTGGGATCCGCACCTACACTGAGAACGGAGCGGGGAAAGGCAGTGGAGGGCGCAGCTGCCCTCCGTTCATTTCTATGGGGCTGCAGAAATTAGCCGAGCGCTGGCTCTGCTATTTCCATTGGCCCCATAGAAATGAATGGAAGCGGTGGCCACGCAAGCGTGGTGTGCTCCAATTCACTTGTATGGGGCTGCCAAAAATAGCCAAGCGCTGGCTCAGCTATTTCCGTCGGCCCCATAGAAATTAATTGGAGTGGTGGCTATGCGGTGTGCTCCCATTCACTTGTATGGGGAGAGCGCTTGGTTTCACGGGATCTGGCCATTACCTTCCCTGCTCTGTTCTTGTCGTAGGTGCGGGTCCCAGAGGTGCCCCTATTGTCTGTAATGGGAATACCCCTTTAAGGCTGCTTTACACAATTATTGGGAACGAATGTTCGTATGAACACTGATTCCCAATAATTGCCCTCTGTAAAGGTGCCAGCTCTCGCCCCATGAACAAGCAACCCTGAGGCAACAAAATCATTGTGTTTGAGCAGCAGATAGTCCCATGTGAACTGTGATCTGCTGCCCAGAAACACTGAGTCTGTGTTAGGATGAATGATCGCAGCAGTGATCACCCATCCCCATATAGCTGAGGTGATCGCTGCATGTAAATACACATTTAGGGATTTCACCTGCAACAACACAGATTTATTAACTGAAGTCCCTCTAGTCAAGTAAGTAATGGGTGTGTTTATGGCAAATGCTTTACCACTATAGCACAGGACACGCTCGATTATGAAGACAACCCCCTTTCAGCAGAGACCTATTTTCTTACATCAGTATCGTATGCCCGTATACTTTACAAAATACAGTAATTATAGATCGCAGCAAACCTAATTAACATGAAATAACAAGCCCTGAGAAGCAGATAGAACGGAAACCTAGTTTTTAGTCCTCTAAACTCTGCGACTGTGATATAGTTATTATAATATCTATAAGGCGTACATCTATAAATATTCCTTATTTTCATTTATTGCTAGGCACGGTATAATTAGCGCTCATTCTTCACACTTGTGTGGGTTTAATTCCGTCCTCGATCACTGCGGAATATCCGGCCATGAACATTTCCATTCCCATGTTTCATCTTTTTCCCTTGGAAGGGCTGTGGAAATTAATGACATGAATGTCAGCTTCTATAAGCTCAGCTATTCTAAGTATTATGTTTCTATGTAAATGGATTGCGATTTTATTATGTTTGGCATGTCACCACTTGGGAATGTCGTAACGCAATTTCTTTTAGCTTTTCAGGATGCTGTTATTTTCTGAGCTGCAGCTCCTGTGCTGATGCTTTTTTCGCCTGTGTTCAGCCAACGTGACACGCCAGCAGGAGTGCCGAGCAGTGACACGGCTGTAATTAGAACAGGGTATGAACGGCCCAAATAGATAGATGCTAGCTGACCTTGCCAGCAGGTCATACTTGGTCGCTGACTGTTCCCTTGTTTGCAGGCACTTCCTAAAGATGGATGCTAATTGAGCACACGGGAATTGTGCTCAACCTATATACATAAGTATGTGCTATTACTTGGCTGTTATATTAGCTATCTGGTTTGGATTGATATAGTCCTCTTTTACTGTCTCTTTAGAACCTATTGACATGAGTGACAGAAGCCATGAGTTATATATAATATGATGGAAAGCTTGACTAGTAGTTTTTTTTTTCACCTGGGAGAGTACAAGGTGTCCATATTCATATTGGTGGAAATTTATCAATTCTAGCACATATGTAACCTTAACGCTTTTGGTTTGCAGTACCGTGTACTGCCAAACTAATATCGTTGCCCCACTACCACTTCATTCTGCTCAACCGTTCATACATTGATGTTCTATCCTAAGGTCAGTCATACTAATTAGATAGCTGTCGAATGTTGAAATCCAACTTCCCTAATCCTTTTCTTCCATAACATTTGCCGTCAGGGGAGATTCAGGAGGCACCCAAACACATTAGATGGTGGGACAGTCCGGCCAAAATTGCCAGGTCATCCAACATTAATATGTGTGGCCACCTTAAAGATAGGCAGTCCATGTTATATACTGGAGAACCACTTGAAGTATATCTGTGTAACTTGTATTTTGGAGTACAGTTCTTCATTGTTTTAGTGGTCTTTTAAAGGGAATGTCACCATTTTTATGTTGCTAGGTTCAGCACATGCCAATGAGTCCCCATATTCATGAGATCACGCCTCTCCCCACCCACCTGCCTCTGATTGACAGTTTTTTTTCCATATGAATCAGCAGCAGGTGGGCGGGGAGAGCCGTGAGCTCATGAATATGAGGACTCGTTTGGCATGCGCTGGAGCATTTTAGCCCAAGATTTTAGCAAAATGGCTGGGTCAATTAAAGAAAGTGACCCAGCATTTTGCTAAGGGGATTTGTCACTAGTTTATGTTGTCCTTAGTTAGGACACCATAAATCTGATGACAGATTCCCTTTAAGGGACGCTGTACCTTAGAAATGTACCTCAACTGATATGAGGTTGAAAATAACAATAAATAATATACATATTAGGATATTTATGAGTCTGTGTTTTATTTCCTATCCACATTCTCTTTATGTGCAGGCCCAGCTTATCGCTCAGTCTATAGGTCAGGCATTCAGTGTTGCTTACCAGGAATTCCTGCGAGCTAATGGCATTAACCCAGAAGATCTGAGCCAGAAGGAATACAGTGATTTACTCAATACCCAGGACATGTACAATGATGACCTCATCCACTTCTCCAAGTCAGAGAACTGCAAAGATGTAGGTATTGTGATCCATTGTGTGCCCTGCTTACCTCTTGTAAACCTGAAAATAAGTCAGGCTTTCTGCAGATCTATCTATGTATCCCATATCTATCTATCTATCTATCTATCTATCTATCTATCTATCTATCTATCTATCTAATCTATTCTAGCTGTCACCTCCCTCAGTAGAAGTTTACTGCTCAAGTATATGATTGGATGTTCCTCCCCTTCCATATTTACCTACCTAAGCCATAGGCACTAGTGTCAGTCCGCAGCACAAATTTGTGGGTAAAATACAGGCTTTGCAAGACTGGAGAGCTGGCAGAGGCAGACTTCAGAACTGACAGAGAACTCTTACTGTCTGCAGTCTAATTGACTATTTGAGGCAGTTTCTTCTTGGTGAGGTCAATTAAAGGTTTAGCAAGGGTGCTATAGTTAGGAATGAACTTCCTATAGTACCCCGCAGTCACTAGAAAGGACATAACCTGCTTTTTAGTTTTGTCATGACTGTCTGACACTTCCCAGGCTTGATTGTCAGACCTGAGGTTTTGATTCACCAGAGCACTATTTGACCGCTACAATCTGGCTTTCAGCCTCAGGCCTTTCTATCACAGTCAATGGCTGCACATTCTCCCAGGTTAACCAAGTCTAGGTGACCTTCGTTTCTGCTCTGTCCTTCAAACCGCACATCCAAGCACTTTCCACCTCCTGCCACCTCCAACACAAAAATATCATTCAGATCCACACATTCCTCAACCAGGAGTCCGCAAAACTGTTTGTACATGCCCTCATCCTCCTCTGTGGCCTCCCATTTAACACTCTCGCAGCTCTCCAATCTATCCTCAACTCTGCCGCCAGACTAATCCACCTCTAGCCCTGTTATTCTCCTGTCTCTTCTCTCTGCCAGTCCCTTCACTTGCTCCCCGCCCAGAGAATCCAGTACAGAACACTATAACATACAAAACCGTCCACAACCAGTCCCCTCCATACATCTGTGACCTGATCTCCCAATACCTTCCTACACGCAATCTCCAATCCTCACAAGACCTCGTTCTTTACTCTCCTCTTATCTCCTTTTGCCACAATCGCCTCCCAAGATTTCTCTGGTGCAGGCCTCGTACTCTGGAACTCTCTACCCCAACATATCAGACTTTCACCTACTGTGGAAACCTTCAAAAACTGAAAAACCACCTCTTCAGACAAGCCTACAACCTACAGTAACCGTGCTGCCACTATAACACTGTATAACCAGCTTTAACCTCACTGTATCCTTCTCCCATCCCTTGTAGATTGTAAGCCCTCACCGGCAGGGTCCTCTCTCCGTCTGTACCAGTTTGTACCTCGTCTTGATCATGCTTATTGTATTTGTTTTTTTTTTGTTTGTTTGTTTTTTTTTAATCATGTATGTACACCCTTATCATATGTAGAGCGCCATGGAATGAATGGCACTACAATAATAATAAATAATAATGATAATAAATAATAATGATCATAATAAATGTATCTATCTATCTATCTAGTATCTAATATCTTACTATATCCTGGTCTGTATAAATGAATAGTGTTGGGTGAGACATTTATAAAAATGACAGTAATTGCAATTGAATTTGCATCTCTGGATAGCTTTAGGGTATTCTTTCTTTCTACCATATATCTTCTTCTCTACACTGATGCTATATACTTCATATATCGGTCTTTATAAGTGCTTGGATCATGTCCACAGTCCATTGTGGTTTAACAGATCCAATTGTGCTAATTTATAGTATTCTTCTTCTTTGCCTACATAATAGATACATTAGTATAATACTGATTTTCTATAACTTGTTGTTTCATTTTGTCCTCCAGGTTTTTATAGAAAAACAGAAGGGTGAAATCCTTGGTGTAGTGATTGTAGAATCTGGCTGGGGCTCCATTCTGCCTACAGTTATTATTGCTAATATGATGCACGGAGGGCCTGCTGAGAAGTCAGGGAAATTGAATATCGGGGATCAAATCATGTCTATCAATGGCACCAGTTTGGTTGGTTTACCACTGTCCACCTGTCAGAGCATAATAAAGGTAAAATAAAGTGGATACTTCCATTTTGGACATTTATTGGATGGCCACAGGATATGCCATAAATGGCTGAAACTTGCCGGGGCCACCTCTAGCCATGTGCTACACTTAGTCATTGTCTATTTAGCTGTGTATGTACATACTTACGTATTCCATTCCTTTTAGGGCTTGAAGAACCAGGCTAGAGTGAAGCTGAATATTGTGAGATGTCCTCCAGTTACAACTGTCTTAATACGAAGACCTGACCTCAGATACCAGCTGGGCTTCAGTGTACAGAATGGGATTGTGAGTGTTGTGCACGTATATTGTCTCTAGTCATTAAACATTTTCTAGAACTGGAGGACAAATGACCCTGACATCTCCAGCATATGGCTTTATGATGAGTCTTTGTTGTACAGATTTGTAACACAGCGTCCATAGACTACTGTGGGGCCATAGTGTACATCTGTGTTCTTCTGATTTCATAGAGGCTATTTATCATAAAATCATATGAGAAAAAAACTGTAGCATGCTCCAACACATGTCATATTATAGATACGTGTATATTCTCCCCTGGTGCCAAACAGATTAGTAAAGACCGATTGGGACTCGTACATGCAGCCAAACTGTGTATGAATCCAAAAAGAAGCATCAAGCTTTCCTATCTATTTTTTGCCTGAAATATTACATGAACTACTTCTAAACCTAAAAGTAAATTGGGCGTCAACTATAATATTCTTGAAGGACACATTTTACCAGGGTAACCGCTATTCCATCCATACATAGTCCTCTTATTTAGAACCTGCAAGTTCTGGCTTGAAATGAGCGCTCAAGGCTTCATAGCACCACTGCTTTCCCTTGAGCTTATTTTAACAAAGATGCTCATGGAGATATGAATAATTAGCTTGGTTTATTATTAGCTTTTGTTCGCAAGCCTCTAGCGCTGTCTATTATGCTGCAGCTTTGGTGAGAAATAGCTATGGCTGAAATAGAAGTATAGACATGTCGGTTACGCATGCAGTACAGACAGTAGTCTAATTTTACCACTTGGCTTGTTTCTGTGATTGATGTTCTCCGCAACCACCGTGATGAATTAAAGTACCTGAAGAATAAATATTAAAAATATGAAACCAGGAAGCACGTTCTAATTTAAAAGCAGTCATTTCACATATTATAGGGTGCTATATTGTAGCTAAAACTAGACTGATGGTTTAATATCACAGTCTGTTGTCTGAAAACTACTGCATACGCAGCGCCCAAAAATGACAGAAAGGAAATCTAGAAGATAATTTACAGCTTAAATATGCAGCTGTCATCTGGGTTTATTGACTGCAGTGACAGAAGAAGAATCCAGCATCTCATCGAGTCAAGCTGAAAGTGTGCATAAGACTGTGTCTAACCAGACCTTCCACAAACTTGTCCCAATAGTTAACACCTCTACTTGTAGAAGTCACATTAGCTTCTAAGGTAGAACAAATGATTATAGTAGCCAATAGATTTCCAAGATTTTTTGGGGGGGATTTTTAAGTCCCACCCTTCCGATTCCTTTATGAACGCTCCTGCCCCCTTCCTGCATATCTCTCGGGATTGTTGCCAGTTATAATGCAGGTAGATTGACCATGGTTATGACTGTATATTCAGTGCACTAGGTGACATATGAACATAGAAACGTCTCTTCTATCAATGATGACATTATTACCTGATAATGTCACTAATTCATACATATCTGCATTGGCTAACCATACTTTAAATTGTAATTTGGGTGTGGCCCTCCCTGGCATGGGATATGTTCTCATCTTATGGTCATACAGATTCTGCATTGAGTTCCAGAATATACTTATTACCTTTGTATCCTCCAGTTACCCTGTTGTTTCTCACCACTGAGACCCTTTCGACCATTAGTACAACTATGTGTCACCAGATTCTTCTTCACCAACATAAGCATAATGGGGAAATGTATGGAATGGTGGTTGAGACACATGTCATTCAATTCTGTGGAAGTTACAGAAACCAGGGCTGTGGAGTCGGTAAGCCAAAGCCCCGACTCTGACTCCTCAATTTCCCCTGACTCCGACTCCCTCATACATGGAGCATGTTTAAGTGATAACTTTAAACACATTTGCATAAAATCAATAGTACAGATAAGTCATGACAAAAACAGTTTGTAATCTATTAGGCTTCTCTGGGTACAGCTCACTAAGGGCCTGATCAGAGGCGTAGCTAGAGGTTCAGCACATGGGGGGGGGAGAAACATACTTGAGTGGGCCCCCCACTTATTGGCTTCCCAAACGCACGTTTCCAACTTCACAGGCACATACTACTAGTTGTGGTTATAATACTGTATTAGCAAGATGACTATATAAACTGCTAGATCATCTATGCTGTTAAGTACAGTACAATAGACTTTCTACATACCCTACTCTAAATACTCTACCACATAATGCAGTAAAATATAGGATTAATAGGAGTAAAAAAGGGGACTCCTATGTTAAAGGAAATCTGTCCCCAGCTTTTACATCACTAAACTAACAGTCCCTTGCCCCCATCAGACCTCAGATCAGCGTATTGTGCCCCCATCAGACCTCAGATCGGATTAATGTGCCCCCATCAGACCTCAGATCAGCAGAATGTTCCCCATCAGACCTCAGATCAGCAGAATGTACCCCCATCAGACCTCAGATCAGCAGAATGTGCCCCCATCAGACCTCAGATCATCAGAATGTGCCCCCATCAGACCTCAGATCGGCTTAATGTTCCCCCATCAGACCTCAGATCAGCAGAATGTTCCCCCATCAGACCTCATATCAACAGAATGTACCCCCATCAGACCTCAGATCAGCAGAATGTGCCCCCATCAGACCTCAGATCATCAGAATGTGCCCCCATCAGACCTCAGATCATCAGAATGTGCCCCCATCAGACTCCATAATGGAAGTGCTCACTTGTATTCGCCTGATTGTACTAAGGCCATCCCTGCTGGGCCCCCCAGAGGTATTGGGCCCGGAGCATCGCCTCCCCTGCCCCCCCCCCCCAGTAGCTACGCCTCTGAGCCTGATGTATGAAAACTGTCTAGGTCTAAGACTTTTTTTGTTGCCCATAGCAACCAATTAGAGCTCCCCTTTCATTTCTCCAGAGCACTATATGAAATGAAAGGGGAGCTCTGATTGGTTGCTATGGGCAACAAAGAAACTTCTACACCTAGACAGTTTTCATACATAAGGCTCTAGGTGTTTTACATCAGCAGATAGAAGCCATGAGAGCAGCTAACCTCTCCAAACATGAGCTCAGAGGAAACATAAAGCATACAGAGAGAACATGCACTGGCCATAAAGGGCAGTACACAGTCATCTCAACTAAAAGCCTAAATCCTTAGATCAGGAATAGAACAGACATTTATAGGACATTTCGTCATTTTCACAAATTCTTATAAAAATATATTCAGCACTTATTGCACTGAACTAAATGTACTAATTCATTATATATTTTAGGAGTCGGAGTCGGTCCATTTTATACCGACTCCGACTCCACGACTCCGACTCCACAGCCCTGACAGAAACATCTGCGTATTCTCACTTAGCCCTTCCCATAAACATTTCTCACCTACCCACAAGATAGGTGTTAAATTATGATTACTGGTGGTCCAACCATGGGGAACCCTGCTCATCACAAGAACAGGGACCCCTGAATCCCTTGTGTGTATTGACTTATTTGGGAGTGCCATGTATGGTGCTTGGCTATCTCCTTCAGTCCCATAGAAGTGATGGCCACCCATCCTCACTCACAACTGCGACTTAGAATCCCTGGTCTACGGACCAGTGGGTGTCCCAACAGTCATACATTTATAACATATCCTGTGGCAAGATGATAAATGTTGTTAATGGAAATCATTTTAACTCCCATAGTACTGTATTTAGCATGATCTTGGTGTTGAGGAAGAACATGGGATTCTGGACCTCTTTACTAGTGATTAAAAAAAAATGCTAAGCTCAATATACTTCTGCTTTAAAGTCATATCCCCAAGGGACCAGAAAGAAGACACCTGTACTGATGTAGGCAACATCCTTGCACTGAAGGACTGATTTAGTGGTTTCTTATTTACCTGCCATTGCCAGTTTCCTTCCTATAATGTCTTTCACTGACTTATGCATCATTCACACAGCAGTGATTTGCTTCAGTGAGTTTGAGCCAAAACCAGGTGCAGCTCTAAACACAGAACAGGTGCAGATCTTTCCCTTATACCTTATGTCTGTGGAGGCTCCAATCCTGGTTTTGGCTCACAATCACTGATGGAAATCACTGACCAAATCACTGACATGTGAATGAGGCATTAGGATTCATTCAGACTGCACAGTTGCGTGCGGTATACTAAAAGCCAGAAAGGGCAAATGTATCCTGGCAGAGGAATACAAGGAAACCTTTCCCAAAGCTTTTTTAGCATGTTTCCCTCCTTTCTTCTGATGGGATCCTATTGTTATCCTGTTTATGGCACTAAGTATATTTCACTGACACAAAGCTGCAATTCAGCCGTGCGAATAAAGCCTACTGGAGTAATGACTCTGCAGGACTGATGAGTTGAAAATTGATTTTTATCCCTCAGAGCTTCATTGTCAGCATGGTCAGCCAGGAGAATAAATGTACTGGTGACTCTGTTCATAACAGTTCTGAAGGAAAATAGACAACTTACCACTGTGAGGACCCTGAACACAGCAGTCCACATCTCTGGAAGCTTTGATGTGGAACCACTGTAACCACTGCATAAATGAGCCTGTAGATGTCTCTATAGGGAAAAAAAGGCTGAAAAATACATAAGTAAAATGTATGTGACAAAAACCACCTCCCCTGGAAAATGCTTATAAAAGCAAATTACTTGGCATTTTTTACAAGACAAAAAATGGTATGTAAGCACCCTAATGATATATTCACACATAACAGATTTGTTCCAGAATTTTCCCACTCATCTGACTAAATCTTGAAGAAATATAAACAGATGCTGCAAAAAAGCCCCATGAAAAAATTTTTTCTTGCAGATTATCAACATATTCTTAGGCCCCATTCATACGTCCGTATTTCTGCACATCCTGGAAAACGGTCAGTTTTTTGCGGATCCACTGTTCTGCAAAAAACTCTGTTTTTCCAGGACATCCGTTCCGTTTTTCCGTAAAAAACGGAAAGGATGTATCCATATGTCATCCGTTTTTCACGCAAAAAACGGAAGGATGAATAACATCTTTTTTTTCACCCCTCCTGGAACGGAATCCGCAAATACGGATGACATGCGGATGCCTTTCCACATGTCATCCGCATTTTTGCGGATCCATTGACTTGCATTGGGCAACGGACCGCAAAATCAGGATAGAAGTAGGACAGGAGGATTTCTTTATGCGGACATTCGGAACGGACACACGGATGCGGACAGCACACGGTGTACTGTCCGCATTTTTCAGGACCCATTGAAATGAATGGATCCGCATCCTATCCGCATAAACGGTCCGCAAATTGCGGATCAGATGCGGACGAATTTCACGGACGTGTGAATGAGGCCTAACATCTTTTTTTTTCACCCCTCCTGGAACGGAATCCGCAAATACGGATGACATGCGGATGCCTTTCCGCATGTCTTCCGCATTTTTTGCGGATCCATAGACTTTCATTGTGCTACGGACCGCAATTTGGGAGAAAAGTAGGACAGGAGGATTTCTTTATGCGGACAGTCGGAACGGACACACGGATGCGGACACCACACGGTGTACTGTCCGCATTTTTTCAGGACCCATTGAAATGAATGGATCCGCATCCTATCCGCATAATTGTCTGCAATTGCGGAAACGGATGCGGAAAGGATGCGGACACATTATACGGACGCGTGAATGGGGCCTTAGAATCACATTCATAGTTAAAATCCTTAATGTCTTAGAGCTTTATGCTATATGTTTTTGTTTCTTACATCATTAATTCATCTGAAGTGTGTCAAAAAGGGCTAAAAATAAAAATAGAGGAATTTTTAAAATTTGTGAACAACTGTAAACACTTGAGGGTTGGTTCACATCATGTATTTGCCATCTGTTTAACGTATGCATTGGAAAAAAAAAGGTTACAAAAGCGTAGCATACCATGCTTTTATGCCCTGCAAAATCCTGTAAAAAACAGATGCTACTGTATGGGATCCGTCTAAGGGATCCTTTCACTTATACGTTTTTTGTATACGTTAAACAGATGGCAAAAACGTAATGTGAACCCAGCTTTAAGGAGAATCTTTCATCACAAAATGTAGTACAGTCTGCAGGCAGCATATTATACAGCAGGAGGACCTGATCAGACTGATACATAGTGTTATGGGAAAAGATTCAGAAAAATGTGTAATTTATTCATTTAAATCTCGCTTCTTTCTGACTTCAGTTGTACACAGGGGAGGTGTTATCGGTGATTGATGGTATTGTCTGTGTAAGTGTGTATACATAGATAGCTGTCAGTCACTGATAGTTGTACACAGGGGAGGTGATATCAGTGATTGATAGCATTCTCTGTGTAAGTGTGTATACATAGATAGCTGTCAGTCACTGATATCTGTAAACAGGGGAGGTGTTATCAGTGATTGATAGCATTCTCTGTGTAAGTGTGTATACATAGATAGCTGTCAGTCACTGATATCTGTACACAGGGAAGGTGTTATCAGTAATTGATAGCATTCTCTGTGTAAGTGTGTATATATAGATAGCTGTCAGTCCCTCATAGTTGTACATGGGGGAGTTGTTATCAGTAATTGATAGCATTCTCTGTGTAAGTGTGTATACATAGATAGCTGTCAGTCACTGATATCTGTACACAGTGGCAGTCTTATGTTCAGAAAACACAGAGATATAATGTATAAATTGCATGTTCTCCTGAATCCTTTCCTATAAAACTATATACCAGTCTGCTCAGCTCCTCCTGCTCTGTAACATACTGCCTGCAGATTGTACTGCATTTCCTGGTGACAGGTTGTGGTATTTCATGATTTTAATATTGAAGGCCTATTCTCAGGATAGGATATCAATATCTCATCTGTGGAAGTGAGTGGTGTTGAGATATTGATGGCCTATCTTGACAATAGACCATCAATATTAAAATCATACAATGCCCAATTTAAAATCATTGTTTAAAGGGGTTGTATCCATAGGATAGAGGATAACTGTCTGACCAATGGGGGCTACACTTGTTTAACTCTTGCAGTCCCATAGAGCTCAATGGAGCAGCAGCACTCATGCGTGTCCGCATGACACGGGAGCTATGGATTTGTAGAATTCTAATTCTGATTTTGTGCTCGTTTTCTAGCAGAAACTAATTTCACGGAAAGGCAAAACAACTTTGATAATTTCCATGTTGCTTATTTATGGATCTCTTATGCTCAGATTTGCAGCCTGATGCGAGGAGGTATTGCAGAACGAGGTGGTGTAAGAGTGGGTCATCGCATCATAGAAATCAATGGACAGAGTGTTGTAGCAACTCCTCACGAGAAGATAGTTCATATTCTGTCCAATGCAGTTGGTGAGGTAAGGAATGAATTGTCCTCATTAAAGTCTACTTTGGATGAGATAGGAAATGCATGCATTACATAACTAAATGTATGTAGACACTAATTAGTAGATTTAGACTTTTCAGCCACACCAATCATTCTTTATATCACATAGACATAATGAGTTGTAATGAAGGGCGTATTGGCTTTCAATGTGGCACTGCAAAATTGCCTAAACCTGGCTGAAGCCTCTGACTTTGGTGGGATCAGACGACCATTTCATCATGCAGATCCTTTGTTACCACAGGAGATGAGGGATCTGGAAGCAGCTTATTCCTTTCTCATCAATGAGCTGAACTAAGCCGAACGTGCATCTGATACCTCCTGCAAGCCCTACTAAGTACAGTAGTACATGTACACCTGTCGCTAACTTCAGATCTGTAATTTGTAGGCCGATGCTCACCCTCATTTTCCCACTGTGTGCCCACAAACCATATCTGGAATACATTGTTATTAATCTTGAACGTGCACATATAATGGAGTGCATTCCAGAAGTCCTCTCTTGGTTTGTGGGTGTACAGTGGGGGGATGGGGGTGAGTATTGGCATACAGATTACTGATTCTGTGTCAGTGGCAGCAGCCCTATGGATACTGTATATTAAAGGGGTATTCCGGTTATATTAAGTTATCCCCTATCCACAGGATAAGGGATAACTATTAGATCAGCGGCTATATTACCGCTGGGACCTCCACTGATCTCAAGCCCATCGAAATGGATGTAGCGGCTAGTCGGTCATCCGCTCAGCTGTGGTAGGACTCCCACTGATCTAATAGTTATCCCCTATCCTGTGTATAAGGGATAACTTGATATGATAGTTATACCCCTTTAACTTAGTTAATAGGGCTTGCTGGAGGTGACCGATTCCCTTTAAAGGGGTTATCCGAAGTCTAAAAGATCCTCCCTCAATGCCCAGTCTCTCATATTCATTATACTTACCTGTTCCCCAGCACCCAAGTCTCTCCGGATCCCTGCATGGCCGCCATTGCATCTTCCTGTCACCTTGACCAAAATATCCGGGGAGGACGGGGGGGTTGAGGGTTTGCAGCCAATAGCAGGCCTCGATGGGAAAGAGCTTCCCTAGCATTGCGGGTGACGCTAGGGAGGCTCTTTCCCGTCGTGGCCTGTTATTGGCTGCCACCCCACCCTATCGCCAGATGATTTCATCTGTGCGTCAGGGAGATACAGTGGCGACTGCGCAGTCATCAGAAGCTACGCTGGGAGCTGGGTAAGTATAACCAGTATGAGAGGTCCGGGCATTTTGGGGGGCATTATAGAGGTTGGATAACCCCTTTATGTAGACCCAAAGAGGATGCAAGATGTCTTCCATTAGCAACAACATTGGTAAAGAGGAAGTTTAGCTAGTTAAAGATTGCCTACCAGGTCCCCAGAGCCCACGCCATAGTAAATTTACAGTGCAAACTTGAGCCAATCACAAGTATAGTGTGAAAAATAATAATAAAGTTCCCCCATGATCTTTTTTGAACTTTACAGACAAAGTAAAAAAAAACCTACCCAAAAACTGTTCCTTGTGCTAATAATTTTGATATACCGTATTATATGTCCAATTTCTGGTAGACAATGGCGAATGCAAGTAAAAAAATTTTTGGGTAATACTATATATTTAGCAGATATAATAATAGCTAAAATACAAAAAAAACAAAAACATTTTTTACTATTTTTACAAAACATAAGCCTAAAAATTCTAATAAAAGCATAAATCAAGTGTATAAAACTGATATGTAAAGAAACCAGTATTATTCACAAAAAAAGTCACTAGTTCAAGGAATAAAACATGTTTTAGGTGTTAAACTAGCACGTGAAATATGGGTAAACTGTGACTTGTCCTCAAGACTCAAATGACACTGTTCTTGAATTGGTCAAGTAGTGTAGAAGTAGAGCACAAATTTTCATGGAGAAACAGCAGCCACTTGTGGTCAACGCTGAGAAAAGCAGCATAATCCTGACAGGAACATGTTTAGGCTGACCAGTCCTTATTGCCATTTATTAAGTTCTAGAGGTTATTTAGTGAACTATACTGTCATATCTCTACACTGCTGAATTTTGTATTTTTTTTTTTTTTAAATCTCACCAGATACACATGAAGACAATGCCAGCAGCCATGTACCGCCTGCTGACTGCACAGGAGCAACCAGTTTACATCTGATCGCCTCTCTGCTACTTCACTACATGCATGGAGGACAGTTCTCCTCACCCGTGGTTGTTTTCCGAGTGCTGCCTTTTTGTCTGCAGAAGCATCTCCAGGAACATTCCTCTTTTTAATTTTTTTGTCCATTTCCTCGATTCCCATGAATTGAATATTTTACAAAAAGTCATGACTTTGAAGGCAACATGTTCCACTAATGACTAAGCTAATCCATGTTTTTTTTTCAGTCGGGAAGACACTTTACAGCTTTTGCGTGCTATAGAATGTCTTTGAGCCTGAGAAGGTCCCATACCTGAAACTGGTTCATAAGGAGTCCGTTCTAAAAAGCTGCCAAGCTCCTGGTGGTTGGGCTCATTATACCGTTCTTTCATGCACTTATAGCTCTAACACTTGAAATTGGCCAATTCTTAATCCCATGTGTTACAAACAAGCCCTTATGCATGTGCCACAGTAATAATGTAGCAGGACTGAATCTTAGTTACAACTCGGAAGGCTGTGCATGAAGCTCTGGGTCACATTGAATTTCTAAGTTATACTATGTGTGCTTCTGTGGTGTTCACTGTATCAAAGCACTGTTGAAACTCAATGGAGAATCTTCCAATACGAGTAAGTGACAGGTGGCATTCTACAAGTAGCCTGACCTGGATGTTAAATAGTACTTCTATGAATCGACCACCATCTATTGTTCTTTAATATATAATTCCACCTTAAATTATTTTATATAAGGTATGACAATGTTCAGACCTGGCTCCACTAGCTCACTGTATGATATATTCCAACTAAGAAACGTGGCTTATTTGCACAATAAGTGTATGCATGTGGTGGATGAATAACATAGTTATATAGGCCATAGTTGGACGTGTGAGCTCCACATAGAGTTGGATATACACGATATATAGGGACCATTTATTTGTATAAAGGCTGCCGTTCTTCTTAATTATTATTTATAAGGGTACAGCCACACAAGTTGGTTTTTTGATGCAGTTTTGGAAGCTAAAACTAGTAGTGAATTCTTAAAAGAGAAGTCCCTTTTGTCCTTTATACTCTCTCTCTCCTGATTTTGGCTTCCAAAACTGTCTCGAGAAAGCTAACTGTGCGGCCGTACTCTAACAGTGAACTTTACACATGGTCGTGTATGATTTTACTTTCCTCCCTGTTTACAAAGTGTTGGGACATCATGGGGCGCCCTGTGTTGGTGAATTATTACAGCTCCTTGTTCACAGATACAGAGCAATAGATTTCTCATGACACAGTGTAACAGATGTCTACACTGAACAGTATCATATCCATATACGTTATAATGCAGGGAACAGGGACATCAACCGCTCATTGTTTCTGCAGTTAAGCCCTACAATTGCTGCTGATTGAAGGGGTTGTCCTACCCTCGGGATCGGCAGGGATTCTGACATCCAGTGGCCCTGCTTGAAGAAGCTGCAGTGCTCATGCAAGCTTTGGCCTCTTCAGTGGTTGCCTGTACATTGTGCAGTGTAATTTCAGCTTCTTCTCACGTGGACAAATAATTGTAATTACAATGCACCGCCGTTACAATCTAGACACCATGCAGGTTACCACTGAAGAAGACACAGCTCTCAGCAGCTTCTTCAAACAGCCTAGTGTTGGATCCCCGCCGAACTACTATTGATGACCTATCCTGAGGGTAGATCATCAATATCTGACACTGAACATCCCCTTTAATTATCCATTAGAGTGTGAAATGCTCTATTTCAGAAAAGGTGACAGATGTAACAAGTTAGATCCTTCCATGTGAATGTCCAGATATAGCAAGCAATAATATGTGCAGGCTATCAACGTGATGTTTTCCAATTCCGACTGGATTTAGTTAACATGTAGAGCTGGCCACCATTCAGCCAGGCAGTGATTTTTTAATGTGTATAATGTGAACATCACCTTACTTGTTACTAGCTCACTTCATTACACAACCTGATTTACATGTTACTGACGTGCAATATTCTGTGCGTCCACTATTAGGACAAGGTATGGAAAAGGACTAGATTACATAACAATGACGTGGACCATTTTTGTCCCACTTTTCTAAGTATTGTTGGTTGCTCTCAGTCGAGAAATATATCACTAAATAGTTGTAATGTTATATCATTTTACAGTGGATGAATAAGAAGAGCAGATATAATATTTAAAACAAAAGCAAACATTGAAGGAAACCATACCGATATAATGCAACCGATATTTATATTGTGATGTAGATAATTGTGTAGACTGGTATAACAGGGTTTATTCATAAGGTGTGAAGATCCTTTATTACGTTCTTGGAGAGCTGACGCTTCCTTGAGAGCTTTGCTATAAATTGGTAATGTATTTATTTATTTATTAAGATATTTTATGTGTTCTAAACTTGTAAGTGTTCCTGGGAATCCAAGAGACCTGGCGCTATCTAGTGACAGGCATACAAATGTGCAATAGCACTGTTTTAGTAACTACTTGCATTCCCCATGTAATAACAATTCTGGAGCATCCATTCTGATGAATCTGTGTTGTGTGATTCCTCTATTATTCCTGCTAAAAGCATATGAATAAATGGCAGCTTGGTTAACAGTCAAACGGTGCACTGGTAACACCCACTTGTACATTTATTCATAAACGTCTAGCAGGAATAATAGGGGAACTGCACAACGTACATTCATATGAATAAATGATCCATAATTGTTATCACATGTGGAATACAAGTAGTTACTAAAATAGACACGTCTGGAGAGGCGACAGGTCCTCTTTATACTGAGCTGACATTGTAAGTATCATCTGTAGCCTAGCTGCGCCTTTGGTTAAGGAAAAAGAACTGGTTCCCTTTAAGATTACATAAGAAAGCTGCAGTTCATAGTTTCTGACAAAAAAATTACAGAAATAAATATCTCGACTTCAAGTGGATAGAAAGAGAGGAGGATTTCTTCATACTGATGTTTTTTGAGTTGTATTTTGTACTTTTTTTGCTGCCGGCTTTTTAGAAACACAATACGACAGCCAGTGGTGTATATAGCAAACATCCACCCAGGACAGAAGGGCCTGTTTATTCTCCCCTCCATGCCCCTTTCTATAAGCATTGGGCCAATTCCCAAACACTTATGGGGTCATTTATTAAGACCTGTGTTTTAGATCCCGGTCTTAATAACCCTGCGCCAGCGCTTGATGTGCCTAAGTTATGTAGAGGCACCAGTCTCTACATAACTTTGGCGCTGGTCGTTTGACTTGTTCAAATCTATGCTAGCCCTCCTGCTGGTGTGGGTTAAAGTAATTTTTTATGCCGAAGACAGAAGTAGAAAATGATAAATGAGATGGGCCGGTCAGTCTGACCTCTTCCTCACCCACACCACGCCCCCTTTTTCCGCCACCTCGGAAATGTGGCATGAGCAGGGAAAAGTGACAGATTTGGCCGCAAATCCCGTTTTCAACCAAATCTGCGACAAAAGTACACAAAAAACTGGAGTACTTCTAATCAATCTAAACGACCCCTAAGTTTTCTTTTGGAGAAACCTATATAGGTACTCGTCACTTAATAGCCATGGACATATGACCAATCAGAGCTGGGCACCTGTCTCTAGGGGCCTATAGTAACCTCTATGGCACAATAATATGTCCTTGACTACAGTGAGAAGTCTAAGCTTAAGGCCTCATGCACACAAATGTATGTATTTTGCGGAAAAATACGGATACCATCCATGTGCCGACCAGAATAGGACTCACTGAAGTCAATGGGTCCTTATTAGAGATGAGCGAACTGTACCGCTCGGCTCCCCTGCACTCGCATGGGCGCAGGCAGCCGCTTCTGTCCTCCTCACCCGACGGAAGCGGCTGCCTGTGCCCATGCGAGCGCAGGGGAGCCAAGCGGTACAGTGCTCGTTACGAGCACGTTCGCTCATCTTTAGTCCTTATGCTGTCCACATCCACATGTCCGTTCCGCAATATATAGAGAATGTCCTATTCTGATTTTCAAACTGCAGACCATGGACCCATTGGAGTCAGTGGGTGCGCAAAAAAATGGCACACAGATGGTATCTGTATTTTGCGGGCCGCAAAATACATGCGGTTGTGTGTGTAGCCTATTGAGAAGAGACAGAGTAGATTTTTGTATATCTGGCAGTTGGTGCAGGAATCAAATATGGCTGATTATCTTTTACTAAGACCCCAGAACAGATTTTTTTCAGATTTCTTGTACATGATATTTGAAAAAACACAAGAATTGAGCTGTTTAGCATCACATGCTGTTTTGTGGGAAACAGTGGCTGCGTGAGACAAGGTAAGGAGGGAGCTATGTAATAAGTGTCACAGCACAAGCATGGCTCTCAAGGGTAGGTAAAAGAATACCTTGTAACTATCCTGTTTTTCATTTTGGGGTTCCAGCCTGCCACCATTGTGAGGAGCTATCTACTATATTGCTACTTTTTATTGTACACATGGTTCGTTTTAATGTCTTAAATTTGTCTGGAACTTTGTGCAATATCTGATATCTGCTACACCTAGAAAATAGGGATGCACCGTATTTAGTAATATAACTAAAGCAGAAATCCATTGGTTTTAGTCTAATCTCTGGCATGAAAAATCATAATAGGCAAAATGGTCTAGAAGCAAAACTCACCCAAGCTCTTACCTTTTAGCATCAAATATTGATTTCTAAGTGAAATTTCAACCTTTGTGGCAAGCGTGACAGCTGATCGCCCACCATACTCATATTATACTATTACACCGTCACATAGAAGAGCACAAGTGTCACTGTCTTACGATCCTCACAGAGAAGCACAGTGCTGTACAAATCACAACCCGTCAGAATAAAGTTGCAATAGTTCACATTTCCATTCTACTCCTGGAACGTTCCGCCGTCAGCCTGTTTTACGATATGCACTGCTGTCTTACTCACATTTCAGAAGCTTCCTAGAAGGCGTTTTTAATGTTTTAAGTTTACTTGATCTATGATTGGGTTAAAATGTCTTAGATATCCATTGAAATTCTCTTTTTTTATGTATGATTTCAATTGTTTTCTTATTTGTACAAAATGACCGCTGCGTCTACAGACGTCTTGTACATACCTAGCAGAGTACTTAGAATATGCAGTTACACTATTGTTCTGTAAAGAGGGTGGACTAGAGATTCTTGTAAATCGCTGGGAAAGTATAGTAATGTATTTGTAACCATATTGTTCTTTGTAAACAGCAAACCGAAAAAGAATCAATGTGAGCCGGGAATGTTAATACTGCACATCTACTGAATGTAATTCCTCTGACGGCTTTGTCACAGATCCCTGACCCCTTTTTATCTGTGATGCAGCTGCAACGGTTCCATTGATTCGCAAGCTGCTTTGTTGTGGTGTATCTACTCTGCTATATTATCTTTTATTTAACTGAGCGCTTGCTGATGTCTGTAACATTTGCATCAACAACAATAGTAATAATAAAAAAAGACGAGTACAAGTAACAGTGGTCAGATTTACTGGTGTTCTTGTGTATTCTGCTTTCTTTTCTTGTATGGGTGGGCAGAATTGCTGGTGACCCTGTGTATTGTGCTTTTTACATTCAATTTCTGGACATACGCTGTAGTAGATTGGCTTACCTTGTCCTACTTTCAGACAGTGGAAATTCTTTTACACTGACCAATTACTGTCCAAAAAGATGACCAAGTGACCAAATACTTATTTACTGGCTGATCGGATCTTTTATGTTGGCATAAAAACAATCTTATGTCAGCAGCACATTGATCCATGTAAACAGGGAGTGTGCTGGCAACAGTTATGTAAATGAACGCCTGCACAAACAATCTGATCATTGATGAAGCCATTCATTCAGGCAGTTATCTGTAACTTCCCCATGTAATAACAATTCTGGGGCACCTAGTTAACGTTTTGAATTACTAGCAGTTTGCAATGGAGGTCTATATGGATATTACGAATTGGGGGGGGCTGTCCCTGCACAGTCTGACACTGGCAGCACTCATTGAATAGTGGTAGACTACACCCCCAACAGGTAACACCCATCTGGACCTTAACTGCAAACTGCTAGTAAGGGCTCATTCATGTGAACGTCATGTGCAGCCCATGCCCGTATTGTGGCCCACAAACAGTGGGCCCACAATATACGGGCACCAGACCTGTGCCCTCCGTATCACAGGTGCGGACCCATTGACTTGAATGGGTCCACAATCCTCAAGATACAGAGCGGTGTGGAGCAGAAGCCCACGGAAGCACTACGGAGCTCTTCCATGGTATTTCGGTCTGTGTCTCCACACTGCAAAAAACATGAACATGTGTGGACTGCATCTTGCAGATCGTGGACCCATTCAAATGAATGGGTCTGCATCCACAAACAGCAGATACATGGCTGTTGCCCGTGCATTGCTGACCGTTATTTGCAGTCTGCAGCACGGGGCACACACGTTTGTGTGCATGAGGCCTAAGGCTGAGTTCGCATCACCGTTTAGCTTTCTGTTCTGCTGATCCGTTAGAAATAGAAAGATATAAATAATTTAAAAAACAACAACGTATCCTTTATTTTAAGCATCAGTTGTACTTGGATCAGTTATTTTTAATGCAGACCGATGCTGTCTTTTTTTGAGCAACAGTTACGATCAGTTTGCATCAATTCCATCAGAGATCAGTAATTTTTTCTGATTAACTTCAAATAATAATATCTGTGGTAAAACGTATTCCGCAAGCAGCAGCTCAACTCTACATCTCACGCAGTCATCAGCCGCAAGCAGCAGGATGTGTCTTATGTGCGGTCGGTCAGGTGCAGTCATCACAACTCTGAAAGTGCCAGGTCTACCTCAGAAATCTTTTTTTCCGATTGCCTTCTATTGGGAAATTAAATGCTGCGGTTCCTGACTGCATCATGACCACACCGTGTAGTTGTATCTATAAAGTTGCTTGATATATGTACTTGTATGTTTGTTGCATCGCACAATACTTTTATCTAACTTTACATTTCCTATTGTTTGGCTTACTTTGTGCCAAATTGTTGTACATAAATTTTGCAATACAATGGCAAGTCATGCTCCTTGTGCACGAGGTAGAAAAGATTTCCAAAAACCTGAATAAATGTGTTCCACGTCATATGCACTAGAATTCTACATCAGCCAGAATTCTGGCACTTTTTTCTGTTTCTCTCAGCCTCTAAAAACATTAGGTTTAGGTGAAATGCCTTTGAACTACTGCTGTGGTCCTAGCTGTGCTTTATGTAGTGTGAGCAAGTGACAACACTAGGCCTTGGAGACCTAAAGTAGGCTGCATGACTAGCATTTCCAGATTGTGGAAACGTCTGCATTAAAATCATGATGTTAAAAAAAAAAATAATTATATTTATGATCAGTAAATTACAGTACTTTTAAAAAATGTAGAATAGTTATACGGTATGTAACACGTAGGGCATTCATTGCTGGGAGAAAAGAACAGTGTCTTCCTCATTTCCTGTAATTGCTCAGTAGACAGAAGATGGCATGCAGCGGTTTACATCACCCGCAGGGAAGGAAGGTGGATTAAGCCAAGCTGTAATGCAGCAGACGATAAGCTGTTATGGACAGTTAATGGGTGGATAAGTTATGTATTCATCTAGGCTGCTGATCAGTTGGATCAGAGATTGTAACAAAACCTATAACCTACAAGGGCATGTTCACATGGCTTATTTTCTATGCATGTATTCAGCTTCCCATTGATTTTTCTGCTGAGGATTTGATATTCGTTTTGCTAAGGAATCGCAGCAGGTTATCCCCTATGAATATGGCTAAGGTTCACACTTACCCACAGCAGTTCAAACTTCGAATAGGGTGGAAAAATTCACTCTCTGAACAGTATATTCAAATCAACGCGTTTTTTTTTTCCATGTGGATCCACATATTTGCAAACATTCATACTTTGGATCCATCAGTCATTGGTTTCCATCGCAGTCTACACCCTATAAAATGGTGTCCAGGTGTAAAACTGAAGTGTACTTGTATGCCAACGGACACACGTGTGGTATACTGTATGCCTGCAAAATAGAGGCCTACTAAATAAAATACAGTATAAGCTTTAATATTTTTGAGTGATATGCAGACAGAAAAATGTCATGTGAATGGACCTGTAATACTAAAAGTCACAGCAGGGTATTCCCATCACAGACAATGGGGGCATATCGCTAGGATATGCCCCCATTGTCTGATAGCGGCGGGTCCCAGCTCTGCTAGGTAACAGTTTGGGTTCCAGAAGCTTCAAGTTACACCTCTTACTACTCGTCTCTGGCAGTTTTCTGAGCACATGCATGACTTTATTAGCACTGAATAGTTTAAGACCAGTTTCACACAAGGGTGTACAGTCTAGAAAATACAGTCTGTGTGACAGCCGCATTTGCCGGACCAAGCTGAACTTCATGCATCATACTGATTTACAACTCTGTGAGTTCCAGCCCAACCGCAGGTCTATAGTCAAGTACTTACCACAAAATGTGAGTATGGAATGGCGGACCCAGAGTCAGGCAGGGCATCACAGTATTGTAAATCACTATGAAGCAGCGGGTTCAATTCAGCTGAGCAGCAGTCGGGCTAGGAAATCAAGCTGTCACTTCTATTTGCATCAGTGTCGCAATTTCTCAACTATAAAAAAGTAACTTTTACAAGAAAGAATAATGCAAACTTTTCTCTTTTTCAAAATTATTATTACATTAATACAAATGGGCGAGGGATTGTGCCATATGCAATCCGCTAAAATACTGTGAATAGAACCTACATTAATGAAGCGGTTTCTTTTATCAAATTCTCAATACTGCCTTCATCATCAGACAGAAATGTGCTAACAACATTTAACCTAAATAGGATATCCCGCAAAAAGTATGTATAAAATATCTACAGCGCTATTTTTGCCAGTTTGAAATTTGGCACAGTGCATCCACGCCATCTAGTGGTAAAATGCATGCGATCAGTATAAGTAAGCCTTCCAGCAATCAATAGTCCGCATCATCTGTTTTTTAGAAACAAAACACAAACCTTTCTGGGAATTTGCGATTATTACAGTCAATAAACCATTGAGTGAAGGTGTCTGATCATTAAGGCCCCCCAACATAGCCCTGAAGAGCACACTCCATTGTAGTGAATGGGAGTTAGATAGCCATTGTTTTGGTGGGGTTCTCAGTGTTTGGATCCTAATTAATTAGTCTTTTGTAACATATTCTGGGTGTTCAGTGACTTAATACAAGTCAAAAGTCAATGGGGGAGGGGGATTTACCAAGCTAAATGCGCCAGATTTCTTGTTCACACAGCAAATGTTTTAAAATTCATAAGTTGTTTGATAAATTTATCATATCTTTAAACCTTTTATCAATAAATAATACTTCAGTTTTTCTACACCAACCACCCACTGGAGTGATTTTGAACCTTTTTTTTTCAAAAGTCTTTGTTCATTGGTGTTTTTTGTCTTTCTTTGCTTCTTTACAAAAACGCATGCTGGTGGTGCTGTTTTTTGCCATCCACTTCCCTAGAGGAAAAACACCATGAAGAAAACCTTACCTTTGATTTTTTACCTATGTAGAAAGTGGAAAAGATGGTTTGCGAAGGGATAGGATCAGGCTGCATTATTATATAGTACCGTCACTTTACAGGTCATGCCTATTATTGAAATCAAAATCACTACATTAAAATAAAAAATGTCTGCCTGTTAACACGTAAAAGCTGATGAATTAGTCTTCGTCCATTGAAAATAAATATGTCAATGGAAGGTTTGTCGCCTTCAGATGACTAATGATAAAGTATATACAGTACATAGCAATGCTCAGTTCCATTATAAAATTTCAAGTGGAACAGATTCTTCACTGTTTATAAGGCACAACTGGCCTTATGTATAATGTAACATGGTCTCTTCCTAGGGGACATTAAAGGGGTTTTCCAAGTGTTTAATACAGTGATGACCCTTGATGATCTTCAGGATATGTCATCAGTATCTGATCGGTGGAGGTCCAACTCCTGACACCCTTGCTGATCAGCTGTTTGAGGAGGCTGCGGTGCTCACTGGAGCGAACCATGTTAGTTCTGTCCATTGTTTAGCAGCTCAGCCCCATTTACTTGAGGTAACCAATGAACGTGACCATCAATGGCCTAGGCGCAGGGGTGGGCAACCTGCGGCACTCCAGCTGTATTGAAACTACAATTCCCAGTATGCTCCATTTATTTCTATGCGAGTTCCGTATGCATGCTGGGAGTTGTAGTTTCACAACAGCTGGAGTGGTGCAGGTTGCCCACTCCTGGCCTAGGGTAAGCTTTGAGCAGGCCATGGTGCACACTGAAGTGCCGCTGACTTGTCAAGCAGCTGACTGGTGGATGAGCCAGAAGTTGGACCCACACGTATCAGATATCGATGACTTTATCCCGAGGTAGTATAAAACACTGGGAAAACCTCTTTAAAAGTTTAAACATCTGGTACAAGGGATTTCATATAAAGGGTTGAAGAAAGGTGATGTCCAGTACCAGAGTAAAATTCTTGAACTTTATTGTATAAAAATTCCATCTCCACAAAATTAAGGACATACATTTACATCCAATGCGTTTCGATTGCACTGTTCTTACTTATGGAATTTTTATACAATAAAGTTCAAGAATTTTACTCTGGTGCTGGACATCACCTTTCTTTAAACCTGTTTCCTCACGGTCTGGAACGGGTCCTTGCACAGAGACTTATCTTCCAAGTTTTGTTATATTCAATATAAAGACCTGCAGCTGCTTATCTTATGCTGCTGCAGATATAAGGAGAATGACCTTTACGCGTGTCTGAGTATGAAAGATCAAAATGTCCTGACTTAGCTTTTCCCAGGAAAGATCGATACATAGCTCACAATAACACTAGACACAGCTAAACAAGCCATCGTCAGATACTATTACTGAGTGGAGCTGCTGAAACGTATCACCTTATTTAAGCGCCTATACTTAGTGAGGTATTGGCTCTCCTTAAAGGGATGTCTCACCTCAGACAATAGGAGCATATCGCTAGGATATGCCCCCAATGTCCGATAGGTGCGGGGACCAGTGGTGGGACCCGCACCTATCTTTAAAAAGGCGCCTGCATGCGCGGCCGCCCTCCACTCGTACCTATGGGAGTGCCGGTTCGGCTGTTTCCGTCAGCCCCTGTAAAAGTTAATGGAGCGGTGGCTGCGCTTGAGTGGTGTGCTTCCCACTCATTTCAATGGGACCGCCGAAAAATAGCAGAGCGCGCCATTCGGCTATTTTCAGTGCTCCCATAGGAATAAATGGAGGGAAGTGCGCCCTCCTTCACTTTGTGGGTTCCGTTATAAAGATAGGTGCAGGTCAAGATATCTCACTTACCCAGGCAGAATCCTACTCTGATACTAATGAGGGGCAATCAGCCTGAAATGAATATGAGGTTTTATTCTGCTGGGTGCTGCTTCTCTACGTGCCCTGGAGGCGCTGCTTTACTATGTAGTCCTCTCTGAAATCAGCTCATTAACAGGCCCTTTCCTCTGTCCTGAGTGACAGCTTTAGTGGTCTCCTGATTGGATGCTTCAGCTGTCACTCAAAGCAGAGGGGAGGGGTTGTGAAGCAGCTTGCTGCAGAAATAAAAACTCAGCAAAAGGCATGTTTTTCCTGCTCTCCCTTGTCAGTACATACTGCAGTTGGCAGTTTTGCATGGTCAAATATGCTAAATAATGCTGACAAACTCCCTTTAATAAATAAGCAAATCTAGTGCAAACATTTTTATTCAAACAATCCCACTTTTGACACCAAATATAGTAGTTTCAAAAACAGTATGAGTAAAAAGGTCAAAACAATAGCTAGTTGAATAATAATATAACTTTACTTAAAGGAAGGCTGTCAGCATGAGTTGGCAAATTCAACCAAGCACAATGTCTTTATTATTATAATCAGTAACTGCTTTCACCAAAAAAACAACTTTAGTCAAATATACAAATGGACTGTTTGGTGCACCCTAGCTCTACCGCTGTATATGAGGAGCCCCTCCTACACCTGTTTAATTGACAGGGCAGGCGTCTGAATACTGCTCGTAACTGGCCTTGTAATCTCACACCATTGCTGAGTGCCACAAATTCGTCAAGTGAACAGTCCAGTTCTTTTCTCCTGGACAGGGAGCAGAAGATGTACTGCGGAGAAGCTCTGTTCAAGGAGAGTAAAGGTGGGTTCACACTTGCGTTAGCATATTACGTTATAATCTGTTATAAACGGAATCTATAAGGGAATTCATTGACGAAATGCAAAATGGAAGCCTTTAAAGGGAGTCTGTCACCTCCCAGGCCCCTATAAAGCACTAAAATAGCCCCATAGCACATGCTCTAATAAATGCAACGTTACCTTTTGCGGCTTCTTTTGACCTTCAGAAACGCCAAAAACGCACTTTTAATGGTATGCAAATGAGGTATCGGAAGAGCCCGGAGGCGGGGTTCACCGGGCTCGAGCCCGGGCTCCTGTCCTTATTTGAATGAATTCCCCGCCCCAGCTACTTGCCGCACCCGCCCTCCACGTATCTCGGGTCCTTCCTTCCTTCCATACAAATCCCGCGCCTGCGCAGCCTTCTGCCGGGACGGCGCATGCGCACTGTGATGCCCACTTTGGGCACGGCATCGCCGTACCTAGTGCGCATGCGCCGTCCCGGCAGAAGGCTGCGCAGGCGCGGGATTTGTATGGAAGGAAGGAAGGACCCGAGATACGTGGAGGGCGGGTGCGGCAAGTAGCTGGGCGGGGAATTCATTCAAATAAGGACAGGAGCCCGGGCTCGAGCCCGGTGAACCCCGCCTCCGGGCTCTTCCGATACCTCATTTGCATACCATTAAAAGTGCGTTTTTGGCGTTTCTGGAGGTCAAAAGAAGCCGCAAAAGGTAACGTTGCATTTATTAAAGCATGTGCTATGGGGCTATTTTAGTGCTTTATAGGGGCCTGGGAGGTGACAGACTCCCTTTAAGAGGCATTCCGTTTTGATCTGTCATAATAGAAGTCTCTGGAAAAGCATCACAGATCCGCCTGGTTTCCATTATGCAGGCTGAAAGAACTTTGTTTTCCATCGTGCATAACGGAAACCAGACGGATCTGTTATGTTTGCCCATAGACTTCTATTATGACAGATCAAAATGGAATGCCTCTTAAAGGCTTCCATTTTGCATTCCGTCTATGAATTCTGTTATACTCCATTATAACGGAACCTATAACGGAATACCCGAATGCAAGTGCGAACACGGCCTCAAAATGTGTTTAGATGAGTTCGCCTCCCCTAGTTTCTTTAACAGTAAAAAGCTATGGACACCTTTGATTCTACTTATCTTGGGTAAAAACTATTTTTCCATTTTGGTATTTATTCATAATTTTCAACAGATTGTCTTCTACCGCCTTCAGATTTCATAGACTCCGCAGACTCTTCTTTCTGCTTTTTGCTGGAAAGCAGAACAGTCTGCAGAGGCAGTGAAACCTAAAAGTTGTAGAAGACAATCTGCTGAAACCTTTTAACAAAGACCAAAAGGAAAAATAGCTTTTACCTAAAATAAGTAGAATAAAAAATTCCCCTTATAGCTTTTCATTCTTAAATGGGTCAGCAATATAAGACTGATGGTGGCTCAGACACCATGCTCCCCCACTGATCAGCTGTTTGCAGTAGTTGCCAGTGCCAGAAACATGACAGTAGATGGAGGTGGAAGCAGAAGGCTCCATCCACTGTTATGTGCCACAAACAACCGGACGTTTGGGTCCCGGATGTTGAACCCACACCGATCTGATACTGATGACCTATCCAAACAATAGGTCATCAATATCGAAAAGGTGACGAACCTCTCTAAAGATCTCTATATTTTCCTATGCATTATCAGTCCCCAATATGCTACTATACAGTCTTGCCTAGTATGCATCCTTGATGAGTAAGTAAGGATTAGTCATGAGTTTCTGCTTACCCCCACAAATTCTTGGTTCATATATTTGACCATAGACATTAGAATATTGAAAATATGAAACTGAATTCTTAATTTCAGCATCCCTTGCACGGTGGTGGTCCCAGCCACCCAACTGTGCACGGAACTGCAGGAAAGTCCTTTTGACTTGAATGCAGCTCTTCTGCAGTTTTCTGCACAGTGCGTGGCTGGGATCACCACTGCGCAGGGAAAAACATTGTACTAAACCAGCAATACAGCACCTTAATTCTAAGGATTGGTGGGGGGTAAATGAGGTCGGACCCCCATCAATTATATAGTGATGGCATATACTACCAATGTGCCATCTATTTATAGGATGATGTGCTAATACTAGTAAGATGGCAATCTCCATTCCAATGTACTGTATACGAGTCTGTATCCAAATCCAGCACCATGTTTAAACAATGTATGATCTGTAGACTTGTCACATAATATAGTAACAGCAAAGATGCAAGTTATACATGAACACCACACAAACGAATAGTTCTCAGTCAATGGTATGAAGCATGGGATAATCATGGTGCCCAAAGGCATAATGCTTATTGAATGACCATAGAAGTGTAGTCAAAATATACGCCTACAGGGAGAAAACCTATAGGAAGGCAGACTAATGTATAAAGTGTATACAAAATATGCTTCTTTTACATTGTTTTTTTTAATTATATGAGTCTTCCAATTGGTTTTTCTGCTAAGCATCATACATATGAGCCATTTTCATGTGCATAGGTGAGACATGAGAAGATACACTAGAAATTCATTTACTTTATTACAATGCCACATATATAGTGTCACCATATCTTGGCATTGAATACCCCTGAGGCACCTGTAAATTATACATAATATATATAATGTTGTACATTACCAGGCATCAGGACAGTTTATAACTGAACAGTCCACACTTCAGCATGCTCTACAAACACCAAAATATTCCTGAACCGTAATGTGCTCATGGATCTTTGGTTATGGCCAAAAAATAAACACATTAAGATTAACTATTCGGCAAGAGCTATGTATGAGGGCTGCATAATTGGCAAGGTCAAGGAATAGCTGCATGCCCTTATCTCTGGAGCCAACAGGACATCCCTTGTTCATCCAATGGGTTATTTCTGTGTCACAGTATGGTTTCACGCACAACTCCAATGAGACTGTGAGGTCTATCTCTGGCAGTCCTTTGGCGTCTCATACTATTGTCTTTCTGGGTCTGTGTAGTGCAAAAAGTGCTTAAGTCCCCACAGCTATTCAAGTGTAGAACACCGGGCAGCCTTCTGCTTGGCTGTCTTTGGGTTGCTGTCACGGTCTGTTGGCTTGGCCCCATCACCTTCACAATTGTGGAAAAGGATAAAACATTATTATGGATAAAATATTTGAAAACCATTAGAGTTCTATATATGCATTATAATGAGATACTGGAACCAGTCTGGCCACATTTACCACTGTATCGTCTTAAGCGTCAAAATTCTGTCCTGATTAATTTTTTTAATATATCTTTAAAGTGGTCAGAACTTTGTATTTCTGACACAGAGCTCCAAATCCCTTGCAAAGACCTTGATTTCTCAACTTATGAAAAATAGAGGAAAGTACCTATGTGTGTCTGAATACACGCCAAATGATGCCACCATAGCTCAGAATTAAAGGAGATGGCCACTTTCCAGCTACTGAAATATATCTGACAAACACCTTGATCAATGTGCATGTAAAAGGACTATACAGCACTTATTAATATATTCTTTGTTGATATTCTCTACCATTTTCTATATTTCAGAAGGTATTCTCCCTTGTTGGCTAGGTTTTTTGTGCTGTCCACACGGAGGTCCTGACCATAAGATGGCTTCTGATGGAAAGTCATGTGACCAGGCAAATCAGTCAGTCTCCTCCATTCAAATAATCTACAGTGCACTAAACTAAGCTAGTTCAGATGGCAGTTATGTGTATTTGTGTTGAGAAGGCTAAGTGATGTGTCTGGAGTTATTTCTTCCTGGTCACATGACTCTCCATCAGCAGACATCTTCTGGCCAACAAGGGGACATGACTTATCATATATACCAAATGGCACAGAAAATCAACAAAGGCTATATTAGAAAGTGCCATATAATTATGCTACATACACACTGGTCAAAAGTAGTTAGAAAGTGGCCAACCCATTTAAGTATTTTTTATGTATATTATCTTGCTCATCTCTGTGATGCACCTTTGTTTTCATGCCGTTAAGGCTTGCTGTGGGTAGGATTAGAAATGAAAAGGACCACAGTTCCCTGCATTCATCTTCCCTCTCACAGAAGGGAATTTACTATATGTAGTATAGTTTTCTGGTTTAAAATATAAGTACATTTTGGCAGACAAGTTAATTAATAGGCCTTTACCAATCTTAATTAATTCCCCCAATGTCTCAGTTTACAGTTGAGCTGCCTGCATGGACCTCCGTTACAAAGCATAAAGCAGTACTGTAATTGCTCTCTGACTTCACACACAACACAGCTGTGCGGACACAACCTGCTACCAGCATGTGAAACACCACCCAAGGGACAGGGAGGAAGAGAGAGAGACAGATGGCAGTGGAGATAAAAGGCATGTGAGGGGTGATGTTACTTACTACAGGAAAAGGGAGATGACTACATGATCAGAGAATGGAATATCACAACAACAGGTATTTCAGCTACAGACACTACATTAGTAAGTGACTAATTGTTCTCCAGTTAAATCACACAAATTTCTTTAAAGTTTGAAAAAAACCCTTTAAAGGGAATCGGTTGCTAGCGAACTCCCTATCAGACTGTTTTCGCAAACACATAGCTGTGGTTCACCTGACTAAAATGCTGTTTTTCTTTTGTTTATCTGAGGCTCCGTTCCTGAGTTATGATACTTTTTCTTAATATGCAAATTAGGTCTTTGGTGCAATAAGGGCGTCTCTATTACTCTGGTTGCACCCAAACTGCAATCCATTTGCTGCTCCCTCATTGCTTTGCCCTGTAGATCAAAGCAGCCAGTGAGGGGTTAGCTACAGAAAGGAGTAGAGCTTGAGTGCAACAAGAGCAATGGTGACGACCTCGTTGCACCAAAGGACTAATATGCATATTAAGAAAAAGTATCATAACTCAAGAATGGAGCCTAAGATCAACAAAAAAGAAACAGCGTTTTAATTAGGTGAACCACAGCTATGTGTAAACAGTTGGGCGCTGGTAACAGATTCCCTTTAAGCACCACTAGATGGAGCCTAGGCATGATGCATACTGCTTCCAATAAATATACACAATGAAATGCATCTTCCCCACGTGCCAGAAAACTGGTGAAAAGCGTTTTAATCTTAGCGCAAAGATTTTGTCCCTTACCCGACCGGAAGTGGGAGCCAGCACACAGGACTGGAGCAGGGTGGAAAAATCTTTATAGGTGATGCAGGTTACCGGTCTAGCACATTTTTTGCCATTATGGACCTGTAGCTATTACATTAGGCAGCCCTTACATAAGGCAGGATATTAAGTAGTCAGTTCCCCTTTAAGCATGACTATTAAATGCAGTGAATTTGCATATTATGATCATTTCATGTGTTCAGGATTTTTATGAATAAATTCAACATATGAATCTTTCCATAACATCATGATCTTATTCAAATATGATCCATCTAACATAGCGCCTGATATAGATTTGACTTACCTGGTCAAGAAAGCTGGCACTTAGAATGGCTTCATCCATGTGTTCTTCATCTGATTTTAAAACCGTTTTGATGCTTTCTACCAGTTCAGAGACCTCTGCTGACATGTGACAAGATGGCTCCTCTAAAAACCTGCTCACTAAGAGCTTAGTGTCCATGTATGATCTGTAATCAACTAATGACCTGGGTCTTGATCGAGCAGCTTTTGCTCTTAAAGCACGTCTCAAGGTGACAGTTGTCACTGGGGGTCTGAGTTCTGTCTGAGTGGCGGCTTCGCAGCTTGGAACTGCACCTAGAAAAATGAGATTATATTGTAAGCTTTGTGTGATCTAAGAGGAAAATGTAATATCCTGAAGATGTAATAATCTGTGTGTAGTTTATCATGTAAGAAGCCAAACTTGGAGGTGTAGAAAGATAGGGGTAGAACACAAAGCTCATGGGTTCATGGTTCCCTAATAAGGTGCACAGAGACCTGGGCCAACTCAATCTCCAGGGCTTGTATGCAATCGCCAATAAACCATAAGAAATGTTGCTTGTCAGGTCACTGCTAGACATATGACACTGATACACTGCTATCTTCTTCTCCTGCTTCCAGTCCTACCTCTTGGTGGAAGATCATGGATGATTGGATCACTGTGTGACCTCTTCCGGTGTGGTTTACTGGCTGGATCACCTTCTGTATTTTGTTGTACAGTGGATGAATGTGCAGGTATGTCTTCTGTATTAGAACAGCCAGCAACTTCTGCAGACGACAACAACAGGTTAGCTTACTTTTCTTGGTGAGCCATTAGTAACGGAACAAGTCATTGAATAGATACATGACAATAGGTCATCAATATCAGATCGGTGGGGGAACAATTCCTGGTATGCACAGCAATCAGCTGTTTGCAGGACCTTTTGTGTACCGGAACAGCGCCATTCCATACACTGTGTAGTGGTTCCTATTCAAATTACAGCATTTTTTTACACATTAGGGAGCCGTTGCCTTTTATTTGGGTGATGCAGGTGCAGAGTTTCCTTTCATTTATATAAATTCAGTAATAATGTAAGAAAAACATTAATGGGGAGATTTATCAAGACCGGTGATTTATGCATTGGCCTTGGTATCTTCTGCGCTGCCAGAGGATCCGCCTAAACAGAAATCTAGGACAACTCAGAACTGCAGTAGATTTCTGGCTTCGCTTGCACCTGAAAAGGGGTGTAAATGCAGATAAATTTGCCTGTGCTGTTGACCATGCCTCTTTCCCACTCTTGCCATGCCTCCTTTTGGAAACGTGGCAAGGGCAGGTTAAAAAGAGGCACTTGCGACTTTTTTCAAAAAGTCACATTTAAAAAGTCACAAACACACTTATTTGACATATGTTGGGCCAAATTATTCAGGATATTTCACTGAATTATATAATACAGGGGATCAGGGGCGTAGCTAAAGGCTCATGGGCCCTAGTGCAAGAGTTCAGCTTGGGCCCCTCTTACATCATTGCTTTGTGGCCAGGGGCAGGAAAGCACATAACCTTCGTGCTGCCTCAGGCAAAATTGAAACAGCATCACCCCCATGCCAAATTCTTCCCTCCGGCCAGAGGTGTAACTTGGCCAGCATGCACTTTTTATAATAACGGTGTCTTCTTAAGCGGCACAAGGGTCTTTGGGCCCCCTTAGGATCCTAGGACACAATCACTTAAAACACACAAAAAAAAAACGCAAATGAAATAAGAATACAAAAGGGGACTGACTGGATGGGCCTATTGGTCTTTTTCTGCCTCCACTATTCTAACCATATTTCTACCCACCTGATGTGCTTGGTATCTTAGGCAGCGCTATTGTGGCATCCGGTGAACAGTCTGTGACTTCCAAATTGGTTTCCTTTAAATAATATTAAGATATTGTGTGAATAAGACATGGAATCATAAGAAGTACTCACATGACATGGTCAGAGAAGAAAGTGTTCAGTTTGGCCTGTGATGTTCCTCAACACATAATAGTGCTGCAATGTAAGCTTTCATACAAACTGGTGAGCTCCTGTAATTTGTGAATATTCTGTAATATGTGATCCCAGAGGTGGGACCCCCACCTATCAGACAATGGGGGCATATTCTAGTGAGATGCCCCCCATTGTATGTTATGAGAATACCCCTTTACGGTGGATTTACACGTACAGAGGAGCAGCCATTATCTGGAGGGAAGTGTTCCTTCCCGACCACGTCCTGCTTGTTCAGTGGGGGTGACGCTCTGCATTTACATGCAGCGATCACCTCCACAGTACCAGGATGAGGGATCGGTATTGCCATCGCCCATTGTCATACAGCTGCATTGTTTCTTGACAGCAGATCACTGTTTAGACAAAATCTGTCGTCCAGAAATGATAATTTACCTGCCAGCACTAATGATAGTCTCGGTTGCACATTTAGACAGGCAGATTGTTGGGAATGAGCATTTGTAGGAATGTTCACCCCCGATAATCTGCATGTGTAAATCCAGCATTAGAGACACATAAAATGATGAATAAATATAAAGTCAAATTAATAGCCATAGTTACCTCTGGTGAATGACTTTGGCTAACCACAGATTCATAAGGTGGAGGTGGCTCCATAGGGCAAAACACTTCAACCCCCTTGAACCTGGATCCATAAATGTGTGGAAGAGGAATCACCTCATTATCAACCATTCTAAAAGAGAAGACATAGGAATTATTTACTGCCTAACTAAAGGCTGCCGAATCATACTGGAAAAATATTACATCATCAACCAATCTCCAATTACATACTGGCACTGACTCTTATGGTGTCCCAAAGTAGTGGCTTCTGGTTCCAGAGAATGACTATGTCCCATGCTAATGTGGCTATTCAGTTAAGCAAATGTGTAAAAGACATACAGTAGTTAATTTGCTGCTCTAAATGGCAGGGTTCTTACTCCTTGCAAACTCACCGATAAGATGTTCTGCAGTAGCTTCAGTAGCGTCCACTGTGTGTAGGGACAGAGCTGGTTACTGCAGTGCTGCTCCCATTCACTTTTATGGGATTTCTGGTCTATGGAGCTACTGCGTAACAGCTGAGCTGCGGGTGGCAGATTGTTGGACCCCCACTGGTCATATAGTGATTGCCTTTCCTGGGGGTAGGCCAACACTTGAAAAGGGTTGAGAAACCCTTTAACCCTTTAATGACCAGTGTCGTACATGTACAGGTCAGCGGGAAGTGATTTCCTGACCAGCGCTGTACATGTATGGAACACTGATTGGACAGGCACAGAAGCAGTGCTTGCTCGATCAGCAACAGGGGCCCGAATGTTACTAACAGCTGTAACTGGCAGCATTGGTGAAAAATGCAACTGCGGGGTGCCGTTGGCTGCTAAGGCAGCCCAAGGCCTTATAAAGAGCTTAGGGATTGACAGCTTCGGAATCCTATGAGGCTCAGCCCCCAGGGTGGGTCACATAGGCAACTATCAGTGTAATACTGACAGTCACAATGCATTACAATACAGCATCTATAGTACTGCATTGTAAAAAGGGCATGGCGTGGGCGGGGAAGGGCTGGCAGACCCGTTTCTTCATCATTTTCTACGCCGGTCTTAAGCATAGAAAGTGGTCTAAATTTAAGACAGCTCAGAAGCTGTTTTATATTTAGAACTGGCGCTGGATGCCCCGAAGTTATGGAGAGGCCTGCACCTCTTCATAACTTCGGCGGATCCACCGCCAGCTATGGGGCTTTATTAAGACCAGCGTCTAAAACACCACCCTTAATAAATATGCCCCTTTATTTCCATTTAGTATTTCACACAGCACAAGATGCTTAAATCACATTAAGCCTCAAATGTGCATGATGCTCCTTTACTCCTGGGCTCTGAGGCCTTGCTTTTTACACTGGCACACTGAAATGGCACCATCTGCTGTGAATTAATTTTTGGGTCAAAATGCTTACTACAACCATTGGTAAATTCTGTGAGGGGTGTGATTTCTTAAATGGGGTCCCTTCTTGAGGTTTTCTTTTTTTATTTAACCTCAGAGCCTCTGCAGTTGTTGGCCAGTGCTGTATAAATCCCCAAACTAGGCTTCAAATGCACATGGTGCTCATTCTCTTCTCAAACCTGCAGTATGCCCAAACAGCAGTTTACAACCACATATGGGGTGTTGCCATGTTCAGGAGTGAATGCATTACAAATTGTGGGGTCACTACAATTTTACTGAAAAAATATTATTCTTAATTTTCACAGTAAAGTGTTTCTAAATTCTATGAAATGTCTGTGGGGTGAAAACACCCACTGCACTCACTAGTGGAAGATTCCAGTACCTAATAGTCTCGTAAATGAAACATGGTGCCTGAAAAATATTCCAGCAAAATCTGCCCTCCAAAAGCTATATGGCTCCGCTTCCCTTCTGAGCTCTGTGGTGTGCCCATACAGCAGTTTACAACCAAATATGGGGTGTTGCCGTATTGTTAATATAAAGGGTTAAAGTTTATAAATCCAGTTTTGAATAATTTAAGGGATGTAGTTTCTAAAATGGGTGGATTGTAGGATGTATGCCCCTCAAAGTCACTTCATAACTGAACTGGTCCTTAAAAAGTTTGGTTTTGGAAATTTTCTTGAAAATTTGAAAAATTGCTTCTACAGTTCTAAGATTACTAACGTCCTAAAAAATAAAATATTACCAAAATTATGCTAACATAACGTAGCTATATAGTGAATGTTAATTAATAACTATTTTATGAAGTATCACTATCTGTTTTACAATGAGCGAAAATCTTTATTTTCTTTTTTTTTTTAGAAAATTGCTAATATTTTCAAATTTTCTATAAACTTTTACATTTTCCTTATAAATAAAGGTAAAACATAGCGACCAAAATTTACCACTAACATGAAGTACAATGTGTCACGAGAAAATCTCAGAATCTGTTGGATAAGAGCATTCCAAATTTATTAACACATTTATAAAATTAGGCGCAGTCCCTAAGGCTATGACCTAAAAAGATTTTATTGGCAGGAGGCCAAGACTAAGGCTCCATTCACACGTCCGTATTTTTCTTTTCCAGATTTTCAGTCCGTTTTTTGCAGATCCGTGTTTCCGCAAAAACCTTCAGTTTTTACCAATTGTACATCCGCATCCGTTCCGTTTTTCCGCAAAAAAAAAGGAAGGAGGAATATATGTTGGTAGGGTATTTCTTTCTATTTCCTGGAAATGGATCCGCAATTGCGGATGATATGCGGATGACATATTGATGCATTCCGCATATCATCCGCATTTTTTGCGGACCCATTGACTATAATGGGGCCACGGACCGCATATGTGGACAAAAGTAGGCCAAGCTCTATCTTATTTGCGGATCGGATAACGGAACGGAACAACGGATGCGGACAGTATACGGAGTGCTGTCTGCATTTTTTCAGGACCCACTGAAATGAATGGACCCGCACCCTATCCGCATGATTTGCAGATCGGATCAGGAAAGAAAAACAGGACATGTGAATGGAGCCCAAGCCTTCATGAATCATGATGGAATGGGTGAATGTAACAGAATGAAAGGAGATTGCATTTTCTGTCTATAGAACACTTTATTGTGCACAAGTATTTGGAAGTGAAATTGCAGGGACCAACAAAGTCTCCATCACTGAATGATCCAAAAATGAGGAGCAAATGCACTCACTGCCAAAAGAAGCAATTACAATAATTACATGCTCAAACTACAGTACATAAACATCTGCTCCCTTCTTAATAGCAAAGAACGATGGACTGCAGAAATCCTCTTATAATGCTGTCCTGGCCAAATGAGTCTTTCTAATGACACATTGCCTTGACAATTTAAGAAAGAAAATACAAGCATATTGCCACAACCAAGGAACCATTAGGAAATGCTGTTATGAAACAATGTATCAAGTTAAGTTATGAAATGCCAAATATAAGATAGTGCTGCAAACAGCAGAACTCCACAATCGGGTTGTGTACAGGAGTCCTACCTAAAGGCAAAGAGGGACTTCCACTCTGGTAGACGTTATGAGGTCATGTATTACTTGCTTGCCCATTGGTATGGCTTGTAAGGATTGTAGTCAAATGGAACCAACTGAAGCGTGTTTAAAGGGGTTGTCCAACCAAAAATTAAAATTGAATCAGAGGCAGGAGGGTGTGTTAAAAAAAAAAAAAAAAGTCTCTCGCCTTATAAAAGTCCGGCAGAACCTGTGCTGTGGCTCTCTTCCCGCTTGACCAGAAGTGATGCCTGTCATTCCCACTATGACTCAGTGGATTTACGGTCATGTGTACAAGAATGCCACTTGACCACTTAGCCTCTGCAGTGATGTGCCATTGTACATGTGACCGCTGAGGCCTGTGATTGGATGAAGCAGTCACATGTGTGGGAATGGCGGGGACAGAACTTACTTTATTTTATTTTTTCACACCCTCTGCCACCCACCTTTCTCAACATAATTTCAACTTTTGGTCAGTTGGGCATTCCTAAGTAAAAAAAAAATACAATGGTGGAGGATTTATGAAACGTCTAAAGGAAAAACTGCTGCTGTTGCCCATAGAAGCCAATCACATGGCACCATTCATGTCATATTCTGCTGTTGAAAATAGAACATGGCACTGTAATTGCCCCACTATGTACCAATTTCTAAATTAAGGCATGTGTTTGTCCGCTTCTTATAGGCTGGGCTACAGACCCTGTTTAATAGAAAGCATAGATGTATAGAATTTTCCTCTTTTGTCATGACAAACATTAAGATGTTCAGAATCTTTATGTAATCTTTATGTAAACATTAGAATTGATACTGTTTTTTAAACTTCACAATGTATCATAATAGCAAACATATGAATGAACGAATACAGATTGCAAAGTGTATTATTATTAAATGTACAAATTAACAGACAAAGAATAGAATATGAGATTGTGAGCTGTAGAAAACAATCACTTACCTCTGACCCATTCTGGGAGTGTTAGAATAAAATGTGGAAAAGTATGAAGGCGGAGGAGCAGGTGGAACAAAGTCTTCAAAGTCTGGCTCTCGATCTTGCTCTTCTGCTTCCTCTACAGAGACTTGGGACTCATCCTGAGAAAAATAAAATTTAGTAAAAAACTTATTGAGGGGAAGTTATCAAAATGGTATATTTTAATAGTTCAGATACCAATTGTTTATTCTTACCTTGATACAGATCCATCTGCCATGGGAGATGTGTGCTGCTCGCCACATTTTAGTGCTCTTTGTCCGATTTCCATAGGTGGCTCCAATGTGGAGAAATCAGCCTTTTATTTTTATGCAAATTAGCCCCTGGGTGAAACAAGGGAGCTGCCGTTGCACCCCAAGGCTCCACTCACTTGCCTTGATGGTGATGTCCACTCCCCCACTGCATTGACTGACAGGGCCAGGCAGTGAAAAGAAACTCATGCCTGGCCCTCAAGTCTCGCAGCAGTGTGTTTGGCGCACGCGCAGTACTGACCTGAAGAGTCACCGGCCACATGGGCGATCTCTAACCCTGTACTGCGCATGTGTTGAACTTGCTGCCATCTTCAGTGTCTGCCCCTGTCAGTCAAAGCAGTGGGGGCACGCACATCAAAGAAAGTAAGTGAAGCCTCTAGGTGCAACAGCAACACCCTAGTTGCATCCAGGGGCTAATTTAGCATAACAATAAAAGGCAAATTTCTCCACATTGGGGGCACATATGGGGATAAATACCTGATTGGTGGGGGTCCAACTCCAGGCACAGCTGCCAATCACCTACTGTGGGGAGCACTGAGACCTCTTTCAAGGCCAGTGATTGCGGACAAGAATAGGACATACTCTATCTTTTCTAAGGAGCCGCATAAGGAACCATCACCGCGTGCTGTCCGCATCTTTTGCGGCTCCATAGAAATGAATGGGTCCACACCCGTTTCGCTAAATTGTGGAATGGATGTAGGCTCATTTATATGGCTGTCTGAATGAGCTGTTATATTGTAATCTCTTATACATATCATTACATTTACATATAGAAAGTTTCATTTGATTCCAACAACTTCTTAATGTGAGTGTATTGTGCATATATATATATATATCATCAAGTAGTATGAACCCCCATCCATTATTATTCATGTATGGACTGATCACTGATGCTACATTCAATTCACAGCCCCTTGAAGTACAGTGGGTGACGTATGTCTGGGTGTCAGTTATTAATACAATAAATATATGTTAGTAAACTTTCCACTCACTTACTGTGCAGGGTCTTCTAGTGGTCAGGAGCTGAAGGTAACGTAAGGCAGCCGCTACCAGGCAAACAGTGGTTGTCAACGCATTCAAGGCACATAGAGCAAAAAAGACTTTCTATAGGAAGAATAAAAATCATGTTCAATAAAAGTATGCAATAGTACAGGCTGTAAAAAGGAAAGCATTAGTATAATAGGGCATAATTGTATGTGTTCTAGAAGATGAATCCTGTATGTTATCAGTGTACTTCAGATGATAAAAACAATATTTCTGTTTACTTTTATAATTTTCCAGGACTTATCCTCGGGATCAGCAATCCCACCAGGGCCATAGATCTTACAGGGAAACTTCCTGGTGGGCCGATGCCCAGGGGAGCTGAGATGCATACGCCAGCACCGGAGACTACACAATGGATGGAGTCTTCTATCCAATGTATAGGTTTGGCGCTGACAGGTGCCCGAGACAATTGATTGGTGTGGGGGTGTCAGACACCCGCCAATATTGACTACATTTTTATGATATTTGTTTCTCATGAAACCAGTTGCTGTCGACAAATTTGTTTTTGTTTGGTAATTAAATGGCTTATAAAAAACCCCAATTCGGGTTAATTTCTAAGGTGCACCCTTCTGTTCCTATGCAAAACAAAATCCTTACAGGGTTATTTCAATCTTGTAATATTTGGCATATCCTTAGGATATGACACTAAATCTTGATCCTGTAGAATGATAAATCCTGAGAATGAAGGGATCGAGGTCTCTTCGGTGTCTCTACACAGCAGTTTTTTCTGTGAGGACAACTGTGCAGGGAAAACGTTGAAGAGACCATAGTGCTCAACAAGGAAAGACAAATGTGACCTACAGCAGCTTCAGGCTGAACGTGTGCGTCACTGGGACAGCAGAAGGGAAAAGCAATAAGAAGTACAGTAATAGTGTCAACATGCTATAATAACCCCATACAAGCCATGGCCTGCTTCTATTGATATTGTCTTGACTATCTGAACTGTACGGAAAAGGGACCTTATCCATGGTTTCACAAAGAAGCAACAGCTTCTACCCCACTAATTTTTCCTATTGGTATCTTTTAATTAAAGTGATTATCCTACAATTAATTAAAAAAAAAAAAAGACAGTATATTACAATCTCTTTCTCACAACGCTAGAAACAGCCCTGTACCTCACATGAATCCAGAGATCTCCCCACTGATTGCTTTGCTACATTTATTCCAAGTTGGATGCTCAGGGGGTGTGTCCTTTCCACTACAGCTCTCTTCTGCTGTAGCTCAGGGGGTGGTCCTTTCTACTGCCACTGTCTCCCTATCACAGCTCACAGGTCGTGTTTCTTCTGCTGCAGGCCAGGGGGTATGTGCTTTCTTCTGCCACTGTCTCCCTAACACACCTCAGGGGGGGGGGGATGTCCTTTCTGCTGCAGCTCTGTCTGTGTAACTGTCACAGCTTCTAAAATCAGATCTAGCTGGTGGCAGCTGAAGGGTGGAATTGAGCATGAGCGGCAACCTCAGTGACGTTACCAAGATGAACACAGAAATCAGAGAAATGAACAAACAGTAGGTGGCACTATAGAGATACATTTTATTGAATAGCTCAGGGTTTATACTACAATTTTAATTACATGCACTTACAATAGAATACAGATCCAGTCGCTGGTTTTAAAAAACGGAAACAATTTATTACACGACAACTCCTTTATCTGCAGGCCACTAAAATAATCAGTATGATTCGTGGAGTGGTGTAACTGGCAGTATTCATCTTTAAATCAGAGTACCCAGACTCATATTTCTGCGCCTCCACTTCCGGGTTCAGTGATGTTAACTGGCGTGTGAGCAATAATCATTTTCGCTGCTTGGGTACTAGTGCGCAGGCTCAAGATAGCAGCTCTAGACCCACGTCTAGCGCTGTCAATCTAAAGGGAGGGGGTGTTTTTTTATCTGTATTGAGCACCAGGGGCACCATTAAGCCTGCCTCCTGGTGCTCCAAGCCACATTTGCATAAATGCAGAAACCTACAATAAAAATATCGTTTTATTCAGCTGGTCCTACCCTTCCAGGCAATATGCCTGGTTTAATAGGGTTGATCCTGGTGACAGAGCCTCTTTAAAAATCAAGCAATAAGTATTAAATCATGAAAGACTGCTACACAATGAGAAGTCGAGCAGTGAATATACTGGTACAGTGTGCAGCAATGTCACCTTTATTAGACTTTCACGTGTGCCTTGTCAGCACTGTCTACTGGTAAAGTAAGATGCCTGCTAAGTTCCTGGAATATTAGAGCACACATTAGCTTTCTTTGTCTTGTGTAACAACAAGGTCAATCTGTTCCTGACAGGGCAAACATATTGTAGAATAAGATACTCTTTGAGATGCTAGCCAGAGGTCCTAAATAAATGATATCCTGGAAATTACAGGATCTTAACCTGCAAAAATAAAAGCTTAGTAGATTGTTTACTGCAAAATAAAAAATATACAGCAACGCACCAAAGAGACACGTTTCTTCCAATAAAATATGTGGAGTAACGTGCACATTATTTTAGCTGTATTTATTTTTTTTTTAAAAAAACCCAATGCTCTCCAGTGTAATAATCACTTTTTTTTGGGGGGGCGGGGGAATTCACTTTCTGCATCTCCCAGAAGTGTACTGCAGACAGCTACTGGTAACCCCCTCCTCACCTGCATAGAAAATAGTCCTTCACACACAGCCCCAGCTATACCACTAATAAATGGACATATTTCTGCTGCATGTGAATATACCCTAAATCTGCTACTACTTCTGCATTCCAACTACTGCTGCGTCACTGGTAGGAAAAGTAATTATCATGTGGAACTGTAACAATTGCTACTCCTGCAGCACTGCTACTACTACCCCGCTACAATTCTGTCACTTTGGAAATGTACTGAAAAAATTACTATTTAAAGGGGTTATCCAAGACTATAAAATGCTTCCACATATGCTGGGCCCTTCACAATGAATAAATATACTTACCTGGTTCCTCGTGCCTCTCCTAATCCCTGCAAAGCCGCTGCTGCTTCACCCCGTGCATGGATGAAAACATCCAGTGTTGGGGGAAGAGCAGCCAATGGTAGACGGGGACGAGCCTCCCTAGCGTCACCCGCGTTGCTAGGGAGGCTCGTCCCTTTCTGCCATTGTCTGCTCTTTCCCCAACAATGGATGTTTTCATCCACACACGGGGAGAAACATCAGCGGCAGTACGGGGACCAGGAGCGGTGCAGGGAGTGGGGAGCCAGATAAGTATATTCATTGTGAGGGGACCGGCATATGGGGGAGCATTTTATAGTCTTGGATAACCCATTTAAAGGAACACCTCAGACAAAACTAATACACTGGGGCAGATTCAAAAATGTGCCATATTTATCACAATGGCTGAGACTGGGGGATACAGTCTAATAGGGATGAGCAAACTTGTGTTTCAAGTTTGGCATACAAGGTTGGGGTTATCTAAGAATTCAGTTAACTTAACATAACTTTACGTTAACATAATTTATGGTCCGTGGTAGCGGAATCCATAACGGAATTCTTAGATAACCCGAACTTTGTACGCCGAACTTGAAAGTTCGCTCATATCTACTGTCTAAGTTTACACCACCTATTAGTTCTCTTAATATAAGCCAGAATTGTGCACCAAAATACAGGCAAATCTTGGCGCACAGTGTTGCATGTTAAGCAATGCCCCCTTTGCCATTAAAAAGTGATGCCCTCATATGGCTTAAAGAGGACCTGTCACCACATAATGCAATGCAATCTGACAGCACCATGTTATAGAGCAGGAAGAAGTGAGCAAATTAATTTACAGTTTTTTGTGAAAAGATTCAGTAAAACCGGTGATTTATATGTTTATATCTGTGAATACCTATCAGTACAGGCAGGAGTTATCAGTGATTGATAGCATTCTCCATATAAGTGTGTATACATAGATAGCTGTCAGTCACTGATAGTTGTACACAGAGGAGGTGTTATCAGTGATTGATAGCATTCTCTGTGTAAGTGTGTATACATAGATAGCTGTCAGTCACTGATAGTTGTACACAGGGGAGGTGTTATCAGTGATTGATAGCATTCTCTGTGTAAGTGTGTATACATAGATAGCTGTCAGTCACTGATAGTTGTACACAGGGGAGGTGTTATCAGTGATTGATAGCATTCTCTGTGTAAGTGTGTATACATAGCTGTCAGTCACTGATAGTTGTACATGGGGGAGGTGTTATCAGTGATTGATAGCATTATCTGTGTAAGGCTTCATTCACACGACCGTATGTATTTTGCGGTCCGTATGGCATCCGTGTTTCCGTTTTTTTTGCGGATCCATTGTAACAATGCCTATCCTTGTCAGCAAAACGGACAAGAATAGGACATGTTCTATCTTTTTTGCGGAACGGAAATACGGACATACGGAAACGGAATGCACACGGAGTACCTTCCATTTTTTTTGCGGACCCATTGAAATGAATGGTTCCGCACACGGTCTGCAAATAAAACGGAACGGACACGGAAACAAAATACGGTTGTGTGAATGAAGCCTAAGTGTGTATACATAGATAGCTGTCAGTCACTGATAGTTGTACACAGGGAGGTGTTATCAGTGATTGATAGTATTCTCTGTGTAAGTGTGTATATATAGATAGCCGTCAGTCACTGATAGTTGTACATGGGGGAGGTGTTATCAGTGATTGATAGTATTCTCTGTGTAAGTGTGTATATATAGATAGCTGTCAGTCACTGATAGTTGTACACAGGGGAGGTGTTATCAGTGATTGATAGCATTCTCTGTGTAAGTGAGTATACATGGATAGCTGTCAGTCACTGATAGTTGTACATGGGGGAGGTGTTATCAGTGATTGATAGCATTCTCTGTGTAAGTGAGTATACATGGATAGCTGTCAGTCACTGATAGTTGTACATGGGGGAGGTGTTATCAGTGATTGATAGCATTCTCTGTGTAAGTGTGTATACATAGATAGCTGTCAGTCACTGATAGTTGTACCCAGGGGAGGTGATATCAGTGATTGATAGCATTCTCTGTGTAAGTGTGTATACATAGATAGCTGTCAGTCACTGATAGTTGTACATGGTGGAGGTGTTATAAGTGATTGATAGCATTCTCTGTGTAACTGTGTATACATCGATAGCTGTCAGTCACTGAAAGTTGTACATGGGGGAGGTGTTATCAGTGATTGATAGCATTCTCTGTGTAAGTGTGTATACACAGATAGCTGTCAGTCAGTAATAAAACCTCCTCCCTGTACCAATAGGACTTAACAGAGCTGCAGATGTAAATGTAAAAATTACAGCTTTTACTGAATCTTTTCCCACCAAAATATATACCAATCTGCTTGGCTTCTCCTGCTCTATAACATGGCGCTGTCAGATTGCACTGCATTTTTTGGTCACAGATCCTCTTTAATCAACATAAAAATAAAAATGTTATAGCTCTTGGAATGCCACAATAAAAAAAAATTGCTTGGTCACTAAGCCCTAAAATGTATACAGGTGGAAGGGTTAACAATACGCACACACCACATTAGAAATTATTAACTGTTCTTATGTTTTCTAGTTTTAAACAGGGTATGTCAGCATTCCTTACATGTCTGCTTTAGGGAACACTTACGTACTGTACGTATAAAATATTTACCAGTCTGGAAGTTATATAGAAAATCTGATACTTGACTGTAACAGTTGTCGGCATACAGTGTCAGACTGGGCTGTCTAGGGTCCCTAGTAAAATTTATTTTGGGGGACTACCACACGGATACATCCAAATATCACCTGCTAACACAGGAGCAAGACCTTACGAGATGATTGATTTTGGGGTCCCTGCAGCAACTTTGAGAAGGAAGGGAGGATACTGGCTGTCCTGCTGCTGTATCTATAAGTCATCTCAGGAGTCTCTTAAATATTCTACCTAGTTTTTTATATGGATATAGGCTGGTTGAGGTGCTGTACATTGCCTATGTATGTGTAGTGCAGTAAGTCTAATGTGTTATGTGCCACTTGTACAGGGGGTGTGAGAATAGGTGTCCACCTCTCTCAAGGGCCAATCCGGAGATTTACCTGTACCCCTGTGGGCCAGTCCAAACCTGTATGCATATGCAAATTTGGATGTGAGGTGGAATTATTCTTACAATTCCTGGAGGACTCTAGTGTTGCCTATTGACTTTGATGGTTGCTGTGTAATACTACATTTCACCTGCAGCACAACATAGACACAGCGGAAGCTTACCCAGCAATAACAGTAGAGTGCTGAGGGGAGTTGCCTAGAGTCCTAAGTGTACAAACACTTTAAGCAAACCAAGCAGATACACAATGTACATACAGCACTGATAGTACTACAGCAATACTACCTTGAGTAAAAGATGGACTGCATTACAGGAGTGGATCATGACCAGCTTCAGGACATGCTCTTTCTCCAAGCACTTGGAAGCCTGAGGTTCTTCACAGCAAACACAGATTTTGCCTTCAGTCATATCTACCTGCAAATACAGGACTGTGACTACAACACAACACTGTAATGTCACATATCTGCCCCATTTGTACAAGAAAGAGTGACAAGCGGGTATTTCACAAAAACAGTACTGCACGGCGACTCATCTTGTAAATCACTGGCTGAGGACACTACTGGACTGGTTGACCTGAAATCTCGTGGGTTTTGAGTGTATTCAGATGGGTCAAGGATGTAAAGACCAGTGGGGACCTTATAAGCATTGAAATGGGAGCGGTGCGAGATCAGTGAAGTATTGCTACTTTTGTTTTTTTATCCCACTCTGAGCCCTTTAAGTGGTAGTGCTAGTATATTGATGACCTGTCCTCATGATAGGTCAACAATATCAGATCGTAGGGGGTCCAACTCCTGCATATCCACTGAACAGCTGCTTGAAGAGGCCCGTTCACTTGAATGGAATGAGCAGTTGTAATTACACTACACAGTCGCTAAAATTTAGACGGTATGCATTAAAACTGTGTAAAGGACGTAGCACTCACATGACCCCCGCCTCTTTTTCACACTGCTGCCCGGCGTGTGTCGGACACCACCAATCTGATATTGTTGAAATGAATTTAGTACCGCCATAATCGAAATATTATGAGAGCAAAAACCAAAGAACACAACGGTGGAGTTGCATTTTTTTTTTCAATTTTACCCCATAAAGATTTACCCTTTTTTCAATACAAGATATGGTAAATTAAATGGTATCATTACAAAATATAACTTATCCCACAAAAAAAACAAGCCTTCATACATCTATGTAAACAGAAAAGTAAATATGTTATTGCTTTGAGAAGGCAAGAAGGAAAAAAATGAAAATGCAAAAAACAATTTGTCCTAGTCCTGAAGGGGTTAAAGATTAGGGAATATGCTGTAAAGAACCTAAAATGAACAAAAAGAAAATGGACAAAATTCATATAATAGGTATAAAGTCTTAGATATGCTGAAGTGTATTTAGTAAACTGAAGAAATCCTATAAGGCTTGAAATACCAGTCACTAAAGGGATATCAAGCTACTGTTCTCAGTTAGCAGCCATATCAGGCTATGGAGAGGCTGAGTGCAGTATTCTTCAATGGGGGTACTAATAAAATGTCCAGGGAACTGCCTGTCTCCATGATCTCACATTACTTCCATCACTCCATAAACTCCAGATGGATAAACACAGATATTTGGGAATGGTATAAGTGGAAGAAGCTGCCCTTTAAAAGGTTAATTCTGAAGCTGTGTATTCCCAAGGAACTGGAGGAAGCAATTTACCAGTGTCATTCTGATATGTGAGTCATCGAGGCATTACAAAGAGAACTACTAATGTACAACAGCAGATAAACATCATTTCAGCCTGAATAGGACAAAAACCACAATATGATGCTTCATCTCAGCATGACAATCAGCAGAGGATTTACATTATAAGAGCCTGAGTACGGAAACCGGCATATGACGACTAATTAGTTAAAAACAAGACGCCACAAAATATACTGTGCACTAAAGAGCGTACATGTGAAAAATCAAAGGCTTCACTGGTAAAAGCAGTTACAACCCGTTCTCCTATCCACACAGGACCTGAATGTAGGAGCGCAGTCATGTCGCCGCTGTGACACAGCTGCACTACAGTACTGTGCTGCCATACGTGCCATAGCTGGCTCTTGTTATCTAATAAAGACTGAACTGTTTAGGCTACTTTCACATGCGCGGCACCAATTCCATAAGGCGGTTACGGCAAATATTAACCATAGTGGGGTCCGGCGGAGATCCGGCCACAATCCGGCAAAAATGCAGAGAACTGGCTGGACAGAAAATGCTGCATGCTTCGTTTTGTGTCCAGACAATTCCCGCCATTCTCTGCCGGAACTGGTGGCCGGATCACACTGCTGCAAATGTGAAAGTAGCCTTAGGCTCCATTCACACGTCCTGTTTTTCTTTCCTGATTCGATCCTGATCTGGATCCATTCATTTCAATGGGTCCTGAAAAAATTAGGATCGAATCAGGAAAGAAAAACAGGACGTGTGAATGGAGCCTTAGGGCTCATGCACACGAACGTGTGCTGGCCGTGCCCGTGCTGCGGGCCGCATACGGCGGGTCCGCAATAAACGGGCACCGGCCGTGTGCAGCCCGCATCACGGATCGCGGACCCATTCACTTCAATGGGTCCGCGATCCGGGAGATGCAGAGCGGAGGCACGGATCGGAACACCATGGAAGCACTACGGTGTGCTTCCGTGGTGTTTCTGGCCGTGCCTCCGCACCGCAAAAAAGTAGCGCAAGCACTACTTTTTTGCGGTGCGGACCCTCAGATGCGGATCGCGGACCCCATTCAAGTGAATGGGTCCACTATCCACATGCGGTGGCCTCACGGTCAATGCCCGTGCATTGCGGTCCGCAGTTTGCGGGCCGCAGCACGGACATGGCCGGCACACGTTCGTGTGCATGAGGCCTTAGTCTGGTCTGGATCGGACTCGCAGAGTGTGTCTGCAGAAGTTCCCATACTGACCTCCCTAGCACTGCCTGGGTTGCATAGCATTATATTGATTTATGATGCTATGTAACCCTTCGAGGTATGGAATGTACTGGATAACACTGACATAATGCTGTCAGTGTTATCCAATACATTCCAGAACTGTAAGCATTACATAGCATCATAAATCAATATAAAGCTACACAACCCCATCAGTGCTGGGAGGTCAGTATGGTAAGTTGCGCAGCCTCACGCTGCGAGTCCGATGCATGGAACTCGCTCTTCTGAAAGCAGCCTTAATGGCTGCACAGTGTTGATGGTGGTGCGGCACGGTCTCATTAGTTTAACAAAAGGCATCTGCAGCCCGCACGACTGCACCATGTGGTTGTACTCATATACTTCTAATCAGTGCCGATACCTGCACATGTTGCGGGATACATGCTGTTTTTCAGGGTGGATTATACAGTACCATCAAAGTGAAGGAGCTTTGATAAGTCTCATGTACACTTGGCTTTTTTGTCCGTGTGGAAATTGACTTGCAGGCATGTGAATTGTTTGTCCATATTTAACACTTTGCAATGCAAAGATAGGGGCGAAACCACATCAAAATCTGTGAGGAATTTCTGTTTGGACACCCACACCCATGTGAAGGTATCCTTAGGGGAATCTGAGAGTGACCTGTGATGGGGGATCAGTGCAGTTTATATATGATGTTAACAGGGTAATGATGGTATGAGCTTCGGCTGGGAGTGCAGGTCATATATATTGCTTTGGACACAAAGCTTGTTTTACTTGTCCTGACGTGTCTGTTTTAGTAACTAGTTGCATTCTCCAGGTAATAATTCTGGAGCATGTTTTCTTATAACTGTATGCTGTGTCATTTCTCTATTATTCCCCCATAAAGGACAAGCTAAATTTTCATTTTTGAGTTTTCATTTTTTAAATCCCTGCCTTCCAAGACCTCAGAACCTTTTACGTTTCCGTTCCCAGATAGTATCCAGAAAGATTGTCAAAATTAGGCTTATTCACTTTAGAAAAAAGACGACTGAGGGGAGATCTAATAACTATGTATAAATATCAGAGGTCAGTACAGAGATCTCTCCCATCATCTATTTATCCCCAGGACTGTGACTGTGACGAGGGGACATCCTCTGCGTCTGGAGGAAAGAAGGTTTGTACATAAACATAGAAGAGGATTCTTTACGGTAAGAGCAGTGAGACTATGGCACTCTCTGCCTGAGGAGGTGGTGATGGTAAGTTCACTAAAAGAGTTCAAGAGGGGCCTGGATGTATTTCTGGAGTGTAATAATATTACAGGTTATAGTTACTAGAGAGGGGTCATTGATCCAGGGAGTAATTCTGATTGCCTGATTGGAGTCGGAAAGGAATTTTTTCCCCCTAAAGTGGGGAAAATTGGCTTCTACCTCACAGGTTTTTTTGCCTTCCTCTGGGTCAACTTGCAGGATAATAGGGCGAACTGGATGGACAGATGTCTTTTTTCAGCCTTAAAAACTATGGGGGTCCTTTATTAACCAGAAATACGCCTATATTAGGTGTATTTGTGGCTCAGATTGCGGCGCAAAGGTCCTTTGCACCACAATCAGCAACTTTTCTTGGAAGCTGTCTTACATTTAGAAGCAGCGAGGGATCTGCCGAACCTTTTAATAGGCCGACGCCTCTTCATAACTTCGGTGGATCCACCGCCAACACAAGGCCTAAAATGGTCTAAAACACCGGTCTTAATAAATGTGCCCCTGTTTTCACACAGCCTTACTAAGGCTTAATTTTGCAGGACAAGATGTGTTTTTAACGGCACCAATTAACTTACCATATCTTGTACTTAAAAGAAAAAAATGGAAAAAAACACAAAGCAATTCCCCCATGTTTTTTTCAGTTTTGCTTTTATGGTGTTCATTATATGCTAAGGTTGACATAAGAGTGGGTGAGCTTGATTACAGAAATATCAAATTTATGTACTTTTTATTTTGTTTAGATTTTCTTTTCATCACCATTTCCTGACACCATCACACAGCTACAGTATGAGGGATTGTTTTTTTGTGGGGGAAGCTGTAGTTTTTATTGGTTACTATTTTGGGGTACATTACTTTTTGATCACTTTTTATTAATTTTTTTGTGAGGGGCAAGGAAACAAAAACATATGGAATTTTTATTTTTTCCTATTATGGCATTCACTGCACAAAAAAACATTTCTGTATTTAAATAGCTCACACATTTTTGGACCCACAACACTTGTGTTTATTTATTTTTTCTTTTTTTTTCTAACAATTATAAATTAAAAAATTAGGAAAGGGAGTGATTTGAATTTTTAATACTTTGTGTTTTTATTAATTTCTTTTTAAACTTTTTATTTTGTTTCACTGTAATTGTTAGTCCTCTTATCGGACTTGAATATGTGATCTTCTGGATTGCTTGTCCCATAGACTTCAATAGAATGTTATTGCAGTCTCTGGGATTTTGACGGGCTACCTGTCAGACAGTGCCTTGGGCATGGCTTTGCAGGCAGCTCACAAACACAGGTCTGGGAGCCTTCACAAGGCCGCTGGCTATCATAGCAACCAATCTGACCCTGAAATTTTGTTGTGGGAGCTCAGATTGGAGGGTAAAGGGAACCCCCTCCTTCTGTCTAAGTGATCAGATGCTACAGGCACTTTTGAGGGGATTAAATAATTGCGATTGTGAATGGAGCAGGATCAGCTGATGACCCTGCTCCATACACCTCCCACAGGCTGCGGATGTACTATTACATCAGAGGATGCAAAGGGGTTAGGGCACAACTGGGTGTTTCCAGTGGAGGGGTTGTTCATGCACAGGTTGCAGCTGGGAGCACTTATTGGACAGTGTCAGACTTCTAGCAGGTATAATAGAGGAATTGCACAACATAGAATAGATGCTAATCTGATGTGGAATACTATTATTTACTAAAATAGACATGTCAGGAGAGGTGACAGGTCATCTTTAAGGTCCCAGACTTGGTAGTGAGATCACAGTTGTGGGCAGGGCAGCCATGATGTCACAAGGAGTTCTCACCTACAAACTGACTGCTAGAACCCAAAGCGGCCAAGAACTGTGGTAGCTGAACTTGGGAGCAGGGGTGACTCATGTGGAGGGTGTGATGTAGGTAATGTCACAGGCATGATGTTATTGAGGTCACTATGGGGGTTGCTGTGGGCATGACCTGCTGTGTCCACTGTGGGTATCTGTGAATATGAAGAAGGCAAGAGGTGAAGATGTAATAGGCACTGTTAATGACATTTCCTTGTGGTCAAAATGGGTGGTAATGGCACAGGTGGGAGTATGGCATGTATGTAATTTACATTCCTTAATGGTAAAGTGCCATGGATAAAGGATCTTATATACACGACTGAAGAGCGTGGTGGACTACAGGGTCTTAAGATGTTCAGAAAGTAAGCATAATAGAAACACTTACCAGATGACAGCTGGGCACACTGGACACAAACTGAGCACCTTGGCATCCTAGTATGAAACCAGCCAGGTTCAGTAACACGCAGACCACTGACAGCATGACAAATAGGTTCACCTGGTAGGATGGAAATAAACACAAATATTGTGTATATTTTAAAGCCATGTTCACACACAGCACACGTAGAGCTAATCCTTGCCATCAAAACTATGGAAACCATGATGGAACCCCATTATAAGTTAATCAGGTCCACTGCGCACCATTGCTGTCCACTGTGTGACAGATCTGGCAGAAATATGTGGTTTGCTTTATGAATGGAAGCGACAATGCATGTGTGAACAGGTCCTTACACTTCCATTAGTAAGGATGTTATGTTTTCAGAAGATTTGGAGAGCTAATCAATACATTACCATTAATGATAAACTTCTATGATAACCAGTTAATGTGCTGTTTTATACAGTATCCGACAATCTCCATAATCCTCACATGTGGCCCACAAAAAAACCCACACTTACCTGTCCGTGGTCCTACTGCACTTGTGACGCTGCCCTGTTCCTGGCTGCTGCCAGGGGGAATCATAAACCAGAAGCATCTGGGAATGGGGACAGGCAAGTAGGTTTTTTTTTTTTTGTGAGCCACACGTTAGGTCTAGAGGGGTTGTCAGCTCCAGGTCCAGGAAGCCCCTTTAACTAATATATCTGTTTATCATTTATGTGAGGTTGTGTGCTTTTCAAGATAGGCATTAATGTGATTGCTGCAGGTCTAACCACTAGGCACGTAACTTTATACATAGGATGCATATAGGAGAACAGCACAGTCCAACGTAACTGACAGCATTGCTGCTGGCTCACCAGAAAAGCTCAAGTTACCTCGACCTAATTACGCCTCTTCCTATGGCCTAGCCCTGCACCAAGGTGGAAAGGTTACAACAATATTACCCCTTGGGGAAACTCTGCATACATTTACACAGGTGGGATGCACTTAATGGCCAGTGCTGTAAATGTTTGGAATAGGGTGCTCATAACTTCAGCAGTGGCTCTCAGCTGTATACTGCAGATCACATTTTACTGCAGCGGCAGGGATCAGAGATACCGCAGATCCCAGATGTATTCCCTGTTACATGATGCATTCAAGAGGGAGTGTCACATGTGGTGGTGGTTAGATATACTAAGAGCGCTCATGATGCACTTGCAAAATGTCCATGGTCTGCCATAGCAGCCAGAGGCCATCATAATACACTGCAATACAGCAGTACTGCAGTGTGTAATGTAAGCCATCAAAGGAGCACATACTCAAGTCCCATACTGGAGTTCAATAAAGTGTTTAGGGGAAAAAATCAAAGTTAAAAAAAACAAAACAATCCTTTTTTCCTTCTTTCAAAATGTTTTATTGTGGAAAAAGTAAAAACATTAAAAACTATTCATTATTTTGGCATTGATGCAACAATAAAATGAATGCATTCTCGCCATAAAAACAATGGCTAAAAAGCTTATTTCCCCCTTCCAAAAAAGTAATAAAAACTTATGAACAAGTCATAGTTGTTATCAACAAGCCCAAAATGGCACCAACAGACTTGTTTTGTGGTGAATTTTCATACTTCCCATGTCACTATTTAACGTACTTTGTCTTTAGAGTCCTTGCAGTAGGCTAAACATTTTTTGTTAGGTACAAATAACTCAACAGTCTTCTCATTATCATCACAGGCAGTGAAATTTAAGGAAATCTGTCACCAAAATTTTTTTCTGCCAGTTAAAACCAGATAGTAGCACATCTCCTTTTTTCTGATCTGCTTTTACTTTTTAATTGTAGATTTTGTTTATTTTATTTCCTGGGCATAATTATGGGGGCGGCCATCTTGCCTGAGCAGTTGTTAACATCATTTACAAAGAATAGATTAACTATATTGCCGATGAGAGGTTCGCGATTATAGATCAATACAAGGATAACTGCATGAAAAAAATCGCTTAAAAACTACTTTATTGATAAATTTATTAAAACACCAAACACCATTTCAGGCTAAAGGGGAGATGCCACATGGTCAGGGAAAGCCAACATATGTGCCTGACTATTCAGCCTATTCAGCCTATTCAGTCGCAATTTAGCAAGTGGTTACCTGCCTACTATAGTGGCACGCTGCGCACCTAAGTGATGTGCAACAGCGTGTATAGTACCCGGCACTATGGCGGCCGTGACGCGCGCCAAACATTCCGGTGTTTAAAAGGATTAAGCCCCTCCCCCCTGGGCCGGACTCGGACGGCATGGCCAATCCCTGGCTGAACCAGGGAGACTCACCATGTTCGTCCCTCATACATTGTTGCGGCACGGGAGGATACAAATTGACTTTGTTATAGTGACTTATATCAGCGGCTAACAACAAAATCGAGTGAGTAATACATAGTGTCGAATGCACATGCACATGTCTCGGTATGCCTGGCTATCCACGACCACCACATTACCACCCTTATCGGACGGTTTAATGACAATATTATTGTCATGTTGTAGTACATCAAGGGCTGTCATCTCATCTTGTGACAAATTTTGCCTACCCTGTTCGCCTATGTCCAGTGATCTTAGTTTATCTGTGACTAAAGTGAGAAAGGCATCCAACGCTGAATAGCCCTGTGGAGGGGGATTCTTTCTAGAGATCGGCCTCAAATCCGTAAACGGACCTGCACCTAAGTCCCTTTGGCCTTCCTCCCACATTTCTGATAGTAATTGGACATCTGGGAGTTCATCCAACTCTATTCCCAATTGTTCGCATTGTTCTTTATTATGCGTCAGGAAGAATCTCTTCCATTTGAGTTTTCTTACAAACAAGTTGATGTCCTTTACCCATAGGAAGGGGTTATATTTTGAACTAGGGACAAAGGACAGGCCTTTCTTTAAAACTGACATTTCAGAGGGGGTCAGGATGTGTTTGGAAAAATTAAGAACTTGAAGTTGGTCCCTGACTGAGTTGCTGTGATCACCTCTCCCTATAGGTCCTTCCTGTTTCTCAACTGATACTCTGTTGGCGGGGGTGATATTCCTAAAAAACCAACCGTGCTCTGTTCTCTATTACCTCTACCCCTCTGACCACGGCTTGATTGCCGTCCTCGACCCCTACCTCTTCCTCTCCCCCTCCTACTTATCAGGGGCTTATCACTTGTAGCCTCAGATTCAGTCTCATAATCTGTAGAGGACTGATCCGTTTCGCTTTCCTGTGTTTTTGATTTATTTTTCAAAAAGTCAAAAATAGTACCTTCCCTGAAATCTCTAGTATCCCTTATGAATTGGTTGTGTTTTCTCTCTTTGAGGTAGCCCGTGAATCTCTCTATATTTAGCTGTAACAATGATTCCTTCCTGATGAACTCAGCAGAAGAGGAGAACTTCTTGGCTGCGTCGATATTCTTCTGCAATTCTACAGAATTGTTAGTTAATGCCGTCCTCTCCTCCTCTAGCAAGAGCTTCATCAGGCGTAGAGAGGACTCAATGGACTCCTTTTCCCACCTTTTCATAAACTCAGCATTACAAAGTCTCACATTTGGGAGTATCGGATTGCGGAGCCCTCTAGGCACAATTTTGTGCTTCAAGTAAGTTTCGAGGGTCTGCACCTCCCACCACGATCTAACCTGATCCTTATAAATTCTCGTTAGATGTTTAAATACTGAGTTAATGCTTGGTGCAACCGATTGTACTGGTAATTCCTTATCACTGAAAACGTCCTTAGGATTGCCCAACCATTCATCTGATTGTATATCCCCCGACAAAAAGCCTGCCATCACTTGTTTGACTAAAGTATAACAAAGAATAGATTAACTATATTGCCGATGAGAGGTTCGCGATTATAGATCAATACAAGGGTTAACTGCCTGAAAAAAATCGCTTAAAAACTACTTTATTGATAAATTTATTAAAACACCAAACACCATTTCAGGCTAAAGGGGAGATGCCACATGGTCAGGGAAAGCCAACGAAATGGGGCTGTTTTTTACCAGCGAGACTAGTACAACGAGTCTCACTTTCTTAGACATCACTATAAGCATAGATGCCTCCCGTATGATTACCACTAAGATGTACAGAAAGCCCACATCCACAAACACACTGTTGGCATGGGATAGTGACCACCCACGAGCCCTTAAGGAGGGTATTCCTAAGGGTCAATATCTAAGAGCACGTCGCAATTGCTCCAAGTGGTCTGATTTTCAACATGCGGCAGGTGACCTCCGACGGAGGTTCATGGATCGGGGATATCCATCGAGCTGTCTTTCGAGGGCATTCCAACATGCGGCTGCTTGTAATAGGGAAAAGTTATTGATTCCTAAAACAAAAGGATTGGTTAGAGAGGAAATGCCCCGCATTATTGGGACATATGATGTAGCCCACAAACAGGTCCGCCAGGTTATCAATGAATGTTGGAGTGTCCTTCAGTCTGACCCTGATGTGGGAAATATGATTGGCGACTATCCGGCCATCACATACAGGAGAAGTGGTAACATTCGAGACAGACTGGTTCATAGTCTCTTTAACACTCCTGTGGCAGAAACATGGTTATCTAGTAAGAGACCTAATGGCACATTTCCCTGCAGTGGATGTGTCGCATGCCCCGCCATCAAGAGAGGCAAACAGGTGGCGAGCTCCCAGACTGGTCGCAGTTACACGATCCGTACATTCATAAATTGTAGAACTGTCGGAGTCGTATACCTAGCCACATGTTGTTGCTCTATGCAATATGTTGGTAAGACCAAAAGAGAATTTAGGAGAAGAGTGGGCGAACATCTGTGCGACATTAGTAACTGTGCTGACACCCCGTTAGCATTACATGTTCAAGATAAACACACTGGACAAAAAGATTGTGTGACCTTCCAAGGCATTGAACACGTAAAGGCATCAGTACGTGGGGGTGACATTGATAACCTGCTACTTCGCAAAGAGGCTCACTGGATTTTCACCCTGAAGACCCTGAAACCCTTTGGACTAAATGATCATTTGTCATATACCTGTTTTATTTGATTTATTATATGAGTTGTTGCTGACTCCTTTGGAATTAATGCATTGTTCCTTTTAGTAGTCATTATAATTGCTCTTGTCTAAACATTTAGACCCTGTTCATAATCACTATGTATTACTCACTCGATTTTGTTGTTAGCCGCTGATATAAGTCACTATAACAAAGTCAATTTGTATCCTCCCGTGCCGCAACAATGTATGAGGGACGAACATGGTGAGTCTCCCTGGTTCAGCCAGGGATTGGCCATGCCGTCCGAGTCCGGCCCAGGGGGGAGGGGCTTAATCCTTTTAAACACCGGAATGTTTGGCGCGCGTCACGGCCGCCATAGTGCCCGGTACTATACACGCTGTTGCACATCACTTAGGTGCGCAGCGTGCCACTATAGTAGGCAGGTAACCACTTGCTAAATTGCGACTGAATAGGCTCCTGATGACAGTCACGTCATATGTGACATAGAAACGCGTTGAGCCGCAGCGCAACTGGTTTTCATTACCGTGCTACTAATGTACCGCCTAAAGCAGGGGATACTGTGTGTTGGTAGTGGTGACATACTGGGTGATTAGGTGGCCAATATCGGGGTTTACACCCCTAGTATTGCACTTGGGGTCTCCGTATGGCCCGAACCTATACCTGTTATATGTGACAGGATAGGTTATCCAGTTACACACTAACCAATATCCCTGTATAATATCTGCAGTGTGGCTTACAGGAACAATATTAGCCACATACACGGCACACCTTTTTGTTAGTGGGGGTAGTGCCACATGGGTAGTCAGGCACATATGTTGGCTTTCCCTGACCATGTGGCATCTCCCCTTTAGCCTGAAATGGTGTTTGGTGTTTTAATAAATTTATCAATAAAGTAGTTTTTAAGCGATTTTTTCAGGCAGTTAACCCCCCATCATTTACAAAGCATAAAAAACTTCTTTATGGCAGCCCCACGGTCTACAGACACAATGGACAGGAGGAGACCTCATTGACTTCTATGGTAGAGTTTTCTGGGCATGCTCTGTGACCTGTGCAGAGGTCATTGTACAAGGAAAGAACAGATAAGCTCTGACAATCACCTATTGTGAATGGTGGATCCTGTCTTAGGCTACTTTCACACTAGCGTTTTAAAATTCCGGTATTGAGTTCCGTCATAGGGGCTCAATACCGGAATAAAACGCTTCAGTTTTGTCCCCATTCATTGTCAATGGGGACAAAACTGAACTGAAGACAACGGAATGCTCCTGAAAGCATTCCGTTCCGTCTTCAGACCGGAGAACAAACCGCAGCATGCTGCGGTTTGCTCTCCGGTCCAGGCATCCGCACCAAGACGGATCCGGAATGACCCCCAATGCAAGTCAATGGGGGTGGATCCGTCTGGTGTGACCATAATGGTAACCGGATCCGCCCTCCATTGACTTTCAATGGAGTCCATTACGGATCCGGCTACACATAGACACATACAGACAGACACACACATAAACATACACACACATATAGACATACAAACACACATACATACTTACATGCTCCCCGGCAGGTCTTCGGAGCGTCAGGGACAGGAGGGCTCACACAGGTCACGATTCCCCACAGCGCCCTCTGCTGGGCGCCTGGTGGAATCGTCATGATTCCACCAGGCGCCCAGCAGAGGGCGCTGTGCGGAATCGTGACCTGTGTGAGCCGTCCTGTCCCTCTGACGCTCCGAAGACCTGCCGGGGAGCATGTAAGTATGTATGTGTGTTTGTATGTCTATATGTGTGTGTATGTTTATGTTTATGTGTATGTATGTACTGTGTGACATGTGTGGGGCCGGAGCGCGGTTCCGGCTCCACACATGTCACTGCGGCAGGCCTGATCCGGCAGCACCCTTCACCTGCCGGATCAGGCCTGCCGCCAGTGTGAAAGTAGCCTTATCTGTACACAGAGGTGATATCATTACAGGCAGGATTAGAATGAGTTAACTGCAATAAAGTGATCTGCACAAACAAAGTAAGCGGTGCCTACTATTAGACAGTGGCCAGTGTGAAAACCGCAGGATTTTTGGTTTTAGTTTAAATATAAAAAGTGACATGGAAAGTTAAAAAAAAAAAAAAAATCAAACATTATTTAAAAATATGTTAAACATAAAAAAGTGATTTAAACAATAGGTCATCTTCTGATGACACATTCCCTTTAAGCTGCTGTAAAGCAAATCTCTGAACTGCTGTCAACGGAGTAGAGTGCCAGCTCAATTTATTTAGAATAAAATATCTACCGTCACAAAATTAAAACAATCATGTCAGTGTTTGGCTTTAAATTAGAAAAACAAAATCTGGTTGAAACATTCCCTTTAAAAGATTAAACACGATATCTCCTTTCACCATTTATTATAGCTGCTGATTATTAACTACGCACTATACACTGTGTTTTAAATGTGGAATTACTGACAGGTCTAGCCTAAAATCTTATTGCTCCCTATGAAAAGTAGGTCTGTAGCATTATTTGTAGTATCATAAATTACAAATAACTTGCCAAGTGTTTGGATAAAAAGAAAGGCCAAGAAATCTGTATGTCTAATGTGCACAAGCAACAAGACATTCTGGGTGTAAATTGACCTGCACAGCGACATATACATAGCTTTCAACAATCCTATTTAATTCATTTGAGAGAAAACATACGTTTAATTGCAGAGAGTTCCCATTTTCCTTGTAAAAGAGATCTATCCCTGCACCGGCTGCCACGCCCGCACTGACCGGAAAGACTGTGACTGTGTCAGACTGTGCAAGGACCCCCCCCCAAACTGGTAATACCGAGTTGGCAATTGACTTCTTGTAGTAATAACAAAGGAATGGTACAACAATGGTAATGAAAACAGATGCTCCAGAATTTTCATTCCATGTGGAACACAAGTACATTTGTTGACAATGAGTATGAGCCACAAGGACATAAAAGTACTTCCCCTGCTGTCCTATAGACTGGCTATCAGAAGCTACTTTTGGGTAGTGAACCTCTTGGGGAGAGATCAAAGCCATTTTGTCCATAAGACAGACTTTGAACAGGTCACATCATTGGACTGAGAGAAACCAGATGGTCGTATTGATGACTTGCCCACCATGTAGACCATTCAGTCATAGCTGTTAGGAGGTGTTGGGAGCAGTGGTTAAGAGAAGGCACATACACACACACACCAAACAGGCTTCAGATGGCCCAGATAGACCACCAGTAAAGAATATTGCTGCAAGTCTTTTGGGCTATGTCTCTATAAACTTTGCACATCTGGACGCTGAAACTTTTGACCATTCTTCTTTGCAAAATAGCCCAAGCTTAGACAGAGAGCATCTTTGAACAGCAATTTTCAAGTATTGCCACAGATTCTCAATGGGATTTAGGTCTGGACGATTGTAATGAATCTACATTAATTTAAACCATTCCATTGTAGCTCTGGCTGTATGTTTAGGGTTGTTGTCCTGCTGGAAGGTATACCTCCACCTCAGTCTCAAGTCTTTTGCAGTCTTTTCACTGTGGGGTATGTTCAGGGTGATGTGCAGTGTTAGTTTTCCGCCAAAATTTTCAACTTTGGTCTCACCTGACCAGAGCACCTTCTTCCACATGTTTGCCGTGTCCCCTACATGGCTTGTGGCAAACCTCAAGGGAGACTTCTTATGGTTTGCTTTCAAAAATGGCTTTCTTTTTGCCACTCTTCCATGAAGGCCAGATTTGTGGAGTACACGACTAATAGTTGTCCTGAGGCCAATTCTCCTCCCTGAGCTATGGATCACTGCAGCTCCTCGAGAGTGATCATGGGCCTCTCTTGGCTGCTTCTCTAATTAGTGCTCTCCCTGCCTGGGCTGTCAGTTTAGGTGGATGACCATGTCTTGGTAGGTTTGCAGTTGTGCCATACTCCTTCCATATTCAGATAATGGATCAAGCAGGGCTCCGTGAGATGTTCATAGCTTGGGATATTTTTTTATAACCTAACCTTGCTTTATTCTTCTAAAAAGCTTTATCCCTGACCTGTCTGGTGTGTTCCTTGGTTTTCATGATGTTGTTTCATCACTAATGTTGGACTCTTAATTAGGTGACTTCTGAAGGCAGATGGTGACACTGGATTTTATTTAGGGGTATCTGACTACAGGGGGCTGAATACAAATGCACACCACACTTTTCAGATTTTTATTTATTAAAATTTTTGAAAACAAAAACTTTGTTTTGGTCTATTACATAAAATCCCAATAAAATACATTTAAGTTTGTGGGTGTAATGTGAAAAAATGTGGAAAAGTTCAAAGGGTATGAAAACATTTTCCAGGCACTGTATATCATCATATATAGATCATTACATTCACACATAGAAAGTCTCATTAAATTCCAACAATTCCTTCTTAGTGAATTGCTTGGTGCATTATTATTTTTTTGTCAGTAAGTGTATTATCTACATTCTTGATTTGATCCACGTTAAGGAGATTTAGAACCATTCATACATGGCACAAATGTCTTATTATTCCCTATTATCCATATAGGGCTGCTCACTACATCAGATTCATTTTGTCTATGTGTTTTCTTAGGAGACATGGTCCTGCAAACTTAGGCCATGAAAAAAAAAATCAACTGAGATTGTGAACTTTGTTTCTTTGACTGAAATTGCCTCTTGTAGCTTCTGTTCTCTACAATACATGTGCCAAGGGAAAGCCTGATCAAACGTTGTACCCCCACAGTATATACAGAAGAAATATCCTTTAACCAGGTTTTTAAAGTGTATACTTTTATGCACAACCTGATCTTTAAGAGAAAAAAAAAATCCGGTCACCCCCCTCCATTAGAGAATCAGACAACCCCTCTAATTTATATATTTATTGTTCCGAGATCTTCCACAGATGCATCTAAAGAACATTATCCAATTCAGTTTCACATTGGTTAACAGGGGTTTACCAGGATTAAAATGCTCAGGATAGATGATCAATATCAGATCATTGGGGGTCCGATTCCCAGCACCACCACCGACCAGCTATTTGAATAGGCTGGTGACTGATGTGGCCTCTTCCAAGGACAGTGACGCCACGTACATTAGTTACATGGCCTATGTGCAGCTCAGTTCTGTTCAAGTGAATGGGCCTGAACTGTGATACCAAACGCAGCCATTATACAATGTATGGCGCTGTGCTTGGTATGCTGTGAGGAGGCCACAGCACTCCAGTGAGGGCTGCAGCCTTTTCAAACAGCTGACTGGTCCCCCACCGATCAGATACTGATTACCTATTCTGAGGACAGGTCATTAACGTTGTACCTCTGTAAAACCAATTTATCTCAGCCAGTGGTATTTTTCACTTACCAGAAGGACCATGGGCTTCTTCCATGTAGTTAGTCCTATAATTCCAGACAAAATTACCTACAAAAAGAGATTCCAAAATCAATCTCATATTTTATGACTTTTAATTCTTCAGTGTGTTTATTTTATGGTGTTGAAGTGCGGGGATACTTAATGGATTATTCATTCATTTACCTACACACTACTAGAGTTATTTAAAAAGGCAGAAATGTTATTACAATAATAAAACATGTATACTCTATGGGATAGATTTATTAAAACTGTTGTAAAGTAGAACTGGCTTAGTTGCCCATAGCAGCCAATCAGATTCCTCCTTTCATTTTCCAAAGGAGCACTGAAAAATGAAAGGTGGAAGCTGATTGGCTGGTATAGGCAACTAAGCCAGTTCTTCTTTACACCAGTTTTGATAAATCTCCCCCAATGTCCAAACACCCAAATATGAACAGAATGCCCTCAATTCTGCTTGGCCTTTTACCCACTGCATGTGGTTGGGGTTTTTTAAAACCTCATCCACATATACTGTACTGTAAATTGCTGTGGATTTTCAGTGCATTGCAGACATGTCAACTTGCGATGAAGGAGCTGGTGGTGCTCTGCTTAGCATTCTCCTTTAGGCATGTTTTGATGGTGCTAAATAGCATTACAATATTAAAAGCAGTACCATGCCCATAGCTAAAGGATCCAGAGACCCCCTGATATGACACATGCCTCAGTATTCAAGCAATCAGGGAATCACAAACAGGATCCCCAAAAGAGTCTTCTTACATGTTTCAATGATTGAACAGGTTTTTCATGAAGAAGCTGTTGTTCTCCATCATATGCAATATTTAGAAGACATTTAAAGGGTTTTCCGAGACTTACAGGACCCTGGACCCCGACCGATCAGCTGTTTGAGAAGGCACCGATGCTCGCAGTAGTGCCGAGGCCTTCTCTCAGCTTTTTGTAGGCGAGTGACGATGCGTTCAACGGTCATGTGGTCTACACGCCGCTCAGCCCCATTCAAGTGAAATGGGGCTGCGCGCAATACCAAGCACAGTAGTTATACAATGCACAGCGCTGTGCTTGGTGAACTGAGAGAAGGCTATGGTGCTCACCGGAGCTCTGGTGCCTTCTCAATCAGCTGATTGGTGGGTGTTGGACTCCACCAATCAGATACTGATCCAAAGGCCAGGTCATCACTTATAAAACCTTGTAAAATCCTTTTAACAGTATAGTATCACCTCATATAAGGTGTGGACAAACTACTGAACACTTTAGGGGCCAGCTGGATCACCATAAGATCCACTGTGATTCGCTTTTCGTAGTCAGGCAAAAAAGCAGCAAATTCTAGGTGCACCAGCTACCTGGCTGGATTTGGCAATCTGTAGTACTTCTATTCATTTGTTTATAAATGACGTCTGCATATTTGATAACTGTATAAGCTCTTTTCTTCCATATCTGTGATTCTGTTCTATATAGTAAGTACACTACACCTCCAGTTCTGTACAGTACAGTGTTCGGGCAAGTGCACTTCACTGCAGGAGTGATATGTAGGTAACCTATTTTCCAAGCCCTCTTCTCAGGTTCACTAAATGTCAACATGTAGATAGAATGTAGCTGACGTAAAAATAAACTACTCCATTTAATACTGGCAAAGGATCTTAATGCCTCTTTCCAGTCTTCATTAGAGCAACTGCGCTCAGTTGGACATTTCTTCTTAAACAATAACAGTACCCTGCAGATGCTTGGACTCCCATAAGAGGAAATAAAAGGCACATATAAAATTTCAAAATGTCAACTGCTCTTTATAGTATACCAATTTAATTATTCAACATTTTTCGCAAGGCTGTGAGATAAAGCCAATAAAAACATAACAATAAGAGATATTGCAGTTAAAAAAGGAAAAAGGAAGTAAACACTTTGGAATTACTTGGATTCCTGTATTGATTATAACTATAGACAAACACAATCTAACTAAACTAGAAACATACAAACAGCTCTACCGTTATGTTATACAGTGTTTTACTTCTCCAAAAGCCTTTTCTAAACTAACTTTCTCTCTAATTTGTCAGAATTCAGTCTTTTGAGACCAAGATGGGTTGCCTGCGCAATGAAGGGTCAGAGTACATCATCTAACAGAAGTCTATGAAAGAAGAAGAGGAGGAGGAGGGAGAAAATGCATAGATAAGTGCAGTAAGTAAGTGTTATATCTCATCCCAAGTGTTTTATTAACATCTATACCGCTCTGTGCTTCTAAGTGAGCAAGAGAGCATTAGGAAGCAGAATCTGCTATCTCCATGTGTAGTCCACCCCTCAGTTTAGAGACAGCTGAGATTTAGAGATGCAGCATGCAAAGGAGAAGACTGCTAAAAATGGCATACAAGTATAATTCATATTCTAAGGAAATACCATGGTCATCATCCAGAATCACAGTCTGCAAACAGGCTTCCTTAACCAGTACAGTTGGTGGGAAGCAAAGGCTACCCCTACATTCTTCATCACAGTCTGCCGTAAGGCCAGATGGACTTGGCTGCCAGGTAACCAGGTTACGTCTGAGGAGTAAGGTAGCAGAAAACTGGCGTGAGCTCGGTAGAAGCTGACCGACCAGAATGACCGTGGTGAAAAGAGTAGAAGAAAAGCAGGGTCAGAATCAGGTGAGATAGATTGGGCCCAAATAGCAGATGAGGGGTTAATCCAGAAAACAAGCCACAGGTAGTATACAGAGAGTTAACAAGCAGGTCTATGGTGCAGGTAGATAGCATGGTCTTGTATGCTTCCAGTCCCATGTGGCTGCTCTGCAAAAGATAGGGCATGTCCTATATTTGGCCGCAACATGCGGATCGCAGACCCACTGAGTACACACAGCCGGTGTCTGTATTTTGCGGATCCGTGATTTGTGGTCCACAAAATGGACATGACCATGTGATTAGATGCTGATTCTGGTATTGGATGCTGAGCCAGGAACCTTATTGACTTGGCTTCCAGCCTAACTGATCGACCAGTCGGGGCTTGACATGGCAACCCTCTCAGCACAGTCATGCACAGAACTTTGTCGGTTTAACTCCTGACACAAAGTGGTCAGATATAGTGCTATCACTCATGTATATACATATGAAACGTATATCACGTATTGTGAAAAGCTTCTGAAACAACAGGTACACTTTAAAGAAATGAGATTGGAAATACGGTTTCACAGGTGTTCTGCCCATTATGTACTATCGTTAGTGCAGTATAGGTGTATAGAGCGGGCTCACACACTCCATACATGGCGGGTGTCGCTGTGTTATACAGCTGCCACCTAGCTGCAATCACCAGGATCAGAGATAACACCAATCCCAATCATTTAACCCCTCAGAGGCTGACCGCTACACCTGAGGGTTTAGACAGAGGCAGGGGCTCACTCTGTCATCTGATTAGAGTCCCCATGACAAATCTGGAGTGCTCCAATCAGTTGCTATGACAGCCTGGGGCGTCCTGAAGGCTCAAACTGAGCTGCCTGCTAAGCCATGTCTATGGCACAGCCTGAAAGGCAGTCTGTGAAAATTTCATAAACTGCAATGGTACATTAGTACAAGTTAGGACTGGGCGATTAATCAAATTAATTCTATTAATTCGTCAATTGAAAGCCTCACGATTTTATTTTTTAGGAAAATCGTGAACTCGATTTTCCTAAAATGTGGGGTCTAATGGGGCATAATGGGCTGATCTGAGGACTGATGAGGGCACAGTGGGCTGATGTGAGGTCTGGTGGGGGCACAGTAGGCTTTTTTTTTTTGGCCATATCGCCCAGCTCTAGTACAAGTGATCAGAAAATTCAATTACAGTTAAAAAGTAAACAATATTTTTAAAGAAATGTAAAAGAAAATTCAAATCATTCCCTTTCCCAATTTTACATATACAAAAGCAATATAAAATAAACATAACTGGTACTGCCATGTGTGAGAATGTCCAAATTATTAAAATATTAAAAATATATAACGCAACAAAGATAAAAATGGATGATTTGCTGGTCAAAATTTTTTTATGGGTGTCAGAATATGGTGAAAAAAATGTTTTTTCAAAGGTTTTTATTTTCTTAAAATCAGTAAAACATAAAAAACAATAAAATACACAATATAAATACACAAAACACAATATAAATTTGGTACTGCCATAATTGCACCGACCCGTAGAATAAGGTCCTTATGTAAATTTTGTCTCACAATGCATGCTTCATCCGAAGTCGATTCTCTTAAAACTTTGTTTTAATACTGTACGGAGTGGGAGCTCTGTACAGTATCAGAATGTATTGACTCCGATGAGTCGAACTTATTACTTCGCAAAGATGAAGCATCTGAAGTCGATTCTCCCATCCCTAAACAGGACCTTCATATGGTCAGCACAAAAGATTAGGTAAACAAGGGAGCATATCTTATGAAATATAGAAAATGGCATAGAATGTCAGTAAAGGCTATATTAGTAAGTACCATATAGTCATCTAACAAACCCAACCCTTTTAATGGACCTTTTACACAGGCCAAGGATCGGGGCAAATATCAGAAATGGACATTCGTACAAATGGCCTAGGTAAAGGTGCCTATCCTGAGAACAGGTCATCAATACCAGACTGGTGAGGGTATGACTCCTAGCACCCCTACTGATCTGCTGTTTGAAGTATTGCAGCATTTTCGGAATACAGCAAGTAGAGCGCTATTCATTGTATCAAGTTACAGTCTCTACAAACAGCTTATTGGTAGGGGTTTTGGGAGACAGACTCTAACTGATCTGATATTGATGAGCTATCCTGAGGACGGGTCATTATTATTTAAATCCCGAAAAACCCCTTTAATATGAAAATGGGTAAAAAGATGATTTTGACGGGTGAAACTGCACACGTCTCAGTTTCTGGACAACCCCTTAAAGTATTTTATTTATAAATGTTTTTGTTCTTTTTCTACAAACCATCAATAAAAAAAACACAGATACAAATCTGATATAAAGGTGGTCTTTCCTGGGCTCCAGCCAACAAGCCAAAATGAAGTAGCCTGCCACAAAAGATAAAATGAGCATAGACCGTAAGAAAAGAAATGTTAGCAGGTTAGGACAAGACCATGAAACCTAAAGAAGGCAGCATGGGTAAGGGTGAGTTCACACTAACGCTATATATTTCCATTGTTCCGCTCCGTTACAGGATATGGCATATAACTGAGATGAACTGAGATGAGCGGAGCTGAACATTGACTACAATGAAGTCCATTCAGTTTCCGTTTGGGAACCTCTTTTATTACAGGACAAATCCATCCTCTGGATAGATCATCAGCATCTGATCAGCTGTTTGAGAAGGCAGCCACGCTCCAGGAGCGCCGCGGCCTTCTCTGTGTTTTCCTCAGGCCCAGGTCACGTCAAACTAACAATATAAGTAATGGAGGGTGAATTAATGATAATAAAAAAAGTTAAATTGAGATAATGCACAGTAAAATAAATGTTTATATGAAAACAATTAAGTTATTAAAATATAATTGAATAACATTATAAAAACAGAATGTGAAAGGGTTAATAAGACGGGGGCGTGTTTAAACTAATTAAGGTTCACAATTAGGTAATATAGCTTAACCAATGGGGTTTAAGGAACTTTAAGCAGTAATTTATTAGTTAATTGAGTTAATTGTTACAAAGTAACCCTTTCTTGGAAAATTAAGAAACAGAGATTTTCCTGGCTAGGCCTTATTTTCGTGGAAACAGGGTATCACTGGCCTGGGCGGGGCTAAGCTCTGCTCACATATTTTTTTTTTTTTGTGAACCTGAACGGAGCCTCCAATGCAGATGTGAACAAGCCCTAACTGGACAGCACCCAAGAACAGTGATCCGACACATCTGGCAACGCTGTCCTATTATGTTAAAGTCATGAAGAAAACAAACAATTTTGCAAACAAAGAAAAAAAGGGGAAAATTGTAATGAAGAGAATGGCCTGTAAATCCAAGGGTGCTCTTAGAATTACCTATAACATTTTTCAGATCCTTCATTTTTATACAAGAATTTGACTTACTACTATCGTGGTGCTTTCCTTGTCTTTTGTTAAAGGACAACTTGGCCTTTTGTAGAGCTGTTCATTAAATATTAAATACTGCAGCCCCCCCCCCCCACCAGTAGGGATATCATGACAGCCATATTTAATTAGCCATTTAACCCCTTATGACCAAATGCACTGTAGTATTTTAGTCGTGTTTGTCTAAGAAAACTTATTAATGGCAACTTTGCAATAAAAAAGCAACAAATATTGTGGTTTCTATGCATTTCTGATTGAACCTTGGTGAGGAATAGGATTAAGTATGCTTCTTAAAGGCTGTATTAAACAGGCAGACTATGCAAGTGATTGTTGGGAAGGAAGTGTCCCTTCCTAGCAATCGCCTGCTCGTCAGTGGAGGTGATGCTGCTATTACATGCATGGGGACGAGCAAATCACTAATTCCATCACTGTTTGCCAGAAGCAGATTTTGATTAGACACCACAATCTGCCTCTGGAAAACAATGATTTTTAAACCTGTTGAAAGATTAGCATTTCCCGATAAACAAGTGTTTGCTCATTTATCTGGCAATTGGCGGCAGTATTACACTGCCAGATGACTGCTAATGAGTGTTACTACAAATGCTTGTTAGTGATGATCTGGCAGACTATCTGCCCGTCTAAGGCTACTTTCACACTTTAGGTAGCAGAGTCTGGCAATCTGTTCCGGCGGGTGAACAGCATGCCGGATCTGTGCTAATGTTAGCCAACCAAGCCGCTGGAAGTCCACTCCGGGCCGCCCCAATTATAGCAGACTTGCGGCGGTACGGTGGGCTAGGGTTAGCACGGATCCGGCAGACTGTTCACCCGTCGGAACAGACTGCCAGATAGTCTGCCAGATCATCGCTAACAAGCATTTGTAGTAACACTCAGTAGCAGTCTGAATTTTTCATGAGGACCCCTGTGCGGATTTCACGCTGAAATCTTCAATCCATTGTTGTTAATGGAAATAAGCATTGCCGTTGATACAGCCACTAGTTGTTTGTCACATCTTGGAACGGAAACTGTGCTTAGCCACACTGGTTTAGCTCCACTGAATGAGGCTAATCCACACACAGTCCCACAGCAGATCAAACTGCAAATCTGTCAGCAAAAATCCGAGGTTGACGTTTGAATTTCTGATGCTGATTCAATGTCAGATTGTTCCGAATGATTTAAAAGGAATGTGTGATCAGAAAGTGGTCTATTGTTTAAATCCCGTTTTTACGTTAAACACATTTTTTTTAGCATTTTGGAGATTTGTTTTAATTTTCATTTCATTTTTCATATCAATATATTAAAAAAAAAACTAAAATCATGTAGTTTTCACACTGGCCACTAGATGTAATAATATGTTGAAACTTGACTGATATCACCTCTATGCCTAGATAACACTGGATCCACCATTCATAATAAGTGATATCATAAGCTTACTGCTCCTTCCTGACCTCTGCACAGGTCACAGAACATACCAAGGAAACTCTCCCATAGAAGTCGATGAGGTCTCCTCCTGTCTACTGTGTCTATGGCCCATGGGGCTGCACTCAAAGAACAGGAAGCCTTGACATATATTAGGTCTAGTGGCCAGTGTGAAAACTCCAGGACTTTTGTAAAATATAGATGAGGAAAGTTACAAAAAAATAAAATAATTAAAAACCCATAAAAAAACAAACAAAAAAAACGTCAAAAAGGTGAGTTAAATAATAGATCTGATAACACATTCCCTATAATAGTTGTACAGTTACAGGGAATCTTTGGAAATGCATGTTCAGTTAGTGGGATTGTCCCAGCAACTATGAAATGTTTGAACATTTTTGAATATCAGGTTGCCCTTATATCCTCCATATTTTAAAGCTGGCTATATGTACTTGTTCAATCTGAATGCCTTATTATTTCTGGTGCCTACAAAAACACTTTAAAAAGGTATTTTGAATGCTATCAATCACTGATAACACCTTTCTGTGTACAACTATCAGTGACTGACAGCTATCTATGTATACACACTTACATAGAGAATGCTATCAATCACTGATAACACCTTACCGTGTACATCTATCAGTGACTGACAGCTATCTATGTATACACACTTAAGAATGCCCTTTTACACGAGCCGATTATCGTTCAAATAATCGTTCAAACGTTCGGATTTGCACGATTATTGTTGTGTATAAACACGGGTAACGATTTACATTGCATCGTTCGATCGTTCATCTACGATCGCTAATACGATTTATCTTTCCGTGTAAAAGGACCTTTACACAGAGAATGCTATCAATTACTAATAACATCTACCCCATGTACAACTATCAGTGACTGACAGCTATCTCTGTATACACACTTACACAGAGAATGCTATCAATCACTGATAACACCTCCCCCATGTACAGCTATCAGTGACTGACAGCTATCTCTGTATACACTCTTACACAGGGAAGGCTATCAATCACTGATAACACCTCCCCCATGTACAACTATCAGTGACTGACAGCTATCTATGTATACACACTTACACAGAGAATGCTATTAATCACTGATAACACCTCCGCCATGTACAGCTATCAGTGACTGACAGATATCTATGTATACACACTTACACAGAGAATGCTATCAGTCACTGATAACACCTCCCCCATGTACAGCTATCAGTGACTGACAGATATCTATGTATACACACTTACACAGAGAATGCTATCAGTCACTGATAACACCTCCCCCATGTACAGCTATCAGTGACTGACATCTATCTATGTATGCACACTTATAAAGAGAATGTTATCAATCACTGATATCACCTCCCCCGTGTACAACTATCAGTGACTGACAGCTATCTATGTATACACTCTTACACAGAGAATGCTATTAATCACTGATAACACCTCCGCCATGTACAGCTATCAGTGACTGACATCTATCTATGTATGCACACTTACACAGAGAATGCTATCAATTACTGGTAACACCTCCACCATGTGTACAACTTTCTGTGTACAACTATCAGTGACTGACAGCTATCTATGTATACACACCTATACAGAGAATGCTATCAATCACTGATAACAACTCCCCTGTGTACAGCTATCAGTGACTGACAGCTATCTCTGTATACACACTGACACAGAGAATGCTATCAATCACTGATAACACCTTACCGTGTACATCTATCAGTGACTGACAGCTATCTCTGTATACACACTTACACAGAGAATGCTATCACTGATAACATCTACCCCATGTACAACTATCAGTGACTGACAGCTATCTATATATACACACTGACACAGAGAATGCTATCAATTACTGATAACATCTACCCCATGTACAACTATCAGTGACTGACATCTATCTATGTATACACAGTTACACAGAGAATGCTATCAATTACTGGTAACACCTCCGCCATGTGTACAACTATCAGTGACTGACAGCTATCTATGTATACACTGTGTACAGCTGAGCTCAGACATAGCAGAGATATACTACAAGTACAAGTTTTACTGAATCTTTTCCCATAAAACCAGGGGCGGACATACCGCCTGTGCAGCATGTTCAGCTGCACAGGGGCCCAGAGAGGAAGGGGGCCCTTCCCAGTGCCAAGAGAGGTGGGGTATGGGGCCCTGATTAGGACTTACTGTGAATCTGCTGCCGTTCTGCCTTTATTCCATAGCTGAAGGACCTGCGATGACATCATAGTCATGTGATCTTTTCAGCAGTGGTAGTGGTTGTAGGACCTGTGATGAGGTCACTGTCATGTGACTAGTGCAGAGAAAGGCAGCGCTCAGCACTGGAGACCCATGAGGCCATGAAATGAATGTAAGTGCCAGAGACATGCTGGGAGATGTGGTTCTCCCCATTATACCTCCTCCCTGCTTAGTGGGAGGGAAATATGTTATTTAAGTGGGACTGTATGTTAGAGGGGCTGAAGAGAGGGGATGGGTGTTATTTACATGGGACTATATGTTATAGAAGATTGGGGCAGATGACTGCTGTTATTTACATGGGACTGTATATTATAGAGGACTGGAGGGTAAGGAGTAATGTTATTTACAGAGGCAGCTGAAGGAGGGGATTTAAAGGGATTCTGTCACCAGGTTTAGGCGTATAGAGATACTGACACATCTGTATAGCTATTAGCGCTCTCATAGTAAATATGTTATTATTATTCTTCCTAGAGCTGTACTTTGCTCAAAAAAATCGTTTTTATTCACATTATAATTATTTACATAAGGAGCCCAAGGGGATGTCCTGTGGGCCGCTGGAGCCCAGCCACGCTGCATATTGTCGAGCCCAGCACCGCCCTCTCGCTAATTATTCACTCCCCTTCATCCCTGTGTTCTTCTCCTGGTGCGGCGTAATCTCGCGCATGCGCCGTATGAACCCGACTCTGCGTCCGTGCGGTCTCCTGGCATGGCCTCATCGGACGAAGTACGCATGCGCTGGAGACCGCACGGACGAGATTACGCCGCACCAGGAGGAGAACACAGGGATGAAGGGGAGTGAATAATTAGCGGGAGGGCGGTGCTGGGCTCGACAATATGCGGCGTGGTCGGGCTCCAACGGCCCACAGGACATCCCCTTGGGCTCCTTATGTAAGTAATTATAATATGAATAAAAATGATTTTTTGAGCAAAGTACAGCTCTAGGAAGAATAATAATAACATATTTACTATGAGAGCGCTAATAGTTAGTTATTTACATGGGACTGTATCATATAGAAGACTGGTATGAGAGGACTGGTGTTATTTACATGGGACTGTATTGTATAGAAGACTGGTGGGAGAGGTCTGGTGTTATTTACATGGGACTGTATTGTATAGAAGACTGGTGGGAGAGGTCTGGTGTTATTTACATGGGACTGTATTGTATAGAAGACTGGTGGGAGAGTACTGGTATTATTGACATGGGCCTGCATGGTATAAAAGACTGGAGGGAGAGAAGTGATGTTATTTACATGGGACTGCATGGTATAGAAGACTGTAAGGAAGAGAGGTTATTTACATGGGACTGTATCATATAGAAAACTGGTGGGAGAGGACTGGTGTTATTTACTTGGTATAGAAGACTGGAGGGAGAGGAAAAGAATTATAATTTATGGGGGCACTACAGAGAATATTATAACTCTAGGGGGTACGGCAGGAGGCATTATTACAGGGGGCACTGCAGGTAACATTGTAAATACTGTGGGCAGTGGTGGCGGGCATTACTACTGGGGCCTGCCTTATAGATTGGCCTTATTTCTATTAGGGGTACCCTATAGGGGGGCCTTATTAGTACTGAGGGCACTGTAGGGAGCCTTATTACCACTGGGGGTACCATGGGGAGGGGGGACTTCCGCCTAGCAGTGAGCCCGGTGATGTCACTGGCACTAATGGATGGGCTTTAGCGCCGCCCTAGCCTGTAAAGCTGCCCATCAGTGCCAGTGACGTCTCCGCTTAGCAGTGTAAAAATGTAAACAAAACAGTCCAGGGCAAGGGAGAGCGTCGGAGTATGAAATGTCAGAGGGGCTGAGTAGGGGGAAAAGGGGTTAAGTCCGGGGGGAGGCCCAGGTACATTCCTTGCACAGGGGCCCTCTGCTGTCTGTGTCTGCCCCTGCATAAAACTATATATCAATCTGCTCTGCTCCTCCTGCTCTATAACATGCTGTCTGCAGATTGCACTGTATTGTGTAGTGGCCACAGGTCTGCTTTAACTTATAGAAGCATTGCTTTTAGTAGAGAATAGTTAAGTACATACAGCATCTGATGAAGCATGGTACAGCAGCACAAGGAAGCTTTACACTTTTTTTTTGCGTTTCACATTTTGTGTGGGGACAGTTGGAATCACAGGACTGAAAAACAGACCAGGACATTAAAGGTCTACTTTTAAAGGGGTTCTCTCCCACCTTTGAGACCACCACCAATCACCAGAATAGGGTCCTGAGCCCCCACTAGTGCATTGAGGAGGAGTTCAAACATCATGATGTCCCGCTATTCTACACCTATGAGGCTGACAGCACTCAGACGTTTCCATTAGCACCATAGACAATAGGATACAATTAGGAAAAATGTTGAAATAAAAACTTGTATTTCTTGCCAAAAGCAACCAATCATAGCTCAGCTTTCATTTTGTCTCTTGACAAAAATGAAAGCTGCACTGTGACTGGTTGCTATAGGCAACAAAGACAGATTTCAGCAACCTGCCCCCACAGCTTAACTGTCGCCCCATTCACACTCTTCCTCACTGTGACAGATGTTGAATGTAGATGTTGAATGTGGGTAAACCCTATTAGATTTAACTGCACCGAAAAATCACAATACCCATCTCCAAACAACTAAATACATCTACTTGAGGTGTAAGCAGTTCTTCAGATCATACGTCCATAGCAGACCTTCAAGTGCACTGTTTTTGGAAACATAGTACGGAATTTCTTTGGTACATTTTATAATTTTTTCAGTTTCACTAGTCTTAATGAGGTCTAGGGGACACACACTTTTATAGGGATATTGATGACTGGCACATACTGATAATGGATGGCATCAATGGCAGCACAGGCACTAATGGCTGGCACACTTATGTGTGGTATTTGTGGCTGACATACATTGTTATGGGGGTATCTGTGGCTGATGTACACTATCATGGGGCATCTGTGGCTAATAAACACTGTTATTGGAGGGCATTTGTGGTTGACGCACACTGGGCATCGTTGGCAGACATACTTATGGGGATTCTGTGGCTGGCACACATTGTTATGGGGGGTATTTGTGGCTGATACACACTATTATGTGGCATCTGTACTTACAGACACTGTTACTGGGGGGCATCTGTGGCTCTGACATACATTGTTATGAGGGTACAGGTGCCAATGGATCTGTGACTGATACACATTGTAATGAAGGGAGCTGTGGCTGGCACACACTTATGTGGAGTCTCTGGCTGGCACACAGTTATGGGTAGACCATGGCTGGCACAGTTATTGGGAGTCCTTGGATGCCACAACAAATGGGTGTCAGTGGCTGGCACACACTTATGGAGAGTCTATGGCTGGCGCACATCTATCGGGAGGCTGTGGATGGCACAAAAAATGGGTATCAGTGGCTAGTGCACACTTATTGGGAGTCTGTGGCAGGTACAAACATGGAAAGTCAGTGGCTGGGGCACATCTATAGGGAGGCTGTGGATGGTGCACAATAAAGGGTAGACCGTGGCTGGCACAAAAAATGGCTATCAGTGGCTAGTGCACACTTATTGGGAGTCTGTGGATGGCACACTATGGGGACATGGGTTACTTTTGGGAATACTGGCACAGTAATGGAGGGTTGCATTATTGCCTATTTTGGATTTGCACATTTTGGGGCTTATAAGTCTGAATATGCAGATAAAAGTCTCATGTATGTCTCACCTCCTACATCACAGCATTGTAATGTATACATAACGTCATGACAATCGCGATATAACATGCAGCAGGTGTCTGCTACTCACCGAGGATCCTGCCCAGAAGGGACATGAACTCCTGATCTGGGGGCTCTTGCTCAGTGACAGAGCCCCAAAACTGAGAGCCACAGTGCAGCACCCCAGAATCAGCTGCAGCAACCCCAGGGACAGCAGCGGTCTCCCTGGAAGGATCAGTCCAGCCCTGGCCCGGCGCCGGCTTGATAAAGTGGGAGGTGGAGGAGGGGGGCACAGGCTCAGAGCAGCGGAACATCGAGGGGGCTGAGGCGGCCCGCGGCCTCTACGTGCCCGGTGCTGGGAAGGCTCTCCGCCCGGAGAAGAAACAGGTGCCGCATTGCCCATGGAAGAAGACAGCCCGGCCACGGGACAGCAGGAGCCAGGGAGCAGCACGGGCAGAGACATCACCGGGGAGGGACGTGAGCAGCGGCCGGGCCAAGGGAGGGGAGAAACCTGATCACACACAAACAGCTCCCGCCGCAGATGCCATAGTCTATAGGTGCGGGGCTGCCCCAAGCTTGGCTTCCTGCGCTCTCAGCCCTCTCCCCGAGCGACCATCCGGGATGGAAGTTTTAAAATAACTCCAGTGACTAGTAGGAGGGAGCAGAGCTCCGGTGTCACCGCCTGGCCCCGCTCCAAGGAGGGCGTGAGGAGGACTGAGCTGCTCCCGGGAGATACAGCGCCCGGAGTCATGACCTTCCACCATCTACAGGCTGACAGGGCATGTTCACTCATAGTCTGCCCGACCCCCACATGGCGGAATGTACCCCACTATTCTACCAGAGCATGTTCCTTCATATTCTGTCCGACCCCCACATGAGGGGCAGGTTGTACCCCACTATTCTACCAGCACAGGGCATGTTCCATCATAGTCTGTGTCAGAACCCCACACAAGGGGCAGGATGTACCCCACTATTCTACCAGCTAAGATATTTATAAGTGGTCACTTCATACCAGGGGTGGTACCTTGGAACCGAAGCCAAGTTTGGTATAAAGGTTTTTGGTATCAAGACTTTGCGAAGTAATAACTTCGGTTCACTGGAGCCAATATATTCTAATACTGTACTGCGCTCCCGCTCCATTCAGTATTACGACAAAGTTTTATGCGAATCGACTTTGGAGGAAGAGTCCGAAGTCAATTCGCTCATCCCTAGTTAGAATTGCTAGATAAGTGAGGGACCCCAATAATCATGAGAACAAGGGGCCACATATCCCAGGATGAATGGAGCAGCAGGTTGAACATGTGTTGTGTTGTTCCATTCATTTTCTATGGTACTGCGGAAAATAGCGAAGAGCCGTACTTGGTAATTTCTGGCAGTCCCCTAGGGAATGACAGTGGGCATGGAGCTGGAGGGTGAAGTCCCACCATTGTGTCCTGGATCATTGTGATTTGGTCTGTTTCTCTTTACCCTGACCCCCTTTAACTCCCTCCAGGAGATTACACCATTCCTCTAAAGTGAGTTTGATAGCAAGGAATTCATGGTCACTGATGGAATGATTCTCTGCTGTGGTGAAATTTTTTAGAGAAGAAGCTGCAAAGGTGGTCCTTCACTTCATTAGAGTTAGGGCCCATTCACACAACCGTGTGAATGGGTCCGCATCTATTCACCTCTATGAGAGCGGGCAGCCGCGGCTCCGAATAAAAAAATAGAACATGTCCTATACTTGTCCGCAACAGCGGACAAGTATAGGCATTTTCAATGGGGCGCCCGGCCGTATGTTCCGAACATTGCGGAACACACACCAGGTGGCACCCGTAGTATTTGCGGACCCGCAATATTACGGTCGTGTGAATGCGGCCTTAGTGTTGTGAAAGCACAGCTTTAGCTCCTATTGAAGATCCATCAACTTCCCCAAAAATGGTTTGTTGGTCCAGGTGATGTAGCACTGGAGCAGAGGAGAAGTCAGTTTTGAGAAGAGTAAAGGCATGGACTGCAGAATCTGGCCAATTGCAAGTATTTTCCCCTTTGCGTGTGTGTGTGTGGGGGGGTGTATTGGGGGTTTATGTTAGGATTGCCACCAGTTTTGAATAATTGTGGTAGTTTTTGAATAAAACCCTTCTCCAGATTGCTTTGATATAGGCTAACACTGATTCCATCTCTGGTAGAGACAAAGGATACACCTTGCTTTTTGGCAGATCTGTGTCCAGGAGCAGAGGAATAGCACAGTTAAATGGACAATATTTTTTAAAAATATAGGTAAGATAAGGTAGAGGAATACCAGAATAAATGGACACATAGTTAAACAACACAGTAGATGGTCGAATTTAATGCCATGGTAGTCCTAGTAAAGCCACGGCAATCCAAGAGGAATCTAAGAGGAAGGATTAACAATGAAATGTCTTCAATGTGAAGAACTTGGAGTAACACCTTATTGATGTGGTAACAAATAAGACTGTGTGACCCATTTACATTGGAGGAGTCTGCAGGGGCAGCCATGAAAGGTTCAACTTGCTGGCCAGAACAAAATCATGATTAATGGTGTCCTGAATGGTGAGAAATACAGGCAAATACTTATCCATCATGCGATATCATCCTGGAGATGTCCACAACCCCAAACATACATCCAATGTCATTAAGAACTATGTGAAGTGTAAAGAAGAACAAGGAGACCTAGAAGTAATGATACGGCCTCCACAGAGCTCTGATCTGAACATTCTTGAGTCTGTCTGGGATTACATGAAGAGACAGAAGGATATGAGCAGGCCTACATCCACAGATCTGTGGTTAGTTCTCCAAGATGTCAGGAACAACCTCCCGCTGAGTTCCTTCAAAAACTGTCTGCAAGTCTAACTAGAAATATTGATGCTGTTTTGAAGGCAAAGGTTGGTGAAACCAAACATTGATTTTATTTAGATCTTTATTTAGATCTTTTTTTTCTTCATTCACTTTTCATTTTGATAATTGATAAAAATAAACTATTAACACTTCTATTTTTTAAAGTATTCTTACTTTGCAGCATTTTTTCATACCTGCCAAAACATTTGAACAGAACTGTATCTATAGGAACATATAGAAGTGTTAATAGTTGTGCTCAAAAGTTTACATACGCTAGCAGAATTTTGGCTTGGCCTTTTTTCAGAGAATATGAATGATAACACAAAAAACTTTTTCCACTCATGGTTAGTGGTTGGGTGAAGCCATTTATTGTCAAACTACTGTGTTTTCTCTTTTTAAATCATAATGACGACCAAAAATATCCAAATGACCCTGATCAAAAGTTCACATACCCCAGTTCTTAATACCGTGTATTGCCCCCTCTAACATCAATGACAGCTTGAAGTCTTTTGTGGTAGTTGTGGATGAGGCTCTTTATTTTCTCAGATGGTAAAGCCCATTCTTCTTGGCAAAAAGCCTCCAGTTCCTGTAAATTCCTGGGCTGTCTTGCATGAACTGCACGCTTAAGATCTCCCCAGAGTGGCTCAATGATATTGAGATGGCCACTCCAGAACCTTCACTTTGTTCTGCTGTAGCCAATGACTGGTCGACTTAGCCTTGTGTTTTGGATCGTTGTCATGTTGGAACGTCCAAGTATAAATATGATAAATGCCATTCGCATTCCGCTGACAGCAGACATTAGCCCTGGGCCTCTGCTGTTTGAAACAGGAGATGCAGTGGCCAGCACATGGTGGAATCATTAACCAGGCCAATTGTAACAAATAAATAAGTCTCTCTTTTGTTAATCTATAGATAAACAAGTGTCTGGTTCTAGAATTGAGGTTTCAAAATGTCTTTTTTTCATGGCTTTCCTTTGAAGGTGCACTTACTTGGTGATGTCTATTTTACTAACCACATGATTTTGAAAAGAAAACCACCGGTCTGGTGTACCTAGCGACATGTACGTGCAGAGTCCAGTATGTAGGAAAGACCATCAGTGAATTTAGGGGACGCATTGGCGAACATCTGAACAATATTAGCAAAAAGTCGGACACTTCCATAGCATGCCATGTGGCCGAAACCTATGATGGAGCAAATGACTTCATTTAGTTCCTAGGCCTGAAGGTGATAAGGCCTTCTCCTATAGGTGGAGACTTGGATAGGAGAATTTTGCAAAAAGAAGCGCAATGAACCTTTTGGTTACAAGCCGTGCACCCTGATGGTCTTAATCATCGCATTTCATACGTTTGTTTCATCAAACAACTTAATACTAGTATCTGCCTGCAACTGGTTTTAGGATCGTGAGTGCAATGCAGATGACTAGAGGTACACACTTGAATGGGGTGCTCATTTTATTACTATAACTGGCCCCATGTTTGATACCTGTCCTTCCTCTGGATATAATTTATCAATAGAAGGGGCATCTGTTTGAGTATACTCTGACATGACATATAGTTTTTCACGTGGGTTTACTTGGTGTCATCTTTTATTGCGCACTGTGTTTGATATGGCACATGCTGGTGTTTGATGCCCTAGACACACACAATATGCTTGGAGTGGTATTTTCTATGGCTCATCTTCCTACAGGCAACGGAGCATCAGCACCTTAGACATGTCTTGAGCTGTAAGAGGCACTTGTTGGTGCTTAATATTGTAGATATGCAGGATGAGAAAAAGACATGGTATCTCTTTTTCCATTTAGGTAGAATTGGCACCTCCAAGTGGAGGGGCTTTAGGAACTACGCATAAGGCCAAGTTAGGCTACTTTCACACTAGCGTTTTTAAATTCCGGTATTGAGTTCCGTCATAGGGGCTCAATACCGGAAAAAAGGCTTCAGTTTTGTCCCCATTCATTGTCAATGGGGACAAAACTGAACTGAAGACAACGGAATGCTCCTAAAAGCATTCCGTTCCGTCTTCAGACCGGAGAACAAACTGCAGCATGCTGCGGTTTTCTCTCCGGTCCAGGCATCCGCACCAAGACGGATCCGGAATGACCCCCAATGCAAGTCAATGGGACGGATCCATTTGGTGTGGACACACCAGTAATCCGGATCTGTCCTCCATTGACTTGCAATGGGGGGTCATTTCGGATCCGGCTACAGAGATACAGACAGACATACATACATACTCACATACTCCAGCCAGGGACGCCGGCAGCATGTCTTCACGTGCCTCCTGCGCGCAGCTATGACGTTTCCCCACTGCGCCCAGCAGAGGGAGCTGTGGGGAATCGTCATCACTGCACGCAGGAGGCGCGTGAAGACGTGCTGCCGGCGTCCCTGGCTGGAGTATGTAAGTATGTATGTATGTATGTGTGTGTGTGTATGTATGTTTGTTTGTGTCTTGTCCCAATGTGTGTGTCAACATGTGTGGGGCCGGACCGCTGCTTCGGCTCCACACATGTATCAGCGGCAGTATGGATCCGTCGGCACCCTTTAGGTGCCGGATCCCTGCTGCCGTTAGTGTGAAAGTAGCCTTACCTGCCTTTACCTGTCCACTTACCTGATATTGGTACCGCCTTTGATTCCTGCAGTAACAGTAGGAGTTGGACACCCCATACTGGACCTCCACATAGAGAGACATGGTGAATCATCTGGGAGGAGTGACCTAGCCTTTGGATATGCCTCCTCCCTTATGATTCGCTGATTTGTGGGCTCGGTCCTGATGGTGGGTGAGACTTAACCCCGCAAAAGGGGTCAGTTCCGGTGGCTGCCATACAGCCGAACTAGTGCCACACACGCTGCCACTAAACACTCTAAGGGTCCATTCACACGTCCTGTTTTTCTTTCCTGATTCGATCCTGATTTTTTTCAGGACCCATTGAAATGAATGGATCCAGATCAGGATCGAATCAGGAAAGAAAAACAGGACGTGTGAATGGAGCCTAAGGGTCCATTCACACATCCATATTTCTGATTCCGCAATTTTGCAGACCCATTCATTTCAATGGAGCCGCAAAGGATGCAGAAAAACACTCATGGACGTCTGAATGGACCCTTAGTGATGAACATGATGTTGCTTTATAATTGAATCACTAACAATATCTATCTGTTCTTATAGGCTCCTGCCGACAAACTCATATAGTGTAGGAACATGTTGACCTTCACTGATAGTTTGAGCAATATAGATAGTATAGCAACATCTCTTATTAGACAGCAGCTAAATGTATCTACTCTGTCTGGGATGAGGTGTTTAGGGCAGCAGCTTTTGGCCTTACTTTGCTTTAGGCAAAATTAGGACCCTAATGGGCAAAACAGAAGTGAATGTTCCATCGCTTTTGTAGTCTGCTGTTTAGTCAGACTCGTACCGCTGTGTTAGCATTCCAGGTCCTGAACGGCTAGAGTCTGGTCCACCCAGGTACCTTCAGTTACCTTGGTTAGAAACAGGGATCCTGTTCTACTGTGAGATGGTCTTGTGTGCCGACTCGCCTACGGAGCTGTTGATCTAATTGTGGAGACACAGGGCCCACATTTTCCTTTTGCCTCTTTTCTTGTCTCTAGAATATAACCACACTATACCTAGTGGATGGTGGAAAAATGTTTATTTGGGTCACTGCCACAATTCAGTCTGACCTTTTGTATGTTTTGAATGTGAGTAGTTCTGGGTGGTATCTGTCCATGCTTTAATTTAATTATATTGATTAAGTTTTCTTTTTAGGTCAACACCTAGCAGTGATAACATCGATAGTTAGTTGACATATACAATAAGTACCAGAGTCTGTGAATTCCTAGCAATAAAGAACTGGTCTAAACCCTTAAAGAAAAAACAAGTCAGGACTTTTCTCGGTGTTACTAGGTACTACCAATGGTTTGTGCCAAATTGCGATTTAATTGCAGCTCCGTTGACTGACTTAACAAAAGTAGTAAGTCCGTAGTAGTAACATGGACCACAGAGAAGGCTTTTCAAAGCTTAGAGTCTGCTGTGTCAACCATCTGTACTCATTTCCCCTGATTATAGGAAAGAGTTTCTGGTCCAGACAGACTCCTCTGATGTGGGGAAGAACATCTGTTAATGTATCCTCTGGGTAGATCATTAGTATCTGATCAGTGGGGGTCTGACACCCGGGACCCCCGCCAATCAGCTGTTTGAGAAGGCTTTGGTTCTCCTGTCAGTGCTGTGGCCTTCGCTCAGCTTTTCCTAGGGCAGTGATGACATGACCTAGGAGCAGCTCAGCCTCATAGAAGTGAATGGGGCAGAGCTGCAATAGTGGGATGTGCCATTCCCTCCCACACTTCAGTACAAGGTATTTCCCTAGCCTGAGCTGAACCCAGGTGTAGCTGTTGGGCTCATTACTGTGGGGATAAATACAAGCCTCAAAAGCTCATTCCTGGTCAGAGCTTGGAGACTGCATGACCTGTGGTGGCTGGGCAAAGCTTGATGGCCCTGTTTGATCTGAAGAACCTAAGTGAGGTAACCTTCTATATAGTTTGTGCACAGATGGGCAGGTATTTTATGTGAAACTTACTTTTTTTTTGTCATGAATGGAGAATTTGGATACCCCGTAGAGTTTATGAAGAAAAACCTTTATTTGGACGTTTAACCGTCAATGCCTGTACAGTATTTGGTGTCACTGCTGACCCCACCAACATAGACAGATCCTGACAATAAATTCATGCCAGATTTGCTGTTTTTATGTGCTCTGGACCTGGGCTGAAGGTCCACCTTCCATCAATACAATGAAGGAGATATCAGAGTTTTATGCGCCAAATTTATGACAAGGTAAAGGCCTTGTGATAAATTAAAGGGGTTGTCCAAGTTATGAAAAAAAATATATAGCACTGTAAATCTTATGGGCAGCAATATATAACTAAGTTCAGCAAGTTTTAGGCAAAAAAAAAAAATCTATATTTCCTCATTCCCTGGTTCTCTTCTGGCCTTTGTTTAGATGCAATAACAACAATCTCAGCCCCTCCCCCCTCCTCTGCAAAGGCAGTGAATACAAGTGCTGAGTGACATGTCTGCCTGCTAGAATACTCAGCAGCATGTTGTATGTGTAGGACTACAAGTCCCAGCTGTACAATGACACTGCTGATACACACAGGAAATTCTCCCTACCTGTTCTTGTACAATACAATTCCTCTATAGCTCCTTGCCCAGCATTTGTCTCCTCTCACTGCTGCAGCTACTATTTGTTGTAAAGCCTTGAGCCCTCAGTGTGTTCTGGCTGAAGGGGTTAATGTTTTATCTGAAGGAATCCAGGGAGAGAGCAGATAGCAGGTGCCCGGCAAATAAAGGGGGCATGGCCAGTGACGTCTCGTGTACAGACTGTTATCTGAGGCTTGTGCACGAAACATCACAGACCAGGGAGATAAGGTGACATCACAGGTCATGTGACCCTCAGTCAACTCTGAGAAACCAGCAGCTTTAGAAACACAAAGTATATGGTAAAGTTGTTATACCTGACAAGTTAGAAACATATAAAGAACAAAAAAATAACTCGGACAACCCCTTTAAGTGCAGCCTCAGCCAGTCCATGTGCCAGAATGAAATCTACAGCAGCTTGGAGCTGCCATGGATATCGGTCTTTATTTGTGCCTATAAACTGGTGCAAATAAAGATAAATGCCGAGTACCTGCTAGCCCTACCCCCTTTACAGAAAATAGGGAGGGTGGCGCAGTGGCAATTAAAAAGTCTCAAACTCGAGGTTTTTTTTTTTTTGTTTTGTTTTTTTACATCAAAGTGTTGCTGAGATATGATCAATCACGGCCATATGAGCGCCAGAGACTGTACCGCAGTCTATTGGTGCAGCCACCGTTCTGCTTATCTGCTGGGGCACATTGTTGTAAGAAAAGCTTCTGATGAAACGCTTGAATCTCTGCGTGGAAATGCGTTGAACATTAGAATCTATGGCTTGCAACTATAGCAGAGACTAGAATCAATAACCATTAGAGCAGAATTTCAGCAGTTTATAGGCATAGGGGAGAAAGGAATAGCTCAGTTAATAGGTCTGCATAGGCACTAATTACCACCCATATAACTATAGACTTGTGTTCAGACTCCATGTGGCAACTCCATTCTTGACCAAAAGGGGGTTCTGATGCCCATGTACAAATACCTGTGAGGGGTGCAATATCCCTAGGATATATAGGGGTGTAGTATATTTGCATGGACATCCCATATACCAGTGATTTTCAACCAGTGTGCCTCCAGCTGTTGCAAAACTACAACTCCCACCATGCCCTTCTGTAGGCTGATAGCTGTAGGCTGCCTGGGCATGATGGGAGTTGTAGTTTTGCAACAGCTGGAGGCACACTGGTTGAAAATCACTGCCATATACCAATGGTCAGCATGATAACGAAGGGTGTTCCCAACAGGGCATAGATCTACCTTTGCTTACCTGGAGATGTTCAGATTACACACCTGTAAGGACCTGCACATTCCCAACATACTTAGCCTGAAATGCTAAAAAAAAAAAAAAAAAAAAAAAAAGCTACAGGGGGCTTCCTAACCCTTGTTTTATTGTTTTATTAGTATACCGAAGTTTTTTTGATTTGTTATTACCAATCTTTCAGGCAGCAAGGTATTATTTAACTAATGATCAAATCACCCACAATGACCCTAAGCACACAGCCAAGACAACACAGTGGCTTAGGTACAACTCTGTGAATGTCCTTGAATTACCCAGAGCCCTGACTTGAACCCAATCGAACATCTCTGGAGAGACCTGTAACTAGCTGTCCATCCACAGTTCCCATCCAACCTGAGAGAGCTTGAGAGGATCTGCAGAAAAGAATGGCAGAAAATCCCCAAATACAAGACTGAAGATTGTAATCACTGCCAAAGGTGCTTCAACTAAGTACTGAGTAAATGGTCTGAATACTTATGTCAATGCAAGATTTCATTTTTCACTTTTCAATAAATTAGTAAAGATTTCAAACGTTCTGTTGTCACTTTGTCATTATGTAGAATTGAGTGTAGAATGATGGGGAAATGTAATGTTTTTTTAATTTTAGCACAAGGCCACAACATAAAATGTGAAACTGTCTGAAGACTTTCCAAATGCAGTGTGTGTATGATTTATGTATCTCTATCAATAACAATTGCGCACTTTACATATATTTAGTCTTTGTTTTCTTTTAAAACTACATTTTATTTAAAAAGTCAAAAAAAGAAAGTTTAAAGTTTCACTAAAGCTTGAATATGCGGTCATTTGAATTGTTCTACGATATACGCTAATACTTCTGTACTGCTTAGCATCCTGTTAGCCCAGACTCTGGCAGGGCCTAATTTGTATGCTGAGGCAGACCCGGCGTCCATTGTTAGACCTCAGGCTGCCACAGGAATCCATCTGCACCAGCACCACATGATTGTATTGCAGGGGAGCTAATAGGTAAGAGATGGAGTCCCCTCCTTTTGTAAACCATTTAGATGCCATGGTCAGCAGATGAATTATGATCTAGGTTGACTATTTTATTCTGTTTTTCAGCAAGGTAAAAAATGTTCAGTTATCCCATACAATGTTCATGTCAGACTTCTGCCTCCGAATATCTGGTACTGCTATGGGTACCAAAATATAGCCAAACTACTATATTTATATATGGTATATTGGTTATTTGATCCTTTGGTGAAGACATGTTGATTATATGACTGATCTGGAAAACTACCAAAAATTGGATAAATGTATAACAATTAGCAATAATTTCAAGGCTATGTACACCTTTGGAGGCAATTTTCCTTATGATTGCATTTAAATTATTTTTGGCTAAAAATCATATTTTCAATTGGCCTTTATTAAAAATATAGAGATGTTCTGTCACAACGGGTTAACTGTTTTTCTAGCTGTGTGACTGGTACTTTCACTTTGTGCCATCATCTAAGAAGCCTTATCTCTGAACTACTAAGAGATAATCAACACTTGTTTGAGGCTACTTTCACACTAGCGCTTTCTTTTTCCGGTATTGAGCTCCGTCATAGGGGCTCAATACCGGAAAAAAACGCTTCCGTTTTGTCCCCATTCATTGTCAATGGGGACAAAACTGAACTGAAGAGAACGGAATGCTCCTAAATGCATTCCGTTTAAGTTCACTTGCGTCTCCAGACCGGAGAGCAAACCGCAACATGCTGCGGTTTGCTCTCCGTCCTGGGGATCTGCACCAAGACGGATCCGTCATGACCCCCAATGCAAGTCAATGGGGACGGATCCGTTCGGTGTGACACGGTAGTAAACTGATCCGTCCTCCATTGACTTTCAATGGAGTTTATGACGGATCCGTCTCAGCGATGTTAAAGATAATACAACCGGATCCGTTCATTACGGATCCACATGGCTGTATTGTCAGTAACGGAAGATTGCCCCTGTCGGATCCAGCAATAACGCTAATGTTAAAGAAGAAGCCTTAGGCCTCTTTCACACTAGCGGCAGCACGGATCCAGCAGGTGAAGGGTGCTGCCGGATCCGTGCTGCCGCAGGGACATGTGTGGAGCCGGAACCGCGCTCCAGCCCCACACGTCACACAGTACAGACACACACACACACAGACATATACAAATACTTACATGCTCCCGGCAGGTCTCCACAGCGCAGGAGGAGCAGGACGGCGCGCACATAGGACGATTCCCCATAGTGCCCTCACCATTGTGTCACACCAAACGGATCTGTCCCAATTGACTTTCATTGGGGATCATGACGGATCCGTCTTCGTGCGGATTACTCTCTGGTCTGAAGACGGAACTGAATGCTTTTAGGAGCATTCCGTTGTCTTCAGTTCAGTTTTGTCCCCCATGACAATGAATGGGGACAAAACTGAAGCGTTTTATTCCGGTATTGAGCCCCTATGACGGAGCTCAATACCGGAATAAAGAAACGCTAGTGTAAAAGTAGCCTTAGCCACATTCTAATCAGTAAGATAAGATCTCAGCTATAATGAGTGTTTATAAGGTCAGAGAACAGAGATAAGGAGTCCGTATGCTCCTCAGATGACAAAAAAGACAAAAAATCCACAGGCAGCTAGTAGAGCATGTCAGCTCTGTACACAAAAAAGGATTCCATATTGTTACTAAAGACCAATTAAAAAAAATGATTTTTACCTCAAAATGAGTACACTCTAATAATAATAAATTGCTCCCAAAAGGTGTACATAGCCTTTAAAAATGAAATTGTTACTAAGCTTTGCCGATATCCATGTGGCATTGTATGAACAGAAGGTATAGTAACTATAGATTACATTACCCCAATAATAAAGTGTGTAAAACAAGTGTGATTACAGAAAGGTCAAGATGCATGAAAGCTGTTCAGCCATGTTTGAGAGGGCTATAAACATACCCTAACTGAACATCTAATATCACTGTGCAGTACCTACGTATTTTTATCTCACCTTTTGTTGCAGAAGCTTAGAAAACACATTACATCTTCAAGTTTTTCTCTTTGAGAAAAAAAAAAAAGTCTAAAATGGTCGAGTAGTATCATATCAGTGTATACAATAGTTTACAATTTAGGGAGCTGTAATTTAAATGGTTTATTATTGAAAACAGAACAGGAGAAAAAAAATACAAAAACAGGCTATGTATTTCCCAGCCTGGCTGTAACAGGCAAACTAGTCAGAGAGACATACTAGCCCAATGATTTGAGACAAAGGAACATTAACAGCCAAGTTATTTTAAATTAATGCAAAATGTTTAAGAAATTCTACGCCAAAAAAGGCACTTATTAAAACTTGTTTTTGGAATGTTATTAGAAAGCATGACATTGCCAGCATCCTTCACAACAAGAACAGGTAAGTATGCCGAAACTGAACCATCCCTGCTGTATAGGTGGAGCTTTATGAATGCAGATCAGGACGAATAAACAGAAGAAAAACAACTCTGCAGTACAGAGCCCTATTTCTTATATTTACATCGTACCAAAAGACCACAATATCGATCACTGTGGTTCATCACTTTAGTATACAAATCCAAGTGTCTGTAATAGGACACGTAAAAGAATCCAAGCAGAACAAATACTGCAATAGCTTTGCATGTTCCTACCAAAAAGAACACGGTACATTTAATCTAAAAAGAATCTATATTCCTGTACAATATTAACCAACAGATACACTGTATCCCCTATTCTTCACAATTCAGTATCCCTGTATTTTGTTGGTTGGGCATAAAACCCTCGCTTTGACTGGTCAGACAACTGGCGGCGATAATCATCTTCCTCTTCATCACTTCCGTAGCTTCCTCTCTTATCCATGTATGACCAAGCAGCCGGTTTCTGGGGCTCTGGAGGACGGGAACTTTAGGAGGAAAGAAATGAGTCAAAAGACTTGTAAGCATCAACAATCTAGTTGTATTTAAAGACTGGGGGAAATGTATCATTGTTGGAGTACTACAGTTTAGACTGAAGTTGCTATGTGCACCTGAGCCAAATTTATGGCATTGCTGAACACCAATACATTGCAATGTAGCTGCACTCAAAGCATGGTGCAGGATGGCACAGTCAAATGTCACAAAATGTTCAGGCCGTGTAACACTACGTGTGACATTTTAACGCCACAAAACTGGTGGAACACATTTGATAAATGCTCATCTAGGTAAATATACAACTATATAGGTATATGCATAAAAACTTTCCCAGTCAAAAAGGTTCCCTTTCCAGACATGGTCTTTTATAAGGGATCTGCCAGCTCCAAAACACCAACCAAACTAGAATAAGCGGTATATAATGTAAATGATGCTGAGTCTAATTAGGTCATTTGTATCTTCATACTTGCGTTCCAAAACGATACTTCTGTAAACCTGGAGTAAAATGCATTGACATTAGGTCTCATTATATTACTTGTTTGCAGGAGCAAAGCTTTTGAATAGTTTCTCAGCGTCTTGTAGACTATACACCTCTTACTTTAGTTTGGATGGTGTTTCAGAGCTGATAATTTCCCTTTGATTTCAACACTGCTTTGAGCAAAACAGAAATGTGAATGTCTGCTATGAGCATCAAGACCACTTTTCCCCATAGAAGTGAATGGATTGATGGTCACACCACTAGAACATGGCCCTCTCCACTAAAGTCTATGAAAATTACAGAGCTGAGTGCTGTAATTTCACCAAATAACATGTATTCATTTATATGGAAAATGTATATAAATTTCCAAGCTTCTTTGTTCTCAGTGCCTCGCTGCTTCCAATATTTCTGCTTTCTGTCAATCTATGGGAACCTCCATTGCTTACATCAAGAGGATAATAAGATGCCTTGGTTGTGAAATGAGCCAAGTTCGGTGTCAAATCATATGACCAGCACTCATTCAGTAAAGAGAAACTGCACTATATAAAAAAGCCAGTTCAAAGATTATACTGTGAACAGCGAATGTAAAAGACTCAGACCTTTTCAGTCTGTAAGTAGCGGCTTATCCAGAAAACCTTACAAATAATGTAATCAAAAGCTTTCATTTGTTCCAACCATAACCCAACTAAAGCAATCTGTACCGGCGACTAAACACCAGTTACCTTGTTGGTTGAGGTCGATTCTGTTCAGGTTTCTGTGGCTTTATAGGAACAGCATAGATATCAGGAAGTTTCTGCGCCAGCTCCAACTGCAGAAACAAAAAATCTTGAGCTTGAATATATGGCGAGCACAAAATCTGGTTAAAGTAGCAGTTATGTAGACAATGTAAATAGGGATAATAAAGATTGTTAAAAAGACAGTGTAACCTTAAAGGGGTTTTCTGAAATTTTAATACTGATGACCTATCCTCTAGCTCAGGGGTGCACAACCTGCCACATGCGGCCCTTGATACCATTCTATGCGGCCCCCAACCATCTGGTAATAGACATGTATGTCTATGTTTTGTGGCTGCTCACATGTATCTTTCATGTATCCTCCCATTAGATGGGAATCCTGGAGGTGTAACCAGACATTTATAGTATATACTGTATGTACAATACACCATAAATACAGTATTTTATTTGGTAATACCCATTTAACTTTTAATTACGGCCCTTGGAATTGGTTCAGGCTGACAATGTGGCCCTCAGCCAGAAAAGGTTGTGCACCCCTGCTCTAGATAGTTCATCAGTATGTGATCGGTGGGGATCGGACACCCAGGACCGCCGGCGATCAGCTGTTTGAGAAGGCAGCAGAGCTCCTGTGAGCACCACACCTTCTCCATGATTACCAAGCACAGCGCAACACATTGTATAGCCACTGTGCGCGGTATTGCGCTCAGCCCCATTCATCATGAACACGTCGCCACTGGACTAGGAAAAGCTCGATAAGGCCATAGCGCTACGGAAAGCGCCTCTTCCCTCTCAAACAGCTAAATGGCAGGGTTCCCTGATGTAAGACCCCCACCGATCAGAAACTGAAGAACTGTCTAGAGCAGAGGTGCACAACGTTTTCTGGTTGGGGGTCACATTGCCAGACTAGATCAATGACGAGGGCCGAAAATAAAATTTAAAGGGATGTTAAGAACTAAAATACTGTATTTATGGCATATTGAACACACTGTATATACCATTGATGTCTAGATACAGTTCCAGGACTCCCATCTAATGGGAGAATACATGAAAAATACATGTGAGCAGCCACAAACATGGACATACATGTCTGTCTGCCCCAGATGGATGGGGGCCACACAGAATGGTATCAAGGGCCGCATGTGGCCCCCGGGCCGCAGGTTGTGCACCCCTGATCTAGAGGATAGTCTCAGAAAGCCTTTTTAAAAGCTGCCCTACACATTCAATAGCCATTGGTTGAACGACCATTTGGCTGTCAGCTCTCTTCTCTTGACTTCCCCATGCACATCTATGTTTAGTTTGGCCAGGTGTGTACATGTATTCTATCGGGTAAGGGAGGAAAGCCACTACTAGACACCTCTGGTAGTGGCCTATCTCCTGAAAAAAAGGATCGGGGGGAAATATTCACTTCATCTGATCCTTCTTTCCCCTGACAGACAGTTAGAAGCTCCCATGTACATTAGACTGTTTTGGCAGATTTGGCTGACAATACACTTATATGTATGGTGGCCTTTCGACTGGATTCGGGATCAACAACGTTTGGCACTCCAGCTGCTGTGAAACTACAACTCCCAGCAAGCAAACATGCTCAACAGTTCTTATAACTCCTATAAACATGAATGGAGCATTCTGGGAGTTGTAGTTTTAGAACAACTGCAGTGCCGGAGGTTGCTAATCCCTGGACTGGACATATTGTGCCAGACTGGTCACAGTTGCTGATGCTGGTTGATAAATGGTACATCTTCAGACTGTCTAGTAAAACTTTGCCAAAAAACTGCAAAAAGTGTCTGCAAATCTGAAATATTTGTTAAATGTGGTGCAAGACACCTGCTTATGTTTTTTGCCACACATTTCACCAGAATTCCAGCACATTTTCTAATCCATCTTATCTACTTATGTGTCCTCCTGCCTGCAATAAATGTATATTATGACAATATTCAGGGAAGAATTCTGGACCTCTTTAGTTTTAAGAAAATAAAACAAAATGTTTTTCAATGGTGGACATTCACTTTGTGTAAGGAGTACAAAACCTGTGACCCTCAATGCCATTCTGTGCGCCCCCCTACAATCTGTCTGTATCTCATGGCTGCTCACATATAATGTATAAGTCAGAAACAGAAGAAATGTTAAAGTGGAGGTCACAGTTAAAGGTAAAAGTATGACTGGATATAGAATAAAGAATAGAATAAAGTGTAAACATTTTTATTTTTACAGCAACTCCCAACTTATTCAGAACTATGTTTTTTTTTACAACGATCTGCTTACTTATTACACACCTGTTAGGTAATATGCTCATTATCTCATTGCTGTTATCATACAGGTCCATGGAAGCCATTTTTAAGCTACTGATTTTAATTTCACATGAACTTTATATTATTCTCATCTCTTCTAGGTTTTTACATGGAGGTTTTTATCTCAACCATGATTTTTTTCCTTCCATACTTTATTTTGGGCAAGAAACTATGTCATATTTGACCTTTAAAGGGGTTCTCCAGGAATTAAGAAAATGAAAATACTTAAATATTACTTTATTATAAATGTATTCTCAAATACATTTAATTAGTTATAACAGATCTTTTTGTCTGGGGAGCAATCATTAGGAGAAATAAAATGGCCGCCGGCCTGTTAGTGCACACAAAACCTGTCCTAATCACACAGGAGGACAAGTTACTTCACAACACTGAGGTAAAAAGCTGCCTCATCCTCCTCTCTACTCTAGATCTTATCAGCTGTATTCAGGATCATAATCCCTGACAAGCAGAGCAGAGAGGAGGATGAGGCAGCTCTTTACCTCAGTGAAGTAACACAGGTTTTGTGTGTACTAACAGGCCGGCGGCCATTTTACTTTTCCTAATCATTGCTCCCTAGACAAAACAAGCCATTATAACTAATGAAAGGTATTTGGGAAAATATTTATAATAAAGTAATATTTAAGTATTTTCATCTTCCTAATTCCTGGAGAACCCCTTTAACTATGACCTTTCAACCAGGAGGGTCATTCCACATACAATTTATACTTTAGGTGGGAAATTTCCTCCAGTCATACTTTACTTTTAACTATAACCTCGCCTTTAACAATGTAGGTCAATTCTTCTGATTCCCCAATCTATTGACTTTAATCTTACACGAAAGCCCTATTATTCCTTTCTAAGGACTTTCCCTTTAACTATGTATTTTCCTTTGACCAGGAGGTTCATGTCCTCATGCCTTCCAAAACACATTACCAGAATGAACACTTTCAGATCACATGACCTGTGAATATTGGTTCTATTGGCTGTTTTGATTTTAAAACCTTTTACCTGTTTTTCTTTACTTTATGCTATTATTAAGCCTTACATGTGTGAAATATGTAAGCTAAGGAATGCCATGAAGTGTTAATGTTTCTTTAGTAAAAGTTAGCTTTAACCAAGGAGGGCACTGGATCTACTTTTGCATTTGCGGAATATCAGCTAGCACCTGGAATCCAAGAGATGATCTCTGCTGCCTTTTACTACACAGAGGAATATTATATAGTGCTGGTTTTGGGGGAGCTGTATATCTTTTTAGTTTCTCATTACACACATACAGTGACTGGGATTGTGGCCACCTCCTTTCATGGGAAGATCATGGGCCTCCAGTCGGTTGCTATAGCAGTCTAGGGCCTTGTGAAAGGATTAACAGACCACAGAATCCCCAAAGACTGCAATAGTAAACTGGACACTAAGTGGGAGGGTCATGTGACCATTCCAGTCCATCAGAGACCTCCACTGACTAATACCGAGCATGTGCTAGTTTCTAATAGTGTGCACATGGTTAGTGTGACGTGCGCTGATTGACTAGACTACGGTAGTCACATGACCCTCCGTCAGCATATATTTTGGAACTGCAATGCCAGGCCGTAAGTAAGCATATTAAAAAACAGACATCCATGCCAATGGATTAATAACAGTCTATCACTAACTGCCTTTGTGTGAAAAGATAGTGGACAACCCCTTTAATTTAGCTCCAATATGCTGTAATAGTCTCTATTAAGACCTAATGTTATTTTATTACATAAATTGGCACAGAATTTAGACCTAAAAATGATGTAGTGTTAATAGTTGGATATCTACTTTAAATATGTCTGAGGATATAAATTACTGTTTTTTACAGAATCCTTCTAAACCTCATGAAATTTTACAACAAAGGATTTTTTTTAAAATACCATACCAGGTTATTCCATAGCTTGTCTTTTTATAGGAGTTCTTCAGGATTTTTATATTGCTGGCCTATCCTACCAATAGAACATCAATACAAAAATCCCAGACAACACGGATAACAAATGTAACAAAATGCAAAAAATAAAAATTTGGACGTTTATAGCAGAGGGGAAGAGGTTCCCTGTGTGCTGGTCACAGGCATTTCTTACCCGTGCATTTTGTGCCTCGTGTAGCTCCTGTATCCTTTGCTGCCTTGCAGTGTGATCCATTTTCTCAAATATTTTCACTTTTCCTAATACAGACTTGGGTGGATTTAAGATTTCACTGTCTTGTCCCTCATCCTGAATCCCAGCTGAGGTGGTAACAGTAACAGCAGGTTTCAGAATGGGCTTCCCACCAATCACAGGCTTAGCAGCAACGGGAGGGGGTACAGCCCTGGCAGATCCACCTGAGGTTTCACTGCTGGCTACACTGGAGCTGCTTCGTTTAGCGTCATAACTGCGAGGAGAATCATAGAGCTCATCCTTGTCTTGTGGCTTCACCTGTAAAATGAAAATACAAAAGTACAAGCTACTATACAAACTTTAATTTAGGCTTTTCATGTCACAAGACTATATCAAACATGTCCACGAGCACACTCATATCAGAAGACCTTTTTTTAATGTAGGTCTACTACCTTATACCTGCATCATGATGGAGCCAAAGTGATGGCAAGTCTTTCTAAACCAATTTTGTGGCACAACTGTGAATTTTCAAATTTTTTAATTTACTTTCCTGTTGAAGGCTTGGCCCCATCTTATAATGCCATGGCATATCACTAAAATAAGTTATAACATTTGGAAAGTGTAAGTCTCATGTAATATTCACACCATTTAGTAATTCCACATGGAAATGAAATACCGTATGTGTCACTTTCTAAGATAAGCCGGACTATAAGACGCACCCTAGATTTAGACAACAGAAAATTAGAAAAATACTGAATGGAGGGGTCAAGGTAAGTAACTTTAGGGTGTAGCGGGGAAGAGGGGGGGGTAGTTTTGGTCAGTTCTTGTTAACCTTAGTGTGTCATCTGCTGACCATTGCAACAACCATCAATGGTGCATGCCTATCCAAATAAATGTCTCCTTGCTCTGTAATGTCCTGCCATGGTTCTTTTTCTGCTAGATTATTTAACCATTTGTCTGCAACACACACACAGTTCTGGTACACACGGCACTGCCATACACAGATACAGCCCTGCTATACACACCCACAGCTTTATTACACACCCATACAGCTCTACTACACCCATATACAGCACCGCAACACATACACATATGTATCTTTAATAAAAACTGAAACAATGACCAAGTATAACATGTAAGTGTAGGAAAAATTGCATAACATGATCTATGTTTGTGTTATGTATATCGATCAGTACACTGCTGACTGAACATACCTTTGGTGGTTCTGGTTTAAATGGAGGAGGACTTGGCTCTCGTAGGACTTCTCTGCTGCCGGCTTTTTTCAGGTTACTTCTTGGTTCAGGTACTGGCTTAACTACAGGCTGAAAAATGATGTGTACCAAAATAATGTTATTCTAAAGGATTTTAATACCGACTCAGTTTTCAACAATTTCCCAAGATTGCTCTACAGCAGTGTTTCTCAATACTAAGGCAAGGTGTATTTTTTTTAACTTAGATGTTTTTAAATAAAACTTTACTATTTATTAGTCCATCTTATAGGGTAGTTTGACAGGCGATCTTCTGATTGCTTCTAATATGCTGTGCTGCTTATGCAGTACAGTGTATTATACTGTCACTACTATACTTGCAGGTAACATCATGCTGCACCAGAAAGGAGCAGAATGATGGGGCATACACTGCAGGCACACCTTTTTGCCTTCATTAGCCCTCCAGCTGCCATGTGAAGACCCAGTGACCTCATTTGCGTGGTGCAGATTGCCTGACAGAGGGAGCTCCCTCCCTCTAAACTGCTTAGATGCCAGAGCCGCTATTGGCTATGGCATCTAAAGGGTTAAGGGGCCCAGATCAGCACTTCTGCCAATCCAGCTTTTATAGGTGAGCCGGACTCTTGTTCTCCGCTGCACAGGAGGACCCATGCAGCACTCATTCTAGGTCGCCATAAAAAGCCCATTAACTACCACTGTAAGAACACATAATTGGTGGTCGTTAAGGGGTTAACATCCCAAAGCAGTCACAAGCCATTGATATGAACATTTACAACCCTCTTAACATACCTCTTCAAAATGAACGGGCTCTGATGAGCGGCTAATAGCTGAAACTGGCACTGGATCATCCGCAATCTCATCCAGCTCATTGTCTGTATATGCCCCACCTTCCCCGTCTGTGTCTTCAAAGTCACTTATCAACCTGCTGTCACAGCTCAAGTAGTCAGCTCCCATTGCAGTCAGATATGACATTCGGTCTTCATCCTCATCAACTCCATCTGCCTATGGGTTTCACATTTTTCAAGAAAGAAAAAAAAAAAAAAGTAATCAGATTACAGTTTCACAAAATTATATAGAATCCAGAAGTTGAATGTGTTACTATGAGGGGCGTATGAGCCTGCAACAGTGGTAGGATACATTATATTTGTAACAATACATGGAATCTGATTAAGCATGCTGAGGATACAGGGAGATTTACCATCAATGAAGGAATTTTAAATAATATTCACCTTGTTCACAGTACACATTTTTAATACATACATGAACCCGTAGGGCTTAAACAGTAATATTTCATTATGGCAATTTATCAATATAGCAATAATGCCCACAAGACAAACTGTGCTGAAGGCAGTGCAGCACAGCAGAGCATCTATATGGTGGTGCCTCCTAATATACCGTAATAATAAAAAACCGTCTCCTAAATGCACCTACTTAAGAGAAGTCTCTAAGCTACACATGCCCCTGAGGTACAGAAGAAATAATCCAAGTGTGGAAAATCTGGCCTTCCTAACTGCAATGCTAATTTGTCTTCTACATCTAAAATTTGAGCTATTCTGTCTGCTGAGACTGCTGGTAGAAAAAACTGAATGTCTTGTGATTTTACAGGGGTTGTCCCATTATAAACACTTATCCCTTAGGGAGCATTCAGAATACCGCAATTGGGGAACAGAATGGGCTGCCCATTACAGAAATGCCTATTCTTGTCCACAATCAAGAATAGGACATGCTCTATATTTTTTGCAGGCCCACGGAACATGGTGTGCTGTCCGCATCTTTTGTGGCCCCATTGAAATAAATGGGTCAGCAGCCATGCCGCAAAATTGCGTAACGAATGTGGACTCATTCATATAGTCATCTGAATGAGTCCTTATCCACATAATAGGTGATAAGTGTCTGATTGACAAGGGTCCAACTGCTAGGGCCTCTGCTGATCACCAGTACAGGGTGTTGTGTTCCCTGGTTTGAATGGAGCAACAGTTATGCATGCATGTGGCCACTCCATTCAACTCTATGGGATTGCTAGAGATAGCTGACTACAAGCACTCACCTATCTCCAGCAACCCTATAGAGTTTAATGGACTGCACAAGTGTTGTTCCAATTAAACTAGGGAATACAGGACCACCATTGGTCATTCCCCACCGTTAATCTGCTAGGGTTTATAATGGGACAACACTTTTAATGCATGGGCCACTTTAACCGTATACAGTAACTTGACACAACTTGAATTGCTACATAATATAACTCCCCCAAAGAAATAAAATACATACCTTTCCTTCTGACACCCAGACTGCTTCTCTCTGTTGGTCTTTGATCACATCCTTCAAGCTTCCATACCAGCTATCATTTGAAGAGTTTAAATTAATAGTGGCTGTGGAGAAAACCAAACAATCAGTAGAAAGTAGGGAAAGGAGAAAATCTTCTTGCATGAAGGACACTAAACATCTAAGAATTATTTGGGAGTAACTTTAAAGGGCATCTGTTAGCAGATTTGTATCTCAGGTTTGTTCGTTCATCGGTGGTACATTTACACATCCTCGTTACTATGAACACACTTAGCAGTAATCTGCGATTCTCGGCCTGTGTAAAGGGCCACCTCAATTACCCTCTTCATTTGTATTGGAGTGTAACAGTATGAACAAGCATGGGTGGGGTGCATTATTCTTCGTGTCCTGCCTCTGCTACTTATTTTGGTAACTGCATGCTGGTTTTGAGTACAAAACAGTGGTGAACCGACCAACAGCTGGAAGCTCCCAAAAGGTGGAACCCCACCGTTCAGTCATATATGGAATATGAAATTCATAGGCCTTGTATGTATTTGGTTGAAATACCACTTTACACTCTCTTGCAGCCTCAGTAGCATGTACATTTTGGTTGTATGATAAAACATCAAGTATTCCATAAAATCTCTGGGTAAAATTGTGGACACCGACTGGGTTTTAAGTACAAAAAATAGCAGTGCCAAGTTACCTGCCAGATCTCCACACATTCTGGGAAGGCCATGATAACATGGAGCTGAAAGCACTTTCATTGTGTTTTAGTCTTAAGAAACTAGGGTAAATGTAATAATACACTTCTTGCCCTACTTACCTGTAATGAGATGAGTGCAGGACTTCCTCAGCTTATTGGCCTGCTCATAGAGCTTCCGAGAACTTTTGTTTGATGTTGGACACAATCTTTGCCTCATGGTCTTTACCCCTTGCTTGCTGTCTGGATTGAACAACACGACTATGGGGAACCACTGAGTGTAGTTGAGCAAGTCCACTGCTTTAGGAGTGACATCCATAAGTGCATGTTTATCCTTAACCAAAGTGAACAGAAAAGGCAATGTAAGAAAAGAATAAAATGGTGATTCATTAAACTGGTATTGAATACACTACTGGTCACAGAGATAAGCATATTTATAATTATATTTGAACTTAACAGACTCAAGTAGAAGTCAATGGGGTCAGTCTCAGCAGGTGGTAGTCCTTGTATGAAGAACTTGCGTTATGAACTCAAGCCACTTCAAGTGTGCACATAGCCCAAAATATTAATATGTAATGACCTAAAATGTATCAGTCACAGGGATAAATGGCTTTGCTGTAGTTGGACAACCTTTTAAAAGGGTTTCTGTCACCAGAAATCACCCTATTAAACCAAGTGTCATTTGCAATGAGCAAATGACACTTGATGACAGTAATGTTAGTGTCATATTTCTGGGTCCAGCAGTTTAGCCAAAAAATAGGTTTTTATAATATGCAAATGACCTCCCCTAGGTGCAGTAGGAGTGAACCTGCACCTAGGAGAGGCCGTAATAACGCCTCTTACCACGCCTCCGTAGCGCTGATTGACAGGGCCGGGCAGCCAGCTCTTTAGGCTCCCGGCCCTGTACGATCCCGAAATCCCGCGCCTGCGCACTGCGGTAGTACATCCGCGCACGAAGGAGCCGGGAACCGGGCGGCCGCCGGCTCTCAGCGCGCGTGCGCGGATGTACTACCGCAGTGCGCAGGCGCGGGATTTCGGGATTGTACAGGGCCGGGAGCCGAAAGAGCTGGCTGCCCGGCCCTGTCAATCAGCGCTACGGAGGCGTGGTAAGAGGCGTTATTACGGCCTCTCCTAGGTGCAGGTTCACGCCTACTGCACCTAGGGGAGGTCATTTGCATATTATAAAAACCTATTTTTTGGCTAAACTGCTGGACCCAGAAATATGACACTAACATTACTGTCATCAAGTGTCATTTGCTCATTGCAAATGACACTTGGTTTAATAGGGTGATTTCTGGTGACAGAAACCCTTTAAAGCCTAAAATAGTGAAATCTATATGACGTAAATAATAATGTCTTATTTAATTTACTACATGTACAAATACATATGTGGTCAATACAAAGAAATGGTAAATGATTCATTACAAGGACTTTTCAAAGGACTGGGGGACATTCTTAACGTGGAGAAAAGGTGATTTAGACATCAATACAGGAAAGAGTTCTTTAAAATTAGAGTAGTAAGACTATGGAATACTCAACCCCAAAAGGTAGTCATGGCAGATACTATGTCAGCATTTAAAAACGGGTTAGATGCTTATCTAATAGCAAACGACAATCTCACAATTAATGTCGTATAATGGTCTGGGAACGGTTTAACTTGATGGACATTTTTCAACCTATGTAACATGAAGTAATGCATTTACAACTTTGCTTGCATACACACATGTTCAATGATCTGTCGAACTGTATTTAATCGCACTATTCCATTTGATTTCTCAGAGCCAGCATCTTTAGGTTCCGTCTCTGCAAAAGTAAAATAAGATTGTCAGCAAGTTTCTAAATACTGGCAACATGTACACCCATGGATCACCGAAAATACAACTTACTGGCTATTTGAAATACATCTGGCATATCTGCTGCCAATTTTTCCATGGCTACATCTGCAATCGGGCCAAACACCACAACAGGTCTTTTAAAGCCGGCTGTAACAAGAAGACGACACTATTTGTAAAGTGACAGAAAATTCACATTTAAAGAGAATGTGTCATTAGAAAATTATTGTTTAAATCATGTTTTTATGTTTAAAGGAGTTTTTCGATACTTTTATACTGATGAACCGTGCCTTCTGTAGCAAATTCATCTTCATGCATGACAATGCACCATGGTTGCAAGAATTGTGAAGGTAATATCAAAGAAGGAACCCTTATGGAGGTTTGTTCAGTAAAATGTTATTTATACTCTAACGGTTGGCGACTTAGACTGTCATTTTCATCAACCATTTAGGTAAATCAGACAAAAAATTTCATTTGCATAATAATTTGAAACAAACACTGTGTGTATTATATATATATGTATATATATAACACATTTCTACTATTGAGCCTGCAAAAATGTGGCATGCACATGACCAGTTCCCATATTTTGCACATCCGCTGTTTGTGGACCGCAAAACACCTAGGATCAAGTGCATGAGGCGTAAGACACAGCTTGCTGTAAAATACAAAGTACTGCTCAGCAATTCAAATTGTAAACGTGTTCTGTCATTTTGGAAAAAATAGCAAGGGTATTATTTAATAAATGTTATCATACACATTACAAAATATACGTCAAAGTGGGGTCTGACACAATGATGTGAGCTTGAAGGATAAAGATGTCTTGAAAATGGTAATTACCTTCCCTCAGCATAACCCTCTCATAGGACGGGAATCTGGTGCTGATCCAGGAGATTGAAGTTTGGTCGTCACGACCCTTCTTAGCATTCTTCTTTGCCCCAGCTCTTTGGGCTCGGTTCTTCCAGAAATCTGCACGGTCTCCGGCTCCCCCTGTTCTCTGTGCATTCTGCACACTGGCCAGCTGATCGGCTCTGAAACATTAACAGCTAATCTCACAAAGGAATTATACGATCCCACACCAGTGATCTCCATGCAACATTTGACAAGTATGAAGTTGGGGTTGAGCACGGTGTTGTCACATTCCCTGGGGTTTCTTCATTCTTCAAGCATTTACAAACTTCTCTCAACACTATCTTGGCATCATTACAAGTACAGGTCAAATCCATCAGCAGAAATATCTACTCAATAGCGGTACTAACTACACTTCTTTAGAAGCAATTTTGACTTGTAAAGCCCCCCCCCCCCGACACACGTCTGTTTAATCAACTATTTGCATCCCCCCTTGTAATAACAATACCAGAGGATGTATTCTTATGAGACTACCAAGTGCCATTCCTGTATTATTCCTGGTAGAAGATATGGATAAATTACTAGAAGTTTGCAATGAAGTTCCAGATGGGTGTCAGACTGTGTAAGGTCACAACCCCAACTGGTAACACCCATCTGTACCTTCACTGAAAACAGCTAGTAATTCATCCATATCTTCTAGCAGGAATAATAAAAGAAATGCACAACATACAGAAAAGTTATATGAAAAGATGCAGTAAATTTTGTGACAGGTTCTTCCTAAAGCACATCAGAGAACATGGTTATAATTCAAATCCTCTTACTCACAGTACTAAAACAAAAAATGTCTATATTTGCTTCAATAGCTTCAGGTCAAAGAACATTCAAGAAAACAAATCTGAGGAAACCGCTGTGAACTGGCAGCCTAATATATCACACCCAGACATCCCTGGAGCCCAAGTTGCTTTGAATGACTTGCACAATCTCTATATTGAAAGGAAATGTGTCACCTAAAATTTTATCTGCAGTTTAAATCAGATAGTAGCACATCTCATTTTTTCTATTTTTATTTTTGGATTATAGATTTTTTTAAATTTTTTTATTTTTAACATGATTTAACATGGGGGGGCGTCCATCTTGCCCGAGCTGTTCTTAACAGCAGTTACAAAAGCATTAAAAATTGCTTTATGGTAGCCCCATGGGCCATAGACACAATGGACAGGCGGGGACCTCATTGCTCTAGGCTACTTTCTCACTAGTGTTTACATATTCCGGTATTGAGCTCCGTCATAGGGGCTCAATACCGGAATAAAACGCTTCAGTTTTGTCCCCATTCATTGTCAATGGGGACAAAACTGAACGGAAGACAACGGAATGCTCCTGAAAGCATTCCGTTCCGTCTTCAGACCGGAGAGCAAACTGCAACATGCTGCGGTTTGCTCTCCGCACTGGGGATCCGCACTGAGACCCCCAATGCAAGTCAATGGGGACGGATCCGTTCGGTGTGACACACTAGTAAATGGATCCGTCCTCCATTGACTTTCAATGGAGTTCATGACGGATCCGTCACCTTGCACTTTTCCCTCTCAGCTCCCTCCTCCCTCCAGCAGGGGGCGCTGTGGGGAATCTTCCCATTGTGCTCTCCGTCCTCCTCCTCTGTAGTGTCCCTCTCATCTGGAGCTGCTGGGACAGGCAAGTAACTCCACCCCCTCCTCCTCAACACAGTGTCTGACACGTGTGGGGCCGGAGCACGGTTCCGGCAGCACGGATCCGGCAGGACCCTTCACCCACCGGATCCGTGCTGCCGCTAGTGTGAAAGTGGCCTTACATGGGAGAGTCTTCTAGGCATGATCTTTGACCTGTGCAGTGGTCATTGTACAAGGGAAGAATAGATAAGCTCTTAAAATCACCCTTTGTGAATGGTGGATCCTGTCTTATCTATACACAGAGGTGTTATCATTACAGGCAGGATTAGAAGGAGTTAAATGCAGTAAACTGATCTGTATAAACCAAGAAGAGGCGCCAATTATTACACATCATGGCCAGTGTGAAAACCGCTGCATTTTTGGTTTTAATTTAAATATAAAAAGTGACATGGAAAATTAAAAATATCAAAAATTATTTAAAAATATGTTAAACATAAAAAAGTGATTTAAAAAGCAGGTCATTTTCTGTTACCTATTAGCACTGTATCTTTTTGTATATTAACCCTTGCGATTTTCTGTTTTTTGCTGTTTTTTCCCCGCCTTCTTACAGCCATAACTTTTTCATTTTTCCATTCACATAGTGTTATGAGGGCTTATTTTTTTTGCTGGACAAGTTGCACTTTCTAATGGAATAATTTTATACACATCAGTGCAGCTGCACAATGCTCACCATAATAAGGCACAGTCACTACTGCCAATGAGATACATTTGCTCTAACCAAAAGCGTCAAACTTAGTAAAGGATCAGGTTAAAAAGGGAATCAATGTGGTCACTTTAATATATAATAAAGATATACAAGGGTTAAGAAACTGGAAATACCTGCTTTTACTAGGAATAAGGCCTTTCTCCAACTCATTGGCAATCCTAACAGACAGCCAGCTGCCCAGTTTTCCATCGTATAGCGTATCAACCACCCTAAAAATCTCGCCTCTTGTAAATCCTAGGAACTGCGGACCTTCTTTTTCATATTCAAAATGAGTTCTTATGAAGAATGAATCCCCTCGACCACAAGCAAGTATATTTTTGTATACTAAAGGAAAAAAAAAAAAATTATATATATATATATATATATATATATATATATATATATATACACACACACATACATACACACACATACATACACACACATTAAAATTGGTAACATGCCCTTTAACGCCAATATACAATGGGAAAACGTGTAAATAATTCTTACAAAAGCAAAAAAAAACTTAACTTGCTTAGTAATTGTAGTTACAAAAAATGTTAGAAAATTAAAAAAACAAAAACAAAACTAAAAATGTATATACTAAGCAGGTAAAGGAACCATATTCAGATCAATGACTGGCAAACATGTAAACCTTGAACCTGATAATAATTATACACAGATTTGCTTAAATTCTAATATACAGTGATAATATGGTGAGACAAATGTATAATATATCACTGCGTTAAATGTATAATTACCCATGATAAAACAGATTAACGCATCATATACACAATACAGCCATGTGCATAGAATCTTATGGTGGCCGCATGGGATTTATATGATGCCATAGACAATTGTGGTGAGCTAAATTTAGGTGCAAGTGACGTTTCTATGCTGTCCACACCACTTTCCAAAAAGGGGGCATGGCGGGTGGGGAATGGACGTGGTCATCAACCTGACTTATTTACTGAAATCTAGGCATACGGACTGACTGAGGATGTACCTCAGCATGTACCTAGTCTTGAATTAAGCGCATCCTCCCGTGGTTCAGGTGGATATCAAGACCAGAGTAGAAATGTCTGTCTTCATTAATGACCCCCAATGTGTGCCACCATATGGTGCCTTTTTACAGCAGGCTTTAATAATTCTATTGCACAATAAACTTACCATCATATTTACTCTGGATTAAAATAGTCACCTCTTCACCTTTTGGGATTTCCAACAAATAAAGGACAGCATCTTCTCGAACAATGGAACGGAAATCTTGTGAATTTACCTAACAGTTATGAAAGAAAATTGTTTCTATCATTACCAGGTATGTTTAACTGGTTCATTACCATAACTTTTTTATTTTTCAGTTCACTTAACCATATGAGGGCTTGTTTCCTGCAGGATAAGTTGTACTGCAATGGCACCATTTAATACTACAAACGATGTAGTTGGAATTGGGAAAAAAAAATATTCCACCACAATTTTATGGGCTTTGTTTTTTACTGCGTTCACTCTGTGGTAAAACTTTCATTCTCCGGGTCAGTACAATTACATCGATACCACATTTACAGTATATAGTTTTTCTTGCGTTTTACTACTGAAAAAAATTAAACTTTAGAAAAATACAAACTTTTTCTTTTCATGTCCATATTGTGAACCCCATAAAGTTTTACTGTTACATCTACTGATCTGTGTGAGGGCTCATTTTTTGAGGGACGATGTGTCGTTTTTACTGATACAATTTTGCGGTGTGTATGACTTTTCCTGTTACACCATACAGCATATGGGAGGCACTTCCGTTTTTTTCTTTCACCTTTCAGATGCTGGGGTCACATTTGACCACAGCATATGTAGGTTTAAGCGCAATCAGCGTTGTCACCAATCAGAGACATTAGGCCCAGGTGTCTGCCGTGTGAAATAGGCGCCATTAGTGAATACCCTGCTGCTGATGTGTATAGTTGTCCGCGATAGGGTAGAGGTTAAGAAACCTACTACAGATTTTTCCACTACCTATGCAAAGCACATGTTCCACACTACTATTATCCCACTTTCTAATGTTAGGGCTCAATTACATGGGCCAATATACAGGGAAATGGTCGGTACTGAACTGTTTGTTGCCTTTACATGCAGCAATCATGCCTGTTCATACCTTAAGAAGCTGGTCACCCTCTTGAAGACCTTCCTGCTCGGCAGCACTACCTTCTTGCACACCAGCCACAAATATACCAACATCATTGCCCCCAGCAAGACGCATGCCAACGCTATCACCTTTTCGAAACTGGATCATTTTTGTATTGGGTCTGAGAAACAGAAAATAACAAATTGCTATTTTTTACAGTGAAAGATAAAAAGTACATTTTTTTATAAAAAAAATAAATAAAAAATTAATAATTGTAAAAATAGTCTTCTGCAATGTATGAGGACTGTACAGAGGTGGGCACCCCATAAAAACACATTCTTATATTGCTGCTTAAAAAAAAAATAATTAAAAAATAAAAATAAAAAAATCATAAAATATGTTATACCTAACCCCAGATTATTCTTACTTACCCATAGGTCTCTAGATCTTCTGGACTTGGTTGCAAAAAATTCTTGATAGGTGCTAGAAGTTTGTCATCTGTAAAGTAAGAAAGCATGAATTCTTAGGGCCCATTCACACAACCGTGTGAATGGGTCCGCATCTATTCTGCAATATGGCGGATATGGCCCCATTCACTTCTATTAGAGCGGGCACTTCTATTAGAGCTCTGCAATAAATTATAGAACATGTCCTATTCTTGTCTGCAACAGAGGACAAGAACAGGCATTTTGAATAGGGCGCAAATTGCGGAACACACGCCGGGCAGCACCTGTGGTATTGCGGATCCGCAATACTACGGCCGTCTGAATGGCCCCTTAGTCAGTGACCAGCCAGAAACCTCACAAAGACATCTAAACTACTTAGAAGGGTTACCCCTACAAAGAATACTTTATTTAAAAAAAAAAAAGCATCAAATAATGAATAAACTTTGTATTTAACCCCTTTGTATTTGACCAAGTCAATGTTACTGGAAATGTTTTAGTATTTTCATCCCCGCCCAGATCCATAACTTTTATACTTTTCTATTAGCATAGCTGTAAAAAGGCTTGTTTGTTTAGCAGGCGAGGTCAGGACTGGAGGAGAACATGCAATATGATATTAGGTCTTAGGACAGGCAGGCAGTCTAGGATCAGTACGGGTAATAGGCACAAGTCCGGTCAGACAGCAAGGGTCAAATAGAAGTAAACAGGCAGAGGTCAGTACACGGGCAGACAAGATAAGGCACCCTGCTAGGTGTGCTGTAAGTACCAAAAGGTAGCCAGGCCATTGGCTAGTCAAGATGCATGTGCGTGTGCTGGCCCTTTAAGAGCCTGGGGAAGTGTGTGCACGATCATACCCTACAGGCAGATAGGGAACGCCTAGCCAGCAAGCAAGCAAGCCACAGCCTGTATGAATAACAGAGCCGAGGGTCAAGTCCAGCCAGCAAATAGCAGCATGAGGCAGTTCTGGCCAACAGGGTAAGTTTTACAGCGCAGATTTGCTTCAGGCGAATGTTCTTAAATCTTTGTACTCTAACGCTACGTACGCATCTGATAATCTGTACGCATCTGGTAATTTGTACGCTAATGCGTACGTATTCAGTTAAGTAGGGTACCTTTAACAACGCTAAACTGTATGTTCATTATTTGTGCAGGAATGTTCGCAGAACACGACCAGAATAACAAATATTTTTTAACGCAACTTGGACCAAATAAATTCGTATCCGAAGCAAATCTTTTTAAAAATTCGGCGAATATTCGCCAAAGCGAGTCTTTGAAGATTCGCTCATCTCTAACTCTGATGGTAAATTTCTATAGTTTTTGTGAAGTTTTACTAATTTTATTTTTGCTTTGTGTCACCATGTTCTGATTTGTAACGTTTTTCTTTTTCCATTGACAGATATCTGATAAACCTTTTGGGGGGAGGGGCAAACTATAGTTTTTTATTGGTAACATTTTGAAGTAATACATTTGAATGAAAAAAAAAAAAAATGAGCTGTCCATCAAGAGTGAACGAGGCAGGAAGGGGGAGCAGCAAGCAGGACTTGAAGCATGAAGAGAGCTGCCCCCTTGACTTCAAGCTGCTCATTTACATACACCGAGTTGGGGTAATACTGTTGAGGTTTAAGGTACTGCAGTGGCTTAGGGGTGGGGGGCATTATGGAGGCGACAGGTTCCCTTTAACGCAAGGAAGGACTAAATTGGCAGCAGCCAGAGGGGGAAGGATACAAAGCAAACGATGATAAAAAATACTACAAAAACACTACAAATTTCCTTAAAACTTGGTAAAAAAAAAACAAAAAAAAAAAACGCTGTTCAAAAATCATGCAGTATTCCTGAACAAAACAATCATTTATGTACATAAAAGGTTGCTTCAGACAAACTGCACCTCAAAAGACAACATATGTTGAAATGAAAATTCCAAATTAATGTGCACGGTTACCACACAGGAGGATATTTTCTGGTAGGGGCATGCTAAACACTACTTGTATTATGCTTGAACAGGAAACTTGTATTCCGCAACGGGATAGAACTGGTTCAAATATTAATAAACACCTTAGACAGTCCAGATAAAAAATAAGCAAAGACAGAATAATTTTGAAAATGACAGAAGACAATGCAGCAAACCAAATCAGGGCTAACCTTCAACTTCTTCTAAGTATACTGCTTCGGTGATGGGCCCTGGAACTGGGCTTCCAGAAAGTGGACTTGGGGTTTCGGATGCATTCAACACTTTAAAAGGAGTGGGCATGGCACCCATCTTAGCAAGTCTGTTGGGTGGTTCCTCTTTAGAGCTAAACGTAACAAAAAAAAAAAAGTAGGCATTATCGAACATTCTACCTGTTTCAGGAAATAAAAAAGGCAAATGCCAATACTGGTAGAAGCTATTTTCATTAGTAACGTCATCAAGGGACCAATAATAACACTGAAAAGAGTTTTTTTTATGATGACTTATGCCAGCGATAACACGTTCATCAATCATGTGGCCTAGGCGCAGCTCGGCCCTATTCAAGTGAATGGAGCAGAGCTGCAATACCAAGCACAGCCGCTATACAATGTACAGTACTGTGCTTGGTGAACTACAAAAGGAAGAGACTCTCACAGGAGTGCTGGTGTCTTCTCAAACAGCTGACTGGGAGGTGGGGGGGGGGGGGTGTCAGGCCCCCACCGATCACATACTGATGACCTATCCAGAGGATAGTAAAAAAAAAAATCTAGGAAAACTCTAAGTTTTAATAAATCAGAGTTCAAGGGGTTGTTCCCATTAAGACAATTTATTACCTATACACTTGATAGTGGATAATTGTCTGATCTGCAAGGGATCTGGACTGGGGCCTCGGCCAATCACATAGACGGAGCCCGTGTCCCCGTTTCAATGGAATGGTGGTCATGCACGTGCGCAATGCAGCTCCATTTAGCTCTATGCGGCAGGCTGAGCGCTTGTACTCTGCTATCTCTGGTAGTCACATAGAGCTATAAATGGAGCTGCAGTGCGCACGTGCGCGAATGGCATTCCAGTCAAATGGGGGACCACAGGCTCCTGTCCTCGAGATTGGCAGGGGCCCTAGCTTATCAAACACTTATGCCCTATCCTGTAGGGCCTGTAACAACTCCTGACAAAACGGTCAGGCTTTTCTATCATTTTAGGTGATCACAGCTTTAAACGTTTATGCGAACAAACATTCATTATGTCCGATGACCGATTACTGTTTGACGAAAGATTGGTCATCAGAATGGGGTCCCTGAAGTGAACAGAAAGCAGCTGTACATGCACAGCCACCCTCCGTTCATCGCTGTGGGAACTTCTTAAAGAGCCAAGTGCCGACTCAGCTATTTTCGGAGGTCCCATAGGAGTGAATGGAGCGGTAGCCACACTTGCGCTGTGTGCTCCCCATCCATCACTATGGGACTTTCAAAAATAGTCGAACACACTAGCTCAGCTACATTCGGAACTTCCACAGCTATGAATGATAAAGCACACCATGCATGCTCATGTGCTCTCCTTCACTTGGGAAGCCCCATTCTGGAGAGAGGTGCAAATCTTACTTTTGGGACCTGCTCTTATCTGATACTGATAGCATATACTAGCAATATGCCATCAATGTGTGAGATGAGCCAACCCCTTTAAACGCATGGTCAACTTAAGTTACAGAATGGACAAAAATTCTCTTTGCAGAAAAAATTGTTACATGCATGGTGAACTGGAAGGTCTTTCTGTAGTGCTTTATAGAGTATTTCTTTGAATTGTCAAATTATGTGAGTATTGATACCATTATCTAATTTACATTGTCTGACCGCTTGTCTGCCAACTTTACATGAGTCGTCAGTTATGTACAGAAAGACATTATAGCACTGTTTCTCACACTGGCTTCTCTTTCAGTTTCTCGGTGGAGGAATGACAATCTGAATGCTGTAATCTCCTATCATCTTGAGGGGAGCTTGAACGGTTGGATTCTATTTCCGATATATCTGCGTAACATAAAGTGAACAATCTCAAATGTAAAAACATATAAGAACTTTTTAAAACAGAAGTACAGCGCATAATGCAAAATAACAATTCAGGAAGATAATCAGTAGCCACCAGCAATTGATATGATGAAGCCTAAACTGGTTTAACGTGCTATTTCTTTCATAATATCATTGTGGTATAGATTATTTTCTATATCTATAACCTGCATCTAAGGGACATTGGCACAGGATAGATGACAGTCTTTTCAGAGAGACTTGCTTCCCCGATCGCCGCATCTAAAGGCTTAAATTACTGTGATCGGCATTACTGCCAGTCGCAGACATTAGCTGCAGGCCTCTGCTGTTTGAAACAGCAGAGACCCACCAGCTAGGGCATCCGCTGCATGTGCGAGCAGGCGCCAAATTTAAAAGAAAATGTATGGCACTGGGAGCCTAATGGTTTAAGGAACACTACCATCACCCTATGTGTAAATAGTCTATGTATTTTTCAATTAGGAGCATGGTTTCTTGCATATAGTTTTTTGACTTTGCTCTACTTTATTTGAACTTTTAGCATAGCAGACAGGCTCACTTGACTTTCTCAGTCAAACCATTCACGGTGACCAGACAGGAAAGAGGATGAGTGACTCAATGAGAGGCATCACACATTACACTGATAAGTGCAATGCTCTTCTGTGAATCCCTTCATTGTTTTGTTGATAGGCCTAGATAGAGTTGGCATACCATCATCCTAAATTCTACATCTACTATTATATTAGAAGATAACAGCTTTACCAAACAGACACAGTAAAAGTAACAATGGGTTGCCTATCTATATAGGATTTTTATCTCTGTGCTGACTGCAATGTTTTGTATTTCATTTACAATGGCACAGCGCTGCTGAAATGAAAAAGAACAGCCAAATATTCTAAAAAAAAAGTTTTTTTATGAATATTGAGTTAAAAAAATTCCCCTTTCTGATTGAAGTGTCCCTTTAAGATGGTTTTCCCCCTCTGTTATTTTTGTACTGGTTTTTCATCCCAAATTGTCCTTCTGTACTAGAGATTTCAGACGCCTGTTTTCTGCAGAACGTGTTGTTCATAATTGGTTTTGGAAGGCTGTCATTTTGGACAAAGCCATAAATTGAAAAGAAATCACTGGCCAATCTCTGCCCTGATCTGTAGCCTTCAATTGATGTGATGCCTATATGTCGCTTGACATGAAAAACTATCCGATAAGACAGGTAAGCTTCCTTTGGTCAACTTCTGTGATGCTTGTGATGAAAAGGTGCCCATAAGTAGTCAAAAAGTGGTCTAAATGAGTATTTTCAGGAATCTCGAGTGCACAGCCATCTTTCATAATAAAGGCAGATTAGGAAATAAAAAAACTTGTTATTTATTAAAAAAAAAAAAAATCAGAATCTGCTATTAAACACACACCTCCAATATCCGAATCACTGTCGTGCAAAGAAGGTACATTGATCAGTGTCTGTCTGGCATCTCTTTGTACAACCAGTTGCAGTTTCCCTCTTGACTTCTCAATTAGTTTCCGGGCATCAGCTAAAGACATGTTTTCTGTCACTGTGCCATTGATCTGTGGCAGAGAAGAAGGAGAGGGTTTAAAGAACCTTGTCTGGGCAGTGTGGTATGGGGCAGGAAGTACTGAAGAGATTAATATATAGATATAGGTACAGTATACGGTGGTATATGTATATTGGAGGGTTGTCCCATTGTATATTTTGATACATTTTTGTATGTACACATAGATTAGTATAGTTTTATAAGAACAGATACCATGTAACGGTTTGTGGTGAGCCTATGTCTCTAGCGAGCGGTCTTACAGGATAAGTGTCTGATTGACGGATGTCTGACCACTGGGGCCCACCGCCAATCATAAGGATGAGGGTCTCTATTTGAATGGGGTGGCAGCCATGCATGTGGGCTTTGACACCCTACTGAATTGCCAAAGATAGCAGAGCACGTACATGTGTGCCTGCTGCTCCATTCAATTGTGAGATTGTCAAAATTTAAGTGATCAGTGGAGGCCGCAGCGGTCAGACCCCCGCTGGTCAGACAATCTTAGTCCTGAGGACAGGGAATAAGATTTTTGGTGGGACAACCCCTTTAAGTAAAGCTGCTCACTAGAGGCATAAGCTTAGAGAGCACGGTTACATGACATCTGTTCAGTCCATCCTGCCCCATAACACACTGCTCATAAACAGGGAAACATGTTCAATATGAAAGGTTCACGTCAAACAAATCAAATACAGTACTGCCTTTCAGTTATTGCAAATGTACTTTAGCGTACAACTATTCCGCCCAAAGCCATAAACATGCATCCTCAGCTTGGTCAAGTGTGAATGTGTTCTCAATGGAGAGTGGGCATGTTAACGTCTGCCGTCACCAGAGAGTAAAGACTCAATACACATCAGATGGTTGGCTGATCCCACCACAATTAGCAGGTTCAGACCACATTCTTGTAACCTGTAAATGGACGTCATCAGTATAGCATAAAACAAAAATACAAAAAACATTCACCTTAAGAACAATGTCTCCTTCATTTAAATTGCCATCTCTCGTTGCCAATCCGGTTTCTGTCATTTCTTTGATAAATATCTGGCTACCTAGTCGCAATCCATACTCTGTGATAAACAAAGCATAAGACATGACATGAAATACTCCAAAATAAACAGTGTGTGTGCACGCATTTGTATATGTGTGTATGCTGACCCAGAGAAAAGATGCAGCAGCACTGGAAAAAGATGGCGAATACGTCATTAACCCATACTGCAATGTATTAGCTCACTTTGATGAAGCCTTTTTAAAGGCGCCTGCGCACTGAGAGCCCCCGCGCCTCTGCCCACAGTGGGCAGAGCAGTGCGCAGGCGCCGGGCGCTGGATGAGTGGTGCTGCGCTGGATTTGTGAGCTGGAGGAGGAGGTTATTATAATGAAGGAGGGCGGGCCGGAGCAGGGAAAAAGGAGGGGTTTTCAATTCAAATCGCCCGGGGACTTGGGCACCTTCTTGAATAACCAGGCGTCCGAGCACTTGCGGAGGTAATTTGCATAAGGTGTAAAAGTGTTTTTTTGACGATTTCAGGGAGGGACATATATAAGAAAGGTACTGTTTTAATGTGTGTAACGTTGGCTATAGCCTGATCTGAGCAGTCTATGACGATCAGATCAGGTGAAAGACTCCCTTTAAGCCCTAAAGTTATAAAGAGGCTTACATAGCAGGTGTAGAAAATGATAATGGAGACGGCCTGCCGGCCCATCGCCTTCCCTGCCCACTTTTTTAGACCTGGCATGAGCAGGGAAAAGTTGTAGAACTTTCAGGCTGCAACACAGCACAGCCTGATAAGCATACACTGCAGGGCTCCCAGCTGACATGCAAAGACATTGGCACTCCAAGATCTCATTTGCAGGATGCTGATGCCTGAGAGAAGGAGCCCTCTCCCTCTAAACCACTTGGCACTCCTGCCAATCCAGGCAGTTAAGAGTAGGAGACTAGCCCTCATGTGAGCCTTGCCTAAGGCCCATTTACTGACCGCCATAAAAAGGATACTGGCGGTCACTAATGGGACAGTAGCCATGCTGCCACTGCACTACCAAGTGAGCAGCTTCTACCCTTCCCTACTGTATCCTTCTTTCCCTTGTGGATTGTAAGCTCTTGTTTATTGCAATTGCTTCCTACAGATGTACTAAATAATTAAATATGTACAACACCCTGGCGCTTTAAAACTAATAATAACAACAATAACAGGAGGGGGCAGCCTAATGTGAGGCAATACTTCAGTTTAGTGGGGAAAAAAAAATGTAAAAATAACATAAAATTGATTTAAAAAATAGGTTATTTACAATATATTCCCTTTAAAAGGCGCACATTTGTTACATGCATTCAATTGATTTCTGTGTTTGTACAACAAAGTCAGGGATGTCAGGAAACTCTGTATGTAATCAACCTAATTACATAAAAATGCATCTTCTATTACGCCATGCCCCAATTTTGTTACTGTTTATTGCTGAAATGTTAGTCATATATAACCAATGAAATGTAATGTATACAAAGTATAAAAGTATTGCTAACCAAATAGTCTCAATTTAAAATATAATAAAGATCCTGTTGTAATGTAAAGCTAGGGCAACACGGCAACATGTGTCGCGTGACTTTGTCGCAGAAAAGTGTGAGATATATATATATATATATATATATATATATATATATATATATATATATATATATATATAGTTATTTTTTTTGTGTAAAGCCTATACTACTCATTTTTGACCACTGGATGGCAGCTAATTAGCTATGTGAGTCACGTGAACACTCTCTTTGTTTTAAGGTTTTAAGGCCACTGTAGGGGGAAGGTTGGAATGTTAAAAGGTTATTCCCATCTCGGACAATGGGGGCATATCGCTAGGATATGCCCCCATTGTACTACAGGTGCGGGTCCCAGCGTCCCAGTCCTATATCGAGAACGGGGCCCCGAAAGTCAGGGAGGGCGCACCGCGCATGCGCGGTGTGCCCTCCTTGACTTGTGGGACGCGCACCTATAGGACAATGGGGGCATATCCTAGCGATATGCCCCCATTGTCCGAAATAGGAATAACCCTTTAATTTGTCTCTTTCAAGTTAACCAATGAACTCAGTGTTGAAGTTGCTGAACTACTCCCCTTGTTTCAAAGAACCAATCACTCTGCTTAAGTAACACCCCTTTTAGTCTATGTCATACCTACTATTTAAGTGACTGTCTCTTTAATAAACTCGCTCTGACTTGGGGGATGTGAAGTATTTTCCATTAAACCAACTTGTGTGTGTTTGGCATCATTGTGAAAGTTGTATGTGCACGTACTCATACTTCCAATCGATTTGGCACCACACAAAGAAGAGTATCGCTGGAAGTGCAATAACATAAAATGGCGCCGAATGTGGGGCGGATCAGCTTGAATATCATCAATTCAACAGTTAAAGAAAGACTTGAGCAAAACCATCAGACGAGGTCACACGCTGCAGCAAGGTAAGAAAGTTTTATTTCTTACATACAGCTCCTCTAAGTTTTTGCACAAGCGTATTCTCAGTGTTGGATTAGGAGGTATTCACTGCTAAGGCCTCATTCACACGTCCGTGAAATTCGTCCGCATCCGATCCGCAATTTGCGGACCGTTTATGCGGATAGGATGCGGATCCATTCATTTTAATGGGTCCTGGAAAATGCGGACAGTACACCGTGTGCTGTCCGCATCCGTGTGTCCGTTCCGACTGTCCGCATAAAGAAATCCTCCTGTCCTACTTCTATCCTGATTTTGCGGTTCGTTGCCCAATGCAAGTCAATGGATCCGCAAAAATGCGGACGACATGCGGAAAGGCATCCGCATGTCATCCGTATTTGCGGATCCGCAAAAAACGGATGACATATGGATACATCCTTTCCGTTTTTTACGCAAAAACGGAACGGATGTCCTGGAAAAACTGAGTTTTTTGCGGAACAACGGATCCGCAAAAAACTGACCGTTTTCCAGGATGTGCACAAATACAGACGTTTGAATGAAGCCTTAGGGTTCAAATTACAGCTGATCTGTCCTTTGGGCCGAAAGAACCCTATGAATTCCTTCTTTGTGTGGCTATCCCTTTCATTTCTGACGTACTGAGCAAAACGGAAGCTTTAGTTCAGCAGGTAGCTGTATCCTGTGACGTAGAGTTAAACCCAGCCAAGCTCTGACGAGAGTATTGGAGTTTTCATGAGTTGTGACCAGGGGTCCTCATGATAGGAGTATGGGATTAACACCAATTACATTAATATAAGTAAGTAACTGGAAGTTATTAAGACTAGGTGTCCCCATAGGAAGGTCGATTAACACCAATTACATATTAATACCTGAAGTAATTGGAAGTTATTCAGACTGTGTGTCCCCATAGATGTGTGATTAATACCAATTTCATATTTAAGAAGAAATTGGAAGTTATTAGGACTAAGCGTCCCTACGAGTATAGTCACCAGAGAATTGTGGGAGCAATAGTGGTAGTTATTGCTTGAACTGTGTGTTACTGTTATCTTCTGTGACTGAAGTTACAGGAGCAATACTAATCAGTTATTCCTTGAACATTGTGTTACCACAGGAATGGGCAATTCAAATGTCACGGGATATAAAGAGGAGATGTTAACAGCTGCTCAGTTAATGAAAGAGGGAAAAGTTTCAGTAAGGAAGTTGAAGACGTTCATATGTTCATTAGGTATGCCAGAGAAGTGTAGATTAAATGAGGGATTATGGAAAGTGTAATGAAGGAAAAGAGAAGTTGGTTGGAAGGAGAATTATAGGCTGGTGCAAGTTGAAATATGGTTTATGGAAGTGACTGATAGAAAGTTGAAGTAGGTTGAGAAAAATGGGCAACATTTCTATTGCAAAATGTAGGATCTGGCTCCAAAAGAGAACAATGAAGAAAAAAAAAAACATGTGGCACCCATCCCCCTTCTGTCTCGATTTCTGTTACAACCCCTTTTTTGTCTTCTGTAACTTGTAGTTCTACAAGAACCCCTCCTGTCCTTGGAATGTACAGCTCAACAGGAACACCTCCCATCGTGTGTGGCGTTTCTTCTTCTCCCCCTTTAGATACTCCTGAAGTAACAGCCCCCTGTCACGAGTAGGCCTGCGTCTGGAATCAGACGTTCTGCACGGCTTTCAAAGTGACATATTGGACAGGCTTTCCCTTTGTTTGTGTGCTCTTCACCACACCTCTTCCCCTCAGCTGTTGCCGCTTGGCAATCAGCTTTCCCCTATTTACCCCTTCCTCTCCCAGTATCCCTTGCGGTTTATAGCTTCTACCTACTGGGTTGAGAGTGGAGTGGATCTCGGCTGAGATCCTGTTGCTGAGTTCGGCCTAAGTTAAGTTTTCTTGCTTCATTTGTTGTTTTCCTGTTGGAGTCTCCTGTTCCTCCTTACGCTTGGAGGAACGGGTGTACTCTCTGGTGTCACTAGCCTGCAGGGGTTCCTAGGGTGTATTTAGATTAGGTTCCTGTGTATGAACATTCCTACCATCCAGGATTGTTCATACTGGTAGTCAGCCTAGGGCCTAGTTTCAGGGTCCTCTGCAGGAGGTGACCAGTCCCCTGGTTTTGTCTGTCCCCATCCCTCATACGCTCGGTGTGGCTTTTCCCCCCACACCAGAGCGTGACACCCCCTCCCTCAGGAATTCAATCCCACCCATATGGTGGTGGTTGGGGGGGAGGGGGGGGGCTGGTAATGCATCTGCAGACACAAAAATTTAGTAACACATATATTATCTGTAAACTGTCTGCTAATAACTCTTCCTAATTGAATGTCCCACTAGTTTAAAAAAATTTGACTACAGTGATTGCACCTATGATGCCAATTAGAAGTGTCCTTGGTCCCCTAGTGAAATGTTTGTCATGATGAGTAGAATTCCCAATCAGGAGGACTTACCTACAGTATGCTGTAGCTAAATTATGGAAAGCTTTCTCTTGTTGTTGATGAGATTTGGAATGTTTAGTCCAAGGTAAAGCTGGTGAATTCTCTCTCAAGTTATAGTTTCAACAGTGGGATCTTACTTAGTCTGAGAGGAAGCATCTAGGTGATTAGCCTGTCACATTGTTATGCAGAGTAGAGAGTGTGAAGAAAGTTTCCAATAGACTCCAGCAAAGATGGGTAAATTTGGGTTTTGAATAGATCTCAGACATGCATGAGAAAAGAAAATCCTGACTGCTGCCTTTGTGGATGGTCTTGAGAGGATCATCTGGGAAAGCTAGGTATTGGCTAGGCCTGAGTGAAGATCATTATGCCCCTTCATTTTATTCCTAGTTCCAAAAAGGAGGGTGTAGAAACTGAGTAGTTGACTTGAACAAAAGGCCTAGGATGGGTATGGCTTCTCATCAGTACTCCCCATTAGAAGGGGGAAGTTAGACTTTGTACGTACTTGCCCATGGGAGGAGGCGAATGTTCAGCCCCTCAAGTGCAACGCCCATAGGCTATCCTGAGTCAAATGCTGTGCCCCTATTATTTATACAATCCTTAGGGACTGCCCCCATTGCCTAACAGTAAAAATGTTTCATAATCTCTCGTGGCTAAGAGTACTATTACATGGGGAGGAGTAGATGGTAAAGTAGTTCCTACTCCACCTTCAAGGTATACAACTTTGAATCCGACTACTCTGCCGCTTCTGTGAGGGGGGGAGGGAGTAGTAGTATGAGTCACCTCCTTCCCGATTTTAAAAATTCACATAATTGTCTCCAATTAATAATCAAATTTTGAGTTTCTTGCAGATGGATCAGTTCGGACAGGATATGCTGTTCCTACCCAAATGTTGTCAAGTCAGAACCACTCCCTCCAGCAATGTCAGTGCAGGAGGCAGAGCTGAAGGCACTCGCTGAGGTTTGTAAGATGGCTGAGGGTAAGACTGCTAACATTCAGGTATGCCTTCGGTATCATTCATTATTACTGTCTAATCTGGTGGAGAAGAGATTTTGTTTGATCCATGGTTAAGCCCATCAATAATGATTGCTGAGTGTATGAAGGATGTTTGATGCCCTGATGCTACCTGAGTAGAAAAAGGCTAAACTATTACCTGAAGCCTATAGTAAGTGGAAGTCTGTGTGATACAGGATGGTTTTGGGTCTGTAGATTTCCAAAAAGTTTGAGTCTTTTCATATACAGGCTACAGAGGCTGAAGGGAAATATCAAAGGAAAAAGGTAGAAGTGATGATTGAGAACAGACTCTGGAAGGGTTGGTAAGAAATTCTTCTTTCAGAGGACACTCTACCTAAAGAGTATGGATTTAGAACATGGGTAAATCAAGAGAAAGAAGGTGTGACTGGGTTCTGTGGTGGATGGCTCCTGGGTTTAACAATTCTGCCACTAGGTGAATGCTGTAATAATGATGGGAGAACTATGGGAGCTCCAGGAAGGCATATACTCAGGTCATCTTACTCATTTCAGAGACTGCGGGTTGACTACATTCAGTTAACAAAGGTAGAACAATATGAATATGTCCTTTGTATTGATCTCTTTCCAGGATATTCGGAGACCTCTCCTGTAGCAAAGGCTACAGCAAAAGATACTGACTGAGAAGAGAATACCTACTCCTGGGGCTCTTCTTCATCTAACCAGAAGATAGTTCTAAGTCCTTAGGAAGTACTCTTTGAGAATGCCCCTAGGTTAGATCTCTATTTCCTCAATAGCGTGTTTGTCCAAGTTTTAGTTTGTTTTCCAGATCCAGACTGCATAAGACAGCAACTCAATCTTTACAAACAGGAGATTGGGTAGTGGTGAAACGAAAGGCGTATGGAAAGTCCTAGAGTCACGGTTTGAGGATCTACATCAAGTCCTGTTAACCATCGCCACGGCTGTCCAATTGGAATGGATCCACACGTCACATTGCAATCAAGTGCCAGGACTACAAGGGCCATAATTCTTTTACATGTCTTGTTGTTTGGTTTATATGGTACAACAGGGAAAACAGATCAAATTCCATCCGTAATATTTTATCAAGATGAGTCAGGAACTGCCAAGTTTGATTTTTGCAGTGTAGTGGACTGTAACACAGATGACAGATAGGACACTTGGCTTTGGTCAGATAAGTACATCTGTGTGACAGGAACTGACCCAGTCTATGGTAATTGTGCAGTGTTTAGAGATGACCATACCAACTGTGGACATTGGAGATAAGCAGGACGGAATACTAGTCCTAAGTATTGGGAATATAAACCAGAGGAGGCTGTGGACCTCTAGGGTCAGTAAGGATGAGAATTTGTTACAAAGGATGACTATCCTGAAGAGAATACCACCAAACGATTGAAAACATAATGAGTGTAATCCTTGGTTCCTGTCTATTAGAAATCCAACATGATTTGGGGAATATATGTTTTAGGAGCATGAGTAAGTGGTAAAGACCCCCTAGGCAAGTTTAGAATATTGGTAAGGGAAAAACCTCTAAGTTCAATTGCATCTGTGGCTCCTACATCCTTACCTATAATTGGCATTAAATATTTGGCCAATTTAGAAATGAAGACAAACTGGCCTGAGAGACAGGATTTTATACAGGAAGGCTCATTGGTGTTTTCCCTCCAGGATACGGTTCTTACATAATTTATCTAAATAAGACAAATAGTGACTCTGATAGATGGTTTATCAGCCAAGACTATCAACATGCAGATATCTAGTGGTTGTGTGAAGATCTGAAACTCCAACCAAGGATGCAAATAGAATGTAATGGCCAATGTACCCTGATCAAGTACTGATGCCATTTGTTCTATTTTCACATTCTGAGTGAAATAAAGTCAGTAAGCAACACAATGTTTAGATTAAGATGGTTTCATCATACATACTTTGACTCTCAAGTACACATTAATGCTATAGGAGTCCATAGAAGAGTTTCTGACGAATTTTAAACTAGAGATCAGATAGCTGCAGGATTTGAGTCATTAATTCCCATGATTAAGAATAAATAAAACGCAGATTGTATTAACATCTCTATTATCATCAACAGAGATTCGTGAATTACACCGGTGACGCGGTGAAGGGAATAGAGGAACAACTTAGCTCTTCTTCGGTGATGACTCTGCAGAACCAACTGGTCCTCAACAGCAGAAAAAGGAGGGGTCTACAAGATCTTTGGAAGTTCCAGCTGTTATTCCGAATAACACCCGATGGAAGTATCATCAAGGATCTGAAGGGACTGACGACTATCGAATGAACTGGCCAAAAATTAAAATTGTTTTTAAAATGTTTAATATGTCCATGCTCACACCATGCATATGTGCCGTGTCAAAGATAAGATTACAACTGTATGAAAAATGCAATTCCATCCTGGATCAAATAAAAACCTTGTTGATGGTTGCAGAGTAAATAGGACAAGGTGAAGGCAAACCCAAAAGGGAGTTGGGGGGACCTGGTGAAGCAATAAGGAAAGTCCAGCTCTTCCGCTGTTTAGGGTGTTGGGAGAGTACCTCACTTTGCCTGTTCGCCTTGAGTCTATTTCCCGCAAAAAGGAGGGATTTGTGAGCGATAGGTTTTTATTAGAGATGAGCGAGCATACTCGTCCGAGCATGCTCGTGTGCCATTTTTGCGTATTTGCGTACGCATTTTAAAATTCGTACGCTATTCATACGCATATTTGAATCTATACGCAAATGCGTACGAATAGCGTACAAATTCAATACTATTCGTACGCATTTGCGTATAGATTAAAATATGCGTATGAATAGCGTACGAATTTTAAAATGCGTACGCAAATACGCAAAAATGGCACACGAGCATGCTCGGACGAGTATGCTCGCTCATCTCTAGTTTTTATATATATTTTGTAAAGCCTGTACTACTCATTTTTGACCACTAGATGGCAGCTAATTAGCTATGTGAGTCACGTGAACACGCTCTTTGTTTTAAGGACACTGTAAGGCGAAGGTTGGAATGTTAATTTGCCTCTTTCAAATTAACCAATGAACTCAGTGTTGAAGTTGCTGAACTACTCCCCTTGTGTCAAAGAACCAATCACTCTGCTTAAGTAACACCCCTTTTTGTCTATGTCATACCTACTATTTAAGTGACTGTCTCTTTAATAAACTCGTTCTGGCTTGGGGGATGTGAAGTATTTTCCATGAAACCAACGTGTGTGTGTTTGGTATCATTGTGAAAGTTGTATGTGCACGTACTCATACTTCCAATCGATTTGGCACCACACAAAGAAGAAGAGTATCGCTGGAAGTGGGCTAACAAAAGTCACACAACATTTTTATAATTATATTCAATGGTGTTATACTGCAACACGACAGTCGCAAAAAAATCCTTCCAAGTTAGATATTTGTGCGACTGTCCTGTCACAGTCACAGCATGTTGAAGTGCAACACCATTGGCTATCATTATAAAATATTGCACGATATTCAAGCCACAGTTTGGTTGTACCCTTTTTGTTGTGCCATGTAGCCCTAGCCCAATTCTACAAATAATTCATTTAAAAAGCAAAATCAAACAAAATCCACAACTTTTACAATATAGTCCTACCTTCATTTTGCTTCTTTTTGAAAAGTAATACACTAACTGGTTTCTCTTGACCTTTTCGGGCAGATTGTTTGAGTGGTTCAGGGGATGGGCTATGAGACTGGAGCCGATCTCGGCTGCGATTAAGCACTTCTTTGTCACTCCTGAAATCGAGTTGGGACCGTCGGTTACTTCCTCTATCCGGACTGTAGTCTCCACTGTAGCTACGTTCAAAGGACTCTTCCCTGTCCACACTCCTTCCTCGATCTCTCCTATATTTCCGTTCCTCACTCAGATCTCGGTCAATGCTTCTGCCTCGGCTTCTCTCCCGCCTGTATTCTTGCTCATCATCTAGATTCCGTTCTCTGCTCCGACCACGAACATAACCGGGGTCTCTGTCATATGAGCGGCCTCTTTCTTGCTCCTTACTATAGCCTCTGTCTGGGCTGGATTCTCGGCTACGTCGACCATTGCCACTCTGCCAGCTTTCACTGTAACCACTGTATGCACTTCTGTTATCAAGCTGTCCATCATCAATTATATCAAATACCCTCGAATCAGGTTCAGGAGAGGGGGTTCGCCTTAATGCTGGTACTTGAACCTTACGAGGTCTTTTCACTACCTATTTCAACAAAGAAGAGTTGAAAGACAACACTGGTAAATTAAAGTTCTAACAGAGTGAAAATGGGAAAATGGATTCACAGAATAGCTTTTCTTCTCATGGATCACGATGCGGGGGCTGACAAATGGTAACATCTGCATGGACTTTGCATGTTCTTCCCATACTTGTGTAGGCTTCCTCCGAGTAATCTATTTTCCCTGCACTCCAAAAACATATTGATAGGTGAACTGGCTTTGAAAGGTGAAACTGACTCTGTGTATACAAGATGGGGTAATGAAATTGCGGAACAGAAACTGAAGTGAGAGATGAGAATCTTTGTACTGCGCTGCAGAATATGTTGGTGTCACAAACACCCAGAAATAAATTAATAAATAATATGACTGATGGAGAACAAAGCTCAAGTATATTTATGGTTTTATTTTTTTGACAAATTTAACTAAATGTATTAATCTAAACGTTCGCTGCAAATGTTTCCCGTTGCATGGACAATATGGAACCACACTATCTAACTGAACCTCAGCTTTCTCAGCTTTGAGCTATTTCAAAACCTTGAATGAGAGGTCCCTTTGTTATTCCGGAGAAACAAGCCTCAAAGATTTTCTGCACGATTTCAAAAACTAGCTTCCAACTTCTAGATTAGACTGGAATAAAAAAAAAAAAAAACACTAACACACTTCATAAAGTGCTTAGTGTTTGGTGAAGACACTTTCACTTAGTTTAGGTTTTTAATTCTAAAAAGAGGAGAAATATCTGAAAGACTGTCACATTTATTAATTCTACTCTACTTTTGTAGTGTAAAAAAAAAAAGTCACTTTGTCGCTGCTTTTGAAGTGTTAAGAAATGTAAATGTGGTTTAGCAGGAAGCTCGTGGCCCCATATTTACTATAATTCACCTCAGAAAATGGTCCAAATTGCAGTTCAAATATAATCCAAGTTTCAGCTGGCATACATTTGGATTTCTGGAACACAGACTGCTGTCAGATGCACCAAAATCACAATGACTTTATACTAAAAATGGCAAATGTAACACCAGTGTACGCAGTGTACAATGTGACGCAGTCTGATTATGTCATTTTTATCTTTATACTCACTTGCATTCTCACATTGTGCTCCAACAAACTAGCAGTAAAATACATTGAGAGAACTCCTGAGCTGACTAACATAATAGAGAGGACTCAAGAAGGAGTCCTCCCAGTACAGTTTACTGCTGGTTTGTCCAAGTGTTGGAATGTAAGCGAGTATGAAGATAAAAAAATTACACTATAACACATCTTACTCTAGTTTACCATGGGAGGGGGTCTGGCGCTGACAGATTCCCTTTAATATATCTGCCCAAGTAAAGCCTCTTTCACACTAGCGGCAGCACGGATCCGGCAGGTGAAGGGTGCCGCTGGATCCGTGCTGCCACAGGGACATGTGTGGGGCTGGAACCGCGCTCCGGCCCCACACATGTCACACAGTACATACACACAGACACACACAGACATATACACATACATACTTACATGCTCCCGGCAGGTCTCCACAGCGCAGGAGGAGCAGGACGGCGCGCACATAGGACGATTCCCCACAGCGCCCTCTGCTGGGCGCCGGGTGGAATGGTCCTATGTGCATGTAAGTATGTATGTGTATATGTCTGTGTATGTCTGTATGTGTGTATGTATGTATGTATGTATGTATGTATGTATGTATGTATGTGTGCAGGTGAAGGATCCATCATGAACTCCATTGAAAGTCAATGGAGGACGGATCCGTTCACCATTGTGTCACACCAAACGGATCCGTCCCCATTGACTTTCATTGGGGGTCATGACGGATCCATCTTGGTGCAGATGCCTGGACCGGAGAGAAAACCGCAGCATGCTGCGGTTTGCTCTTCGGTCTGAAGACGGAACGGAATGCTTTTAGGAGCATTCCGTTGTCTTCAGTTCAGTTTTGTCCCCATTGACAATGAGTGGGGACAAAACTGAAGTGTTTTATTCCGGTATTGAGCCCCTATGACGGAACTCAATACCGGATTTATAAAACGCAAGTGTGAAAGTAGCCTAAGAATGGCACATTTAAAAAAAGGGGAAAAAAAGGAACTCTTACAATCACAGCAGTTTTTCCACACTTTCGTAATTGTTGCACTGCAAATGAATGTGGAACATTATCCATAGGTGTTCCATTAACCATGACCACACGATCATTTTCTCTGTAAAACATCAGAACAAACATTAAATTAGAGCATATGCATTAATAAAAAACTAGATTACTAACAATATATATCTTAGATCATCAAGCAGACACAGCCGACTGTACACATTATAGGGGATCTACAAAGAACAATGGAGTCCATATAGCTCAAAAGTATAAACTTTATTAAGAAATACATAAATATTGAACATGTTTAAAAATGAGGCTAAATAGAGATAAGAAGCACAAAAAAGGTGCGACGACCCCAGGTCAACAGCACCACTGCATAAACACTGGGCAGTCACAAAAAGTACAAATACTATATTATGTAGAAACAAATGTATCTAAAGCATATAAGTATAGAATCATGGAAACATATATAGAAATATAGTATAGAAATCATGGTACCCCCAGAAGAAGGCGTGGTCCGAAACGTACGTCGGGGTGTGTGGCTCTCCAGGTCACAGCGCTCTGTATATGGGTATGTCTTGCTACATCTATATTATGTGCTATTAAGCTACAACTTTTAACCTCTGAGTGCTTTTACACTGCACATGGAGGCTTTATATGGAGGTTTGTGTCACTTGACATGTGTGTATTGTAATTACCATAATTGAATCACTTACTTTCTCCATGATTCTATACTTATATGCTTTAGATACATTTGTTTCTACATAATATAGTATTTGTACTTTTTGTGACTGCCCAATGTTTATGCAGTGGTGCTGGTGACCTGGGGTCGTCGCACCTTTTTTTGTGCTTCTTATCTCTATTTAGCCTCATTTTTAAACATGTTCAATATTTATGTATTTCTTAATAAAGTTTATACTTTTGAGCTATATGGACTCCATTGTTCTTTGTAGGTCCTTTAGTGTTTTCTGAGTCTTGCTCAGTGTATATATAAGGGGGTTATAATAGTCAGGGTATTTTTGCCCTCTTTCTTGTTTTGCTTTTCTATATGGGTAATCTCATATTATTGACATTATAGGGGATAACTATTAGATTGGTGGGGGTCCTACTGCTGAAACCCCCCAGTGATCACCCCACGGAGCTCCCCGAGATGAATGGAGCGGCCGATCAGGAATGCATGCAGTCGTTCCATTAATTTCTATGAGAGTTTTGCTCAGCTATCTCCAGTACTTCCATAGCAATGAATAGAACGGCTGACTGCACCGTTCATTTCTGAGGGCTCCATGGGGTACAGTGTCCCCATTCTTGTGATCGGTGGGAGTCCTACTGCTGGGATAGGGGATAAACACACAACCAAAATACCCTTTTAAACAAATTATCCACACATGGAGAAAATTCAGGACTTTGCTACTCTCCCTAGGACAAGGCATCCTGTTAAGATCACTCCAAGAGCACATTGGGCAATTCTGAATAAGGTTGTAAAGAATTGTGTCTACTACATTGCAGCTCATCTTAAAGGGGTTCTCCGGGAAATAAGAAAATGAAAATACGTAAATATTACATTATTATAAATATATTCCCAAATACATTTCATTAGTTATATTGGCTCATTTTGTCTAGGGAGCAATGATTAGGAGAAGCAAAATGGCCGCCGTCCTATTAGCACTCACAGAACCTGTCCTAATCACACAGGGGGACAAGTTACTTCACCAGACTGAGCTAAAGAGCTGCCTCATCCTCCTCTCTGCTCTGACTGTCAGGGACTGACTACAGTTTAATATGATAATTAGCTGATTCTCTGTAGGAATGGAGTTTATGAGGAGACATGAAGTACACATAGGATGGACAGGACCGACTGTGGTAATGGAGACTGCATACAAGTGCTTCTGCTCATTAGCAGTTCTGCTCGTGAGCGCCATTCCTACAAAGATTCAGCTAAAGATCTTATCATCTGTATTCGGGATCATAATCCCTGACAAGAAGAGCAGAGAGGAGGATGAGGCGGCTCTTTACCTCAGTGTTGTGAAGTAACTTGTCCTCCTGTGTGATTAGGACAGGTTTTGTGTGAACTAATAGGATGGCAGCCATTTTGTTTCTCCTGATGATTGCTCCCTAGACAAAACAAGCCATTACAACTAATGAAAGGTATTTGGGAATATATTTATAATGAAGTAATATTTAAGTATTTTCATTTTCTTAATTCCCGGAGAACCCCTTTAAGTTTGGCGTCCAATTGGATGTTCCACAATGTTTCTGGAAAATATTCAATGGACAAGTAATACAAACGGGGAACACAAATTCACTATGCTATGATCGTAGGAAAAAAAAAAACATTGCACGTCAACATCAAAAACTCAGTCTTTTCTGCCGCTTTATTTTTATCCCCTAATGGTATAGTACACCCTGCTGTGTAAGTGCTTTTGTGCTTTAAAATGTAATCATTTTCACTTTTACCTGCTAATAACCCCCACAGATGCATGCTACTTTCCTATTCAGCTGCTGTCTTCTCAGATTGTTGCCATGTGCAGGTCGTCTCATAACAGCAGACTGATAAGCACTGGGGAGAGGAGCTCAGCCCTGAGTGCCTGGAGCTGGGCTGAGGCAGAAAGTGGAGGGCTGCTTTACAGGCTGATATATCCTGAATGGTACCAGCTAGAAACATGCAACTTGCACTGGCTTGTTTGAAAGATGACAGTCCAGGCTTTCATTCCAGACCAAAATGAGAGCTCTAGTCCAAGCAACAGAGGAGAAATCACTGTTAGAAAACGAGTCGGGAATAATTGTGAGTAAAATCTGCTTATACTTTCATTTTCAGCTTCATTCACAGCATCCCGATTTCTATGAGTGATATCTCCCCCTGTACTGAACAGATTTATGTCATTTTGGTATTGTCTTAAAGCCTGAAATGTAATCTTTTAGACAATACAAAGCCCATATAGCTGGTACCAAACCAGAGATATGAGCAGCTAAAGCAGCCCCCCCCTCCCTGTCAGTGTGGAAGATAATGAGGGACAAATGACTATTGAGAGGTTAATACAAATGCTTACTGACTTTATGTAATGCAGAGCTTGTCTCTGGTTAGCTGTATGTGAGAGCACTCAGTGCTCTGGGGTAGTGGGGAATTTAGCTGCTTTCTGATTGGTCCTGCTAGTTCTTGTGAAGAGAGAAAAGGCTTATGGGAAGTGAGGAAAATACAGGATGGCAAGGGCAAAGATCAGCAGATCACAGGAAGAGCAGCAGAAGCCATCTAAGGAAGATGCTGAAATAGAGGCACAGAGAAATAGGGTTGCTAAGGGCCGAATACAGACATCAGAAAGGTAAAATTAACTGAAAAATACAGCTTCATGAATATCTGCCCTTCAGCATCACATATGTTAGGAATTTAATTTTTGGTACTGAAACGGCAGTTACACTTTAAGGGAATAATGAGCTCTAAGTCACAAGACGAGGCTGTGTTCTCCGAACTGGTATGGGTCCTAGAAGTGGTACCTGCACCTATTGGACATTTATGACATTTCCCTTTATCCCTAGAGATGTTGTGTCATCTCAAAATTGTACAAGTATAATTTGCATCTGCAATAAACAATTAGTGGAGGTGACTAGTAAGGTTCACTTACTTTTTCTCCCCGCACCGTGGACGTTTAATGTGCTTGTCTACAAAGAATCCAGGTAATTCCAAATTGTATACTTTTTCTTGCTACTCTATACAAATGATTTAGCACATGGAAATGTACCTTTGCATATTTTTCACATCACATCAGAAAAGTAACAGAATTTAAAAAAAAAAGTAAAACCAGTAGACTAGGTTCATACCATGTTTTGAAGCTAAAGTATGTGTTACAATAGGATGCAACGTATTGCCATTGACTTCTATAATAAAAAAAAAAAAAAAGTACAATGGAAGTCGATGGCAAAAATAGGGTCTAACTGTATAAGCCTCCTGTTACATTCCAAGTTTGCAGAATGCAGTTAAAGGGGTTATCCGAGATTAGCGGGTGACTCTAAGGGAACTCCCCCCCCCCCCCCCCCCATCACTGGCTGCTCGGATAACCCATTTAAAAAGGCATCTGCCTAAATTGTAAAAGAAATGTGGTATGAATCTAGACTTACACCTGTAAAATGTGTTCCTCTTATTTTTGTCTAGAATCTTCCATGGTCAGCAGAGCACCATGTATTAAACAAAGCCCATGCATTCAGTTTGCTTTATTGTGGACAGTCACAAAATGACTACATAAGAAGCTTAGAACTATGCAATACAACATGGTTTTCTTAGTGGACTGTGAAAGCAGCAGAGTAGACTTTTCTAAGGTAAGACTCTAATTTACGTAATCATCATTTTACTTAGGCAAACAAAGTACTTACTGTAGGATGCCATCAGCAGGACCATCAGGAAGAACATCAGAAATGACAATAGAAGGTTCCCCATTTTCAAAATGTGGATTATCTTTTCCTCCAGAAACTGCTATGCCAAAACCTTTTTTGCTATCCTGTAGAACAGAAGGACTGGGTTTTCAGGCTGATTGTGATGGTTTTGATGATCTGTGTTGAGTCTGATTGCAAGTACCAGAGTATTGGGAGCGCACACAATAAAATCAGAAGAAGAGCGCAAAGAAGGTCTTGTGAGGACCAGACATCAAGTGTGAACATGTATCTAGAGACTAGGGCCAGAGATGTATGAAAGGGACAGGTTGTGGAGGACCATATAGGTTATTAATATCACAAAATATAAAAGCATCCCTCACATCTTGACAGTCCTGACATAGCAGTGTCGTGGGTCCCGTTTCCATCAGAACAAAAGCGATAACGTGCGGTTCCCATTCACGTGACTGCTGGAGTGAATCACTAGCCTTCACGGTTATGTGTGCAAGAACATCTCCCCATACCCCCCATCAACTATTTTTACTTACTCTTTGGTTAGACAACCTCTTCAACTCAGGGTTGAGGAAAATGTGAGGACTTGTAAGACTGGGAAAACTGTGGTGGTGACTTCACCATGTTCAAAACTGATAAATAGTTACCATACCCATCTCTATCCATCCATATGTAGGTGGCATCTCTGTTTAGTCTACCACATTTGACAGTCAAGTGGTACATCTCTAGATTAAGCCTCTATGGAGTCTATACCATCTCTACCAAGGCCCCTTATACAGAATTTCACCCATATTTTTATCTGCCAGTTAAAACCAGATAGCGACACATCTCCTTTTTCTCTAAACTGTTGTTTATATTTTAAGATTGTACATTATTTATTTGTATTTTCCTGAACATGACTATGGGGGCCGCCATTTTGCCTGAGCTGTTCGTAACAGCATTTAGAGATGTGCTTAACAGAGAAATTGTCTTGACAATGGGAAGATGTAGTTAACGTGTGCATGTACAATATCCTGTGATTATCAGTATGTATAATTGTTATTTTTACATTAAAAAAAAAAACAAGAACTTATGACTTTATAATAATTTTGTCAACAGAAAAAAAGATATATTAAACACATACATAATACACCATATTCCCATTTGCCATGCAGTTGTATGCAAACTATTTTAAATGCATATAATAACGTTTCTGCAACAAACCAGACCTATGTTCTCCTGAAGTTCATACCAACATATGTATATTGACTAGCAAGGACACCACTCTTCTGTCACTTCCAGTAACAGAACCAGGTGCATTCTATTCATAGTACAGTGGTAGAGCAGGTTTAAAGGCACCTCTGACATAGAAAAAATGATTTTACATAGGTTAGTGGTTACCGAATGAAAAAAAAAATAAAAATTGTTCCACATTTCAGTCTGTAATCTATTCCTTCCCTTATTTTCAGGCCCTCTGATATTTCGTATACAACCTGCTCCTAGTTTCAGACATGCCTCACCTAGTAATACATGCTGGATCTGTGTGTCCAGGATACTGATTTCTACATTGATAACTGCCTTGTGTATGCTTCTGCTCTCCACACACGAGTGCTGTATACAACCTCCTGCTGATATCTCTAAGGCAGGATTCCAGACTGATCGCAGGTTTATGACCCAAACTGAAAGACTTATAGGAATCAAGGGTGCTGTAAGTTTGGGTCATTAATCTTACAATCAGGCTGGGACACATGTCCAGAATCTGGAAGTGTGAATCTGGCCTTACCCTGAAAGAACGCAAGGTAAAAAACAGAGTTGTCAGAAACAAGAGCAGTGCTCTGATAGATTTAGGTCACATTGAGCAGCAGTATCACCAGCTTGGTGAAGGATTTACACCCACTCTGCGGATGCAAAATAGGAAATTCTTAAAGGTAGTCTTTCACGTGTTCTTCACCTATGTAACTAAGAGCACTGCCCCACAGAAGATTGCAGACACATGCCAGACATACCAGTGTGCACTGTGTGTCTGTATTAGGCTACTTGCACACTTGCGTTTGCAGGATCCGTTTGTGAGATCCGTCCAGGCTGTCACAAACGTTGTGAACGGATCCGGTTGTATTATCTTTTACATAGCAAAGAAGGATCCGTCTAACTCCATTGAAAGTCAATGGAGGACGGATCCGTTTTCTATTGTGTCAGACAAAACGGATCCGTCCCCATTGACTTACATTGTGAGTCATGATGGATCAGTTTGCATCAGTTTCTTCATGCGGACACCAAAACGCAGCAAGCAGCGTTTTAGTGTCCGCCTCCAAAGTGGAATGGAGACTGAACTGAAGCAAAACTGATGCATTTAGAATGGATCCTTTTCCATTCAGAATGCATTAGGACAAAACTGATCAGTTCAGGACCGTTTGTGACGGTAGCCTTACATGTTCAGAAAAAACACTTTTATTGTGCAGAAAAACAGCTCCCAAGTGCCCGGCTCTGCTGCTGCAAGTGCTCAAAGCAAACCAGACTGAAGAGGGGAAGGCTGCTTTAGCTGCTCATATCTTGGGATTGGTAGCCGATAAAAAATGGTTCCGACGTTCTATGAAAGCTGACATCCCAAGCTTTCAAATTATACAGCAAATTACAGCATTATATCCAGTATATCAGAAGATATAGCTGTTACGAATCAAGTCGGGAGAGAAAGCTGTTTTTAGTTTCACTTTCAGCTGGGCACTTGGGAGCTGTTTTCCTGCAGAATAAAAGTGCTTTTCTTGGACATGGAATACAGACACACCGTGCACACAGGTATGTCTGGGATGTGTCTGCAATCTTCTGTGGGGCACTGCTGTTAGTTATATAGGTGAAAAACAGGTGGAAGACTCCCTTTCAATGAAGACTATGTGGCAAGTGACCTAAATTCTGCATACAAAAAAAACAATGCAAATGTGTCCACAGACTGAATCTGCTGCTTCCTAAACCATTTACTAACCTTTATCAAAAGGAAAATAGGTGACAAAATATTAGGACTGGGCTGTTATTCATTGGATGCTTTAGAATGACAGAAGAGACTTTAAATGTACTCACCTTTTGCAAGGTGACAGTGTATTGCTCCCATATGAGCTCTTCCATGCTGGAGGCCTGTATCAAAGCAAAAAGAAAACAATGATTAGGCTTCAAACAACTCCTGTACAATGCTAATCTACACAAACAGAAATATTCCATGATCATAGGTCACTGTGCACAATGCAATGCTTATGTAGCACCAATGGGCAAACAGTGACTCATACTGTAAGAATCACTGGCCTTCTGTCATAGTAGGGCCCGAATACCACACCAGCAGCCATTTCTTCTGTCATCATATCTAGATATCCTTGGTGTACTGTTAGGCTATGTCACATAGGTCACATTTGACAGATATTCTGGTGCGGACTCTACAATGAAATCCATCAATTCCAATGACAAAGTGTCTCCAATGTAAGTGAATGAGATTTCTGAAACCTTGTGTCACTTGTCTGCCACAGATTGAAAATAACCTGCTCCCAGTGGATGCTACAACTCACTAAGGCACGTGACCATAGTTTTGGTCCACGTCCGATCCACATTTTTTATGGATTGCACAAGGAACCATTCATTTGTACGTGTCCACAAAAAATGCACACAGATGTTATTCATGTGCTGTCCACATCCGTGTGGCTGTTCCGCAAATTATAGAACATGTCCTATTGAGGAGAGGAATAGGCAGTTCTAGTGAAGGGAGTGAGAAAATTGCAGCATGCACACAGCCGGTATCTATATTTTGCGGATCCGAGGTTTGCGGACCGTGAAATAGATATGGTAGTGAGGCCCAAAATTGAGAAGTTTGTATCACAGTTGGAGAAATGTTCTATTTTTGTATCTGGAGCAGCTTACTTTGAATACACAGTAGTGTATTCAAACATCATTATCCTGATAAATGCTTTTGGCAGAAGTGATTTTTCTACAAAGCAAACAAACAATTTATTTGCAAGTATAGTAGAAGAATAGAAAAAAAAAAACAGACCCAACAATTAGGTCATACATGCCGCTCATTCTGAGTAACCGAGTGAGGTGTGGTGTTATACTGGTGAAGTCATTCGTTCTGTGGAATAAGGTGTTAATTGTGGCCCTTATTTAAGGTAATAGGGTGGCAAATGTTGCACATGTTGTTTATAGTGCATTTCCTTCTGAAATACTGTTTAAAATGGGTCTTTCCAGACATTGTTCTGGTGAAAAACATACTTTGGTTAAAGGGGTTGTCCGGGTTCAGAGAAGAACCCGGACATACCTGCAATTTCACCCAGGCAGCCCGCCTGAAGAGGGCATCGGAGCATCCTATGCTCCGATGCCCTCCTTTGCCCTGCGCTAATTAGCGCAGGGCAAAGGAATTTCGCCGGGTTCCGGTGACGTACCGGTCCCTGCCGGGCAGAGGCTTCCGCCCGGCAGTGAGTCGGTGACGTCATCGGCGCTGATGGACAGGCTTTAGCGCTGCCCTAGCCAGTAAAACGGCTAGGGCAGCGCTAAAGCCGGCCCATTAAGGCCGGTGACGTCACCGAACTCACTGCCGGGCGGAAGTACCCGCCCGGCAACGAGTATTTACAAAACAAGAGACCTTGCCCTGCGCGATCTAGCGCAGGGCAAGGGGGGGGCATCGGAGCATGAGATGCTCCGATGTCCTCTTCAGGCAGGCTGCCTGGGTGAAATTGCAGGTATGTCCGGGTTCTTCTCTGAACCCGGACAACCCCTTTAAAAAACTGATTAAAGAGGGAAAACATGGAGAGAAGTGCAGAAAAGCTGCCCAGCTAAAATGATCTCAATTGCCTTGAAGTGTCAACCAAAACCTGAAAGACATGGAAATAAGTAGGGAATTACTGTTCGAATGGATCAAGGAATAGCCAAAATGGCAAAGGTTCAGTCAATAATCACCTCCAGAAAGAAGATCTGAAGGTACCAGTGAAAAGGCCTACAAATCTGAAGACAATTAATTGAAGCCAAGTTACCAAGACTGCCAAGCGGCATATTGACAGGCTGAAAGAGAAAAGGTGCAATTCTGTGGACTGATGAAAGCAAAAATTTATGTTTTTGGGTCTGAAGGTCTCAGACAGTATGTCAAACAAAGTCCAAGCACTGAACTCAAGCCACAATATACCGTGAAGACCGTACCGCATGGTGGTGCAAAAATCATGATATGTTTCTAATACCATGGTGTTGGCCCTTCTTATCATGTACAAGGGATCATTAATCAGTCTAAACACATCAAAACACTTGAGGAGATCATGTTTCCCTATGCCAAAAAAGAAATGGCCTTGAAATGGGTTTCAACACCCATTAACCAAAACACACCAGTAAGGCCCCTTGCAGACAAGCGTGACACCCGCGCGTCTTCCGCAACGCATCCACTGGCCTGAACTCCCGGCACTGAAACACTGACACATAGCATTATATTGATTTAGGTTGCTATGTAACCCTTACAGTTCTGGAATGTGTTGGATAACACTGACATAATGCTGTTAGTGTTATCCATTACATTCCTGAACTGTAAGGGTTACATAGCATCATAAATCAATATAACGCTATGTGATCCCCGTCAGTGCCGGGAGTTCAAGCCAGTACATGCATTGCGGGAGACGTGCGAGTGTCACGCTCGTCTGCAAGGGGCCTAAGGAAACAACATCCTGGTTACAGACAGTAAGCCCCAGTATTCTGTATCTCCAGGCATAGTAGTGCCTCATAGACTTGACCAGTAGATGGTAATCTATATTAATCGCAGACTAGATCTGGTTGATGTGAAAGAAATGTGTTTTAGTTAATGAAATTAGAGAAGTTAAAGGAGTTGTCCCATAAAAATTTTGTACATTTTTCTAACCAGGACCCGTTTCTGAATACTTTTGTAATCGCATGTAATTAAAAAAAAAATTCAGTACAGTCACTGAGTCATTCAAAAAGTGACTGTATAGCGTCACCTGCTGTTTGCTTATTTCCTTATTTCTCCGTCCACACTGAGGTGGTCACAAACGCTCAGCTCCATTTTTAAACTGCCACCAGCCCTATCTTCTGTCAGAAGCTGTGACAGTTACAGGGTAAGAGCTGCAGAAGAAATTACACACCCCTGAGCTGTGATTGGGAGAGAACTGTAGCATAAAGGATATACCTCCTGAGAAAGGACACACCTCAAAAGAAACAGAGATTATACTACATGATGTCTGATTTTTTTTACATTAATCCTGGCATAACTGCTTTAACATAGGGGCTGATATGAATGGATAACTAAGTTCTAAGCTAGCACATAACATTTTTGCTCACAAGAAGAATATTAATATAAACATAACACAATTATTTTACAGGTAGGACCATACATTTTTATATATTCGCCTTAACATTCACCTAAAGTATTGTGCTTTGTCAAGCTACAATACCAGTTCACCCCTTAACTTTAACCAGGTCTATTTTGACCGTTACGCTTTCCTGTCATTGAAGAGCCATAACTTTTTTATTTTACACTCAACAAGGATGTGACGAGTTGTATTTTTGGATATACGGTATATAACTTATTAACTGCCAGTCTGCGCAGTTCACCATGTTGTCTACATAGAGTTACTTTTATTCTATGGGTGAGTCACTTATATAAATAAATAAAACTGATCCGTTTTTGTGTCACCACATTCCATAACTTCATTATTTTTCCCACTGATGTAGCTGTATGCAGTTACTGCTAAAAACTTGCCCTGTGATTACTAGGACTGCTTCCTTCTTGACCATTCATTGTCCTGATGAAGTGATTGTCCTGATGAAGTGATTGTCAGGATGGAACCAATCAAGGTAATCACTGGGAAAGCCACTGTCAAGCAGAAATAGACGAGGGAGTCCTGGTTAGCGTGCCGTCATTCTTTTCTCTGAGATCGCTACATTACAACCTTAAAACCTCTGCCCCAGGTGCAGTCTTAGGGACCTGAATGTTTCAAGTTCCAACGTTAGTTACAGTGACAGCTGAGCACTCCCGACAATCACAGCGTTCCTGCAGCATCGTGTGTGACATATAACCATAACTAAAGAACTTGTGATCCAGGTGCCACTTTTAGGACCTGAACTAATCAGGTAATGATGTAGCAGCCTGAGAAGAGACTGCTAGTTACAGCTTAATATGTACACTCCCTAAACCGGGAACCCGTCCACCTGGGAGAGGGGGACTGACCTCAATGTGTAAAGCAGTACTCTGAAAACACAAATAAGGTAAATACAACAGTGCCACACTCACTATAGAACAGGGGTACTCAACTGGCGGACCACGGTTGCCAGCTGTCCGGACAACTGCATGCAGCCTGGTGTCCGCTGTCAGGGGGTGCCAGAGTCCAGAAGCAATGAGCGCTTCCATCAATAAAGATGGAAGCGCTCATTGCTGGAGCGCAGGGAGCTGGGTCCTGTCACTAACCGCTCAGCTCCCTGCGCTCCTCCCCTCCATTCAGCCTGCACAGATAGCGCTGCCGCTGATGTGGGCGGAGCCTACAGCATAGAAATTTGCATAAACTCCGCCCACACAGTGCTGCGGAGTGTTCTCTGTCTGCAGGGGAGAGAGGCCTGTGAGGTTCAGGAACGGGACAAGGTGAGTAGGTGCTGCGAGTTGTTTTTTTTTTAATGCAGAGGGTGCGCAGAGGGCTTCAATACTGCGGAGGGGGCGCAGAGGGCTTCAATACTGCGGAGGGGGCGCAGAGGGCTTCAATACTGCGGAGGGGCGCAGAGGGCTTCATTACTGCGGAGGGGGCGCAGAGGGCTTCATTACTGCGGAGGGGGCGCAGAGGGCTTCATTACTGCGGAGGGGGCGCAGAGGGCTTCATTACTGCGGAGGGGGCGCAGAGGGCTTCATTACTGCGGAGGGGGCGCAGAGGGCTTCATTACTGCGGAGGGGGCGCAGAGGGCTTCATTACTGCGGAGGGGGCGCAGAGGGCTTCATTACTGCGGAGGGGCGCAGAGGGCTTCATTACTGCGGAGGGGGCGCAGAGGGCTTCATTACTGCGGAGGGGGCGCAGAGGGCTTCATTACTGCGGAGGGGGCGCAGAGGGCTTCATTACTGCGGAGGGGGCGCAGAGGGCTTCATTACTGCGGAGGGGGCGCAGAGGGCTTCATTACTGCGGAGGGGGCGCAGAGGGCTTCATTACTGCGGAGGGGGCGCAGAGGGCTCATTACTGCGGAGGGGGCGCAGAGGGCTTCATTACTGCAGAGGGGGCGCAGAGGGCTTCATTACTGCGGAGGGGCGCAGAGGGCTTCATTACTGCAGAGGGGGCGCAGAGGGCTTCATTACTGCAGAGGGGGCGCAGAGGGCTTCATTACTGCAGAGGGGGCGCAGAGGGCTTCATTACTGCAGAGGGGGCGCAGAGGGCTTCATTACTGCAGAGGGGGCGCAGAGGGCTTCATTACTGCAGAGGGGGCGCAGAGGGCTTCATTACTGCAGAGGGGGCGCAGAGGGCTTCATTACTGCAGAGGGGGCGCAGAGGGCTTCATTACTGCAGAGGGGGCGCAGAGGGCTTCATTACTGCAGAGGGGGCGCAGAGGGCTTCATTACTGCAGAGGGGGCGCAGAGGGCTTCATTACTGCAGAGGGGGCGCAGAGGGCTTCATTACTGCAGAGGGGGCGCAGAGGGCTTCATTACTGCAGAGGGGGCGCAGAGGGCTTCATACTGCGGAGGGGGCACAATGGGCATTGTTAATGTGGAGGGGGCACAATGGAAAGTTCTACTCTGGAGGGGGCATAATGGGCATTGCTAATGTGAAGGGGGCACAGTGCACCGAGGGCATTATTACTCTGAAGGGGGCACAATGGGCATTACTAGCACAGAGGGCATTACTACTATTAAGGGGGCACAATGGGGATTTCTACTATGGAGGGGGCACAATGGGGATTTCTACTATGGAGGGGGCACGGAGGGCATTATTACTGTGAAATTAGTCTGATCTACAGTATGCCAACATAGACCCCTATAGCAGGGGTCAGCAACCTCCAGCACTCCAGGTGTTGTGAAACTACATCTCCTATCATGCACACTTGTGTGGGAGTTTAGAGAACAGCCAAGCAAGTGGAAGGAGCATGCTGGGAATTGTAGTTTCACAACAGCTGGAGTGCCAAAGGTTGCTGATCCCTGGTCTATAGCATACTCTGGTCACCTCATCAGAGTATCACAAAGATCAGCAACCTCCGGCTGTGGTGAAACTACAACTCACAGCGTGCACACACATGCTTGGCTGTTCTTGGAATTCCCATAGAAGTGAATGTAGTTTGCTGGAGTGTAAGATGTTGCTGACCTCTGGACTATTACTAAATCTCCACATCAGGTTTCCTACTATCTTTATAAACATAAAAAACCACATGAATGAATTTCAGAAACTGAAATACTTGACTAATAACAAATGATTAAACCTTGTAAAGCTTACACAATGACCTGTTTCAGATCCATAATTAAAGGCTTCTTTGAACTACAGAGTTATTTCTAACATATATATTATAAAAGAAAAGCAATTTAAAACAAACTCACAATCAGGTCTGTGTTTCCAGCGAGCACAAATGGCCATGCGTAGAAAAACTCTAAGGCAAGACACACACAAGCGAGTTCAACGAGAGAAACTCGCAGTATGTCCGAGTGTCAGAGTGTGAGTTCGCTTTCTGACCTCCCCTCTGACAGGATCACACTGCATTATAATGATTTATGACCCTGAGGGCCCTGGAATCTACTGTATTAGGGCTCATGCACACAGCTGTAGCTGTTTTTGCAGATCCGCAAAACACGGATACCGGCTGTATGTGTTCCACATTTTGGGGAACGGAACGCTGGCCCATAATAGAACTGTCCTATCCTTGTCCATAATGCGATTCTGCAGAACGGACATACGGTTGCAGACAGCACACGGTGTGCTGTCTGCATCTTTTGCAGCCCCACTGAAGTGAATGGGTCCGCATCCAATTCACTTTTTTTTTACGCTCATGTGCACAGCATTATGTCAGTGTAATACAGTAGATTTTAAGACTCTCAGGGTTACACAGCATTATAAATCAGTATAACGCTGTGTGATCCTGTCAGAGGAAGCCAGAATAAACTCATACTGACACACGCTGCAAGCTTCTCACATTGAACTCGCTGACGTAAAGGGTATGTTCACACGGCTAAAATCTGCCACAGCTTCCTCTGCTGAATCCTCATTTAAAACTCCATCAACAGTTTACCACTGACTTCAATAAAAAAAATTCAACCTTGTGCATTTTTTTTTTTTTTTCAGGAGATGATTTGAAAAGTCCTTGAGAAGTGACATGTTACTTCTTTTAATTGTGGATTCCATAGAAGTCAATGGGTAAGCAGAAAATCCTCATTTAAAAACGCTGGAAAAAAAAAAACCTCAAACAGCCACCAAAAACTACCCGTTTTCAGCCGATTCTGCTATTGATCTGCTACTGTTTTTTCGGCTTTAGATTTTAGCAGGGTGAATACACTATAATGAGAAATGGAAGTGGAAAGCTGGAGAACAACATGTGATACAAACAAAACTCACACCTGCACTAACCATATAAAAAAGAAATAATATTCAACCTGATCCTAAACAAAATTCTCCTCAGAAGGAGAGAACTTGTGTCCGTTATGCTCACATAAGGAGGCTTTGAGATGGATGGGGGTTTTAAAGAAAGCCATTGTTGCTAATATGTACCATTGTCATTTGTAGGTGGTCTCGACTAATAAACACATTAATGCATAACTGTTAGTTTTACTACTTAGCCCCCTTATGAATATCATCCACTGGAGAACAGATGACAGCGGTGCACAGAATGAAAGAGGAAAAAAATACTAATAAATCACGCTTGATTTTTCTTTTTTTTAAATGAGATTATAGCATGCTAGTATTTCTCACTAGGTTCTCTGCCTAAAGTACTAAAGTACTGTAAGTCAATGAAAACGCCTGTGAAAGATACAAAGCAATGTCCCGTCAGTCGTAAAAGCATACCCACTAATTCATACAACTCTTCATTTACCTGATCTTGAAATCTGACTGTAAGCTTTCCGGGCCATGTGTAAGTGCGGCGCCTGTTTTGCTTGATGACTGAGGAAAGTTTGCGGGCAGGCCTGCTGTCTACCTGCATTGCATGGTGTGTCATGGACAGTGGTAAAGGAGTACATCAATCCCACAAGTCAAATGATATCAAGTTAATAATTACTTTCAACGCCCCACCTCTTGTACGCTGCACTTCAACCAGTAATTTGATCCGGCCTGCCTGACAGGACAGTAGGGTGATTTTTTTTCCCCCTTAGGCTACTTTCACACTAGCGTTTTATAATTCCGGTATTGAGTTCCGTCATAGGGGCTCAATACCGGAATAAAACGCTTCAGTTTTGTCCCCATTCATTGTCAATGGGGACAAAACTGAACTGAAGACAACGGAAAGCTCCTAAAAGCATTCCGTTCCGTCTCCAGACCGGAGAGCAAACCGCAACATGCTGTGGTTCTCTCTCCGGTCCAGGCATCCGCACCAAGACGGACCCCCAATGAAAGTCAATGGGGACGGATGCGTTTGGTGTGACACAATGGTGGACGGATCCGTCCTCCACTGACTTTCAATGGAGTTCATGACGGATCCGTCACCTGCACACATACAGACATAGACATACACTTAAACATACACAGACATATACATACTTACATGCTCCCGGCAGGTCTCCAGAGCGCAGGAGGAACAGGACGGCACGCACAGATGACTATTCCACCAGGCGCCCAGCAGAGGGCGCTCTGGAGACCTGCCGGGAGCATGTAAGTATGTATGTATATTTGTCTATGTATATGTGTGTGTGTCTGTATGAACTGTGTGACATGTGTGGGGCCCGAGCGTGGTTCCAGCTTCACACATGTACCAGTGGCAGTCGCTAGTGTGAAAGTAGCCTTACAGATTCAGAACCCCTTATACAAGGAACGAGGGTATAAACAAAAAAGTATAAATCCTGTATTACACAGGTCGATTGAGCAAGCGATTGTCGGGAGGGAAGCGTTCCCTCCCGACAATCGCCTGCTAGTGAGCGGAGGAGACCACTGCCATTACATGCAGTGATCTCCTCCGTAGCATAGGGAGGAGCGATCGGTTTGCCATCGCTCGTCGCCATACTATCTATTGGTTTGCCGGTGGCACAATCTTAGTCAGAATTTGCATTTGCTCGTTCGTCGGGCAATTGGCGGCAGTATTAAGCCTCATTGACACGTCCATGTCCGTGCTCAAATCCGTGAGCAGGTGGTCACTGAGGCATCCACGAAGCTGTCCGTGAAGGATCCATGTTGGGTCCGTGTGTCTGTTTTTTGCTGTCCGTGTCGCATCTGCATTTCACTGACACTGAACAGCTGAAAATTAATTTTCAAAGCATCTCTTCTTAATGATCCGTGAAACATGGATGCAACACAGATGGCATCCGTGTTGCATATGTGGTTTTCACGGACCCATAGACCAAAATGGACGCGATGGATCCGTGAATACGGACAAAATAGAGCATGCGTCCGTGCTAAAAACACTGATGTTTGAATACACACATTAAAATGAATGGGGATGTGTGCTGTCCGTGGAACACTGACGTGTGAATGAGGCTTTACACTGCAAGATGATTGCGAATGCTCATCAGCAATTATAAGTGGGAAAAAACGGCCAGTGTAAGGGCCCCTTTCACCCCTTCCACACGAGCGTGACGGATTAGGTCCGGATGCGTGCAGGGTGCGTTCAGGAAAACTCGCACCATTTTGCAAGCAAGTTCGGTCAGTTTTGTCTGCGATTGCGTTCAGTTTTTTCCGCATGGCTAGCGTTTTGATGCGTTTCTCATGCGTGTGATAAAAAAAATGGAAGGTTTATAAACAACATTTCTTAGCAACCATCAGTGAAAAACACATTGCATCCGCACTTGCTTGTGAATGCAATGCGTTTTTCACTGAAGCCCCATTCACTTCTATGGAGCCAGGGCTGCGTGAAAAACGCAGAATATAGAACATACTGCGTTTTTCACGCGACGCAGAAATGATGCGTGAAAAAAAAAAAATGTACAGAGACCCATTGAAATGAATGGGTCAGGATTCAGTGCGGATGCATGTGTGATTGAAAACTCACTCATGTGAAAGGGGCCTAATACAGCCTTTTAGGTATGTCCACACAGGATGGATAGGCTGCAGACCTGTGTTCAGCAGATTTTCAGTGTTTAAAGCACCAGCTTTTTTAAGAAATGTCATCCACATGCTACAAAAAAAAAAAAAAAAAAAGTGTAAATTCACCTAAAATGCAGATTTTAAACCTGCAGCATGTCAATTTACACTATGGATTTCTAATGTAGATCTCACCCTTGCAATACATAGGGTGCAAAGAGGTATTTCCCAAGGAAAGAGAACAATCTCGTAGCGCCACCTTGTGGAAGTGGCCCCCTACGAGTCAAAGTGTGACTTTTTAACAAGTCTTGGGACATGAAAAGGGAAAATAGCAAAGCTAAATATCCATCAGGGTCCTGGTCCCTCATCAGTATGGAGCAGGATTCTGGCTAGATGAGCACAATGCCTTGGACACAGCTTAGGTAGGGTACTGAAGTTGGATTTTGATTCATAGTGGGGCACTTCCACTAGTTGCTGCTAGCAAGATGTTTTTCTTTCCTTGGGAGATAGCACTTTGTGTATTGTTTTCCCATGAAGCATTGCCAATAAGTCTTCATGTCATGGAGTACTTCTAGTAGGTCTCCATACAGGGCTGATTTATTTAAGGATAACCAAGACTTTATCTTAGGCCTCATTTACACAACCGTTGTTTGGGTCCGCATCGGAGCCACATTTTTTGCAGCTCAGATGCGGACCCATTCACTTTAATGGGGCTGCAAAAGATGCCGACAGCATTATGTGTGCTGTCTGTATCCGTTGCTCCGTTCCGTGGCCCGGCAAGGATAGGCATTTCTATAATGGTCAGCCCGTTCCAATTTGCGGACCGCAAAACATGGCACAGTCATGTGCATGTAGCCTTAGCAAGATTTTCAGTGCAATATTGTTCTCCCAGTAATGCGGCCCAGCACCCCCCCCCTCTTGCTCGATTGTAACAGCCGCGCTTTCTACTGAGAAGGTAGAGACAGTATTCTGCTATCCCTGCCTTACCCACTGCAGCATACACAGGACTCAATGCCACTTCGTGCTCCAGGAAGTGGCACTTTGCACTATTCAAAAGAAAAATAAAGTGCACATTTTTTCCTTTTTTCTTTTTACATTTTCTCAGCCATAAAAAAAAAATAAATAAAAAAATAATAAAAACAGCGGAAAAAATAAATCCCCATGTATCACCAAAAACAAAGGCAAAAATTATTTAAATAACCAAAGGAAGAAAAAAAGCTGAAATACTAAGAGCACTGTCCGTCTTGTAACTGACATAGAAGCTTGTTAAAAGCAAACAAAACAGACAAGCAGAATAAGACATCTACACGGCACTTACTGCTCGCCCGTTGTACGGCAAACAATGCAGCCATTCTTAGCACCCAAACACTGCTTCCCTTCACCAAGACAATTCATTCCTGGCATATTTTTTCTCTCATTAATATGGCAAGCGTGACTGAAAGAATGTTATGTCTCGAAACTACACAGAAATAAATGTTTTTACTGGCAAATTAACATTTACACTTTTTCTTATTAAATGCAAACGTGAAAGCATTACATAGCAATTTTTTGCATATGAAGTGGCTGGTTTGACAATTACCATTAGTTTACGCTCCACCAGTCATTTTCTTTACTTCTTATTTTAAAGGTTTATCAGCAAAAAAAAAAAAGAGAACAAGGAGATGCTTTCCAAATGTAGGAATGAAATAAAAATGTTTCTGCAGAAAAATTCTAAATCTGAAGTTTCTACGGTTTTGTAAAATGAAGGACATGTCAGGAAACAGGCCTGTGCCCATAATAGTGCACCCATACAAGCTCCTGGGGCCTTTACTGTGCCGTCACATGCTTCTTCTGTCAGAATATGGCACAAGCCTGACTCCATCCCATGCTCTATGTGCTAGGCAAGTCTCATGTAGAAGCATTGCTGCCAGGGAATAGCTCCACACATACACCACTTGTATGGAAGCAAAGGAGGCTCTCTGGGGCCACACTAGAGTCTTAGGCCACTTTCACACTTAGGTCAGTATTTTGCAGCAGTATTTGAAAAGTAAAACCAGCAGTGGCTGCAAAACACATAAAAGGTACAAATCTTTCCATTAGTTTTACTTTACTGATTAATATTGACGCAAAATAGAGACACGTGAAAGTGGCCTACGGCCGCATTCACACTGCAGTGTTTTTCATGGCCATTTTGCATAACTGTGTGCATCAATGTATTAAAAATGGATGTAGTTCATTGCACCTTGGACATCAAATGGCCTCCATAGTGTCCCCTCAGTATAAATAATATACCCATCATATATATTTGATCCCCATTTCCTTTACTCCCCAGTATGTATAATGGCGCCACCCCCTGGTAGTGTCGACAGATCCCTTAAAAAAAAAATTTACATTTCATTTTTATTTATGATATACTCACCTCATCCACTTGCATGCAATGGAAAACTCGCTCCTCACTGGATGCATCAGGACCTGTGTTCTCAGGATGAGGTCATCAGGCTTAGAGCAGCAGGTCCTAAAGCCTGCAGTGAAGAGCTAGTGCCCCTGTGCGTGCAAGTGGATGAGGTATTTATTTATTTATTTATTTTTAACCCCGAATACCTTTTGGTGTAATCGGTTTTTAAAGGGGTTGTGTCACTTCAGAAAATGGCATTTATTATGTAGAGAAAGTTAATACAAGGCACATAATAATGTATTGTGATTGTCCATATTACCTCATTTGCTGTCTGTATTCATTTTTTCATCACATTATACACTGCTTGTTTCCATGGTTACGACCACCCTGCAGTCCATCAGCTGTGGCCGTGCTTGCACACTATAGGAGAAAGCACTAGCCTATGTGAGGTGCCACATTCCAGACCACCAGAGAGGCCAGCGCTTTTTCCTATAGTGTGCAAGCACGACCAACACTGATGGATTGCAGGGTGGTCTGTAACCATGGAAACGAGGTGTATAATGTGATGAAAAAATGAATACAGACAGTAGAGGCGGCAATATGGACAATCACAATACATTAGTAGGTGCCTTGTATTAGCTTTCTCTACATGATAAATGTCATTTGCTGAAGTGACACAACCCCTTTAATGACCGTTAGATGGGTGAACTCCTGTTTAAACAGCCGTTAAAAAAGGTCCCATTGATTTCAATGAGAGTCTATCTGGTCACACTGAAGTGTAGCGTGCAGATTGTGCCGTCTAAACACGCTCTGCTGCCGGAAAACAATGATTTTGGGAGCGAGCAATGTCATTAGCGATCACTCCTCCCCATACGAGCAGGCGATTGTTGGGAAGGAATGCTTCCTTCCTATCGTCTGCTAAATGTAGCCGTGTACAGGGGCCTTTAGGATAAGCCATATCTTGTAAAAGAGTGGACAACTGCGTGAAGAGACGGCAATTCTCGGGAACAAACAGTTCCTTCCCAATATTTGCCAACTCAGCCGGCGTGCGTAAATACATGATACGGCTCTGTGCACACTACTGTCAGGAGCATTGCCATATTTGACTAGAACAATAGCGCAGCATGCAGTGCTATCCTTCCCATCAAAATGATAGACCTAAATATAAAAATCAGTAGAGTGATTCGGGCGCTGTCATATGACGGACTTGGCACTCTTATTTTTGCCTTTTTGCTCCTATGGTAGAACAAAAAAAGAAAAAAAACTTGATGGAAGTGTGAATACAGCCCTACATGTACAACTATTAATGAACTAGAAAGCCATATTATCTCTGTATATAAGAATATCCATTATATACCCACATTACAGCCAGTCACAATCCTAAGCATATGACCACATACTAGAAATATACAATACAAAGACCAAAAAGAAACTTTAAGAACCAAGTATTGCAGTAAAACGTGTAGCACCACTATGCGGTGGATTACAAGTGTAATGTAATCCCTGTTGTGTAAGTCGAGCTCCCGGCTGACCATTTATGCACCAGCCTCAGGCCGCCCTCCTTGTATGCAAGCCGTGTAACCATGAAAACTCCAAAACGCTTAGGAGAACATAATATCCTGGCAACCTGGGCCAAGGAATGACTGACACCCGGCTGATCTCCGATACTGCCGTGCCATGAAAGTAATCTGCACTGCAGTCACAAGGACTCTGCATAATTCATGTTGTAGTCTAAAGCCTCTGTCACACAAGGGATACAGAACGCGTCAGAAAAGCGGATGGTTGTGCATGCAAGCAGAATCAGTGCGCGGCTGCGTTCAGTCTTTCGTGCGTCATCCGTCTTTCATGAAGTAAAAGAAAAACTGAACAAGAAGACATGGCATCTCCTTGCAACCATTATTTAAAAAAACGGACCGCATCAAATGAATGGGTCCACAATCCGGAAGGTGCGGAACGGAGGCACAGAACCCCATGGTAGCACTACAGAGTGCCTCCATATAAAGGTGCCAGTGTACACAGGCATCTGCTGTCCAGAAACAATGAATCTGTATAAGGACAAGCAAATGCAGTAGAGATCTCTCGTCCCCATACAGAGGAGGTGATAAATGCAGCTTTTGCCTCATTTGACAAACAGGCAATTATGGCAAAGGAATGGCTCCTTACCGTTCATTGCCTGCTCAGACGTCACGTGTAAATGCACCATAAGCCTTTTAAAAAAAACATCCACTGTTCCTGCCGTTTCCACGTCCTGAGGTAGATTTCTTCTCAAGTCTAAATAAATGTAATTCTTTTAACCTTTCATCATAACTAAGGCTATGTTCACAGTTGCGTTTTGAATCCGGTAGCCTAATCTGCTGTTCGAGTAAAAATGCTGGCTGTCAGTCAGACAAAAACCACAGCATGCAGTGGTATTTGTCCAGTCAAAACCCCGTACTTATGCCAGAAAAGTGGCCACATCACCTCCGCTTCCTATTATAGTCAATGGGGATCAGGCGGTACACAGTCTTATCCAGCATGGCCTCTGGTGGCCTATTAACTGTAAACCAGGCCTAACACCCTCCATGCCCCTTATCAGTTTAGTCGCTCTCCTCTGTACTTTTACCAGCTCCAGGGCATCCTTTTCTATGGACTGGTGCCCAGAACTGAACTGCATATTCCAGATGAGGCCGCACCAAAGCTTTGTAAAGTGGTAATAAAAGATACCTGTCCCGCAGGTCCATGTCTTAAGTACAGTAGGGTTGTGATTCACATGTCCATTAAGGGGTTTTCCAAGGAGAATTTTTTTTTTTTAGAATACAGGTCAGAAGGGGTTAAAAAAAAATTTATTACGCACCTCCACAGGAGTGTTAAACAGCCCGGCTCAGCACTCCTGCCGGTCCGGGCTGTTAGAGCAGGGACGCAGCTCTCATGTGAGAGTGTTTAGACTGGGCCGCCGTAAAAAAGCGTAGGCCCAGCCTAAGGCCCCTTAGTGACCGCCGTAAAAAGGCGTGTGGGTGGTCACTAGGGGGTTAAGACAAAGGCATACCAGCTTCAGACATCGCATGGAAGTCAAAATGATTAAATAGAGAGCAAACATGCTTTTTTTGTAATGGCAGTTTTTCACACAAAGGTGTTATTTGAAACACAGAACACTCAAGGTCTGGCGGGTTTTTTTTATCACATTTGATTGCGTATTTGTCCACTAGACCTGTGGTGTTTTTTTTGCCCTGCAATCTAGTAATGCCATTTTTTCACCAATGTATTTTCCCCATACTGCTCTACAGAGGAAGTGACATTGCGGGTTGGTACATGGCATGCTTTACTACATAAAACGCAAGACAAGCAAAAAATAAAGAAAAAATTGTGCTGAAACACACTATTTGGCCAAAAGTGTCAAGTCCACAAATAGGTTGTATAATCAAGCGTTTTTTGGGGAAAAAAAAAAAACACCAGAGAAACCAGATGTAGCAGCACGCTATGGCCTAGTTCACACATCAGTAATGTGGTTGTGGGCTATCCACGAAACACATTGTAAGCCACACTGGATTAAATTTATGCTTCTGAGGTAGCTCACCGGACCTGTTTTTTTATCTGCCTTTGGTCTATTGATCTGAACAAAGGGGGCAATGGATGGACCCCCTACAGGAGGGAGCAACAGGTTTACAAGCTGGTCTCAAAGTAAGCACACAGGCTGCGCCTTTATGTTAAGGTAATACAGGTTTATGCACTACGGAGTATTTCCATTGGTCAGAGTTTGGTCAGTGATTTTTATCAGTAAGGGCTCATGCACACGAACGTATTTTCTTTCCGTGTCCGTTCCGTTTTTTTGGCGGACCGTATGCGGAACTTTTCATTTCAATGGGTCCGCAAAAAAAAAAAAAAAAAAACGGTAGTAGGTAGTCCGTGCGCGTTCCGTTTCCGTATGTCCGTATTTCTGTTCTGCAAAAAAATAGAACATGTCCTATTATTGTCCGCATCACGGACAAGGATAGGTCTGTTATATTAGGGGCCAGCGTCATCCGTATTTTTTGCGGACCGCAAAATACATACAGTCGTGTGCGGGAGCCAAAACCAGGAGTAGAGACTACACAGACATAAGGTATAATAGAAAGCTTGTTTTTGATCTGCACCTGGTTTTGGTTCACATTCACTGATGAACATCACTGCCAAATCACTGAAGTGTGAACTAGGCCTCAGGCTCAGTTCACACGCGAGTGGCCGCTGATTTGCCATCGCAGATTTTTGTATGAGATTTTAAGAAAAAAACTGCAGCATAAATTGACCTGGGGTGCAGCATGTCACTTCATTGTGTGGTTCTCCACCACAGATTTCACCCTGTGCAATGGAGAGGGTGAAGCCTGCTGGTGTTTCCACGGCCGCTGCAAAGGGTGAAATCCAAAAGAGAAATCCACTGTATGAAGTGACATGCTGCAAATTTCAAATCCACAATACCATACCTTTTCTGCTGCGTCTTTTATACACTGCGTGTGGAGGAGAATTCAGAAATTTTCATCCAATTTGCTGGTACTGTACAACACTGCGGATTTGCCGCCCAAAAATCTATAATGACAAATCTGCAGCTGGTATTAGATCAGCACATGCGGCTGATGATTGTCGGGAGGAAAGCGATCCTTCCAGACAGTCGCCTGCTCATCAAAGGAGGAGACCGCTGCTATTACATGCAGCGATCTCCTCCACAGTGCGGGGAGGAGCGATCACTAATATAATCGCTCATCCATATAATGTATCATTATTTGCCACCAGCAAACAATGATTTTTCAGCATGCTTAAAAATTACCACTGCCAGGTGAACAAGCGTTTGCGCATTCATCAGGTAATCGGCAGCAGTATTATACACATAGGTCATCGCTAACGAGCGTTCCTATGAACGCTTGCTGAACCCGGCCTAAGGCCTCGTCCACACTTCCGTGTCAGTATCACGTCTGTGAAAAAAAAGCATCCAAGGAAAGGTCCATGAAGGATCCATGATGGGTCTGTGTGTCTGTTTTTTCCCTCCGTGTCATCCGTAATCAGCTAAAAATTAAAAAAAAAAAAATTAAAGAGCATCTTCTATCTGTCTTCTGTGAAAAACGGACACACTACGGATGCCATCCGTGTTGTGTCCAAGATTTTCACGGAACCATAGACTTCAATGGGCATGCTTGGTCCGCATCACGGATTAAAGTAGTGCATGTCTCCGTGATTTTTTTTTTTTAAACTGACCCACAGTAAGTTAAAAAAAATAAAATACTGAAATGTGAACAGGCCCATCTAAATCAATGGGTACGTGTGCCATCTGTGGTCACTGAAAAAAGGAAATTTGGATGAGGCCTAAGGCTTGGATGGAGTTTTGGCGAATCTCACGTCGCAGTATGTCACAGTGCAACACCATAGACTTACATTATAAAAATTGTCGTGCGACAAATGTCGTCGTGTAGCCCTAGCCTAAAGGTCAATGCAGTCCACCCTAGTAGCAATTTACAGCCTCCTAATCAGGTTGGGAATCACAGTGTACTTACATTGTGCAATCACAGAGCTGCCCCCAGACCACTACCATCAGATAACCACCCTCTCACTATGCGCGACCCTCTTTTGTCAACTACACAGACAATAAAATTCCTTTAATCTGGCATTAGTTAACCCAAGAAACCTGAGAATCTAATGAGACGGAGCAGACAAAGTTAAGTAGGAAACATATTGTTTCTCCCATGTTATGTACTTTTCTATCGCTGTCCAGCACCTAGCAGGTCCCATACATTTAGAAGCTCCCTGTAATGTATAGAAACAGCCCAGGATGAGCCAGACAAGTGCAGAAGACATGGGACTGCTGCACTGCAGACCTCTCTACATCAGGAGCCTCCAGCAAAGTTTAGGTTTCACCCCCTCCTGCCAATGGCTGATACCTGCTCACCTCATAGCATGTGGGTACTTACGCCGAGCCATGCTGACAGCTTCTTGCTGTGGCTCTGTGGAGGATGCTGAAGGAACCTGTCTCCTCTCATGGGCATCTTGTTGTAGTCCTGGCAGCGGCTCAGTGCTGCATGTGCTCCTGGAGAAGACGCCGCAGTCCTCACCACCAACCTGTCCCCTCTCAGACAAGTGTATACTCCCCTGGGTCAAGCTTCCAGCGGGCCTCTACCATTACATAAACGAGGGGAGGGGGTCACCATCGAAGAAAGAAAGAACTGCCGCTTGCCATGTATGTCTGAGCTCACAACGCCACACAAGTACTGAAGGTAAGAATTTAAGTATTACATGGATTTCATGTGTTCTGGGCTAACTAGAGGAAACGTGTTGATATTCTAGAAAGTGTGCTCACCTGTCCGGAGTAATGGTTTAGTCGAAGTGCTGCAACTATAAGCTGGAAGTTTCACAGCAAACAATGAGGGAGGGGAGTTTACAGCCTGCAGTGTCCTGGGGACAGGGAGGGCTCCTGACGGGGGTCTCAAGCCCCATTGATCACTAGCACGACCCTGCCACACCTAGGTCATTTTACTCTACGATAGATACTAGTAAGAATTATTCAGTATGGATACTCGACAGTAAAACATGGGAGCTATGCATATCACATGACTCATAAGGGTCAGTGCAAAAGTTTTTCTGGTGTCACGTTTTTTGTATTTTGCTGCATTTGTTGCAGAGTTTTCTTACAAATGCTAACGCAAGATTTTATATGGGAGTGTATAGAAAATATTAATGCAGGACACAGTTTTTTTGTTTGTTTTTTACAAATCACAGCATGTTGTGGGTCTGGCATATTTCACCCTTATTTTTTTGTGTTTTTGTCCCATGGACATCCATTTTTAATATTATTTATTTTGCCTTTTGGCATTTTTGTGTGGCTTTTTTGTAACAATGCATTTTCAACATACTTCTCTACAGAGAAAGTGATAATATTACAGGGGGAAGGGCACATACTTTTTATAAAAAAAAAGACACAAGGCATACAAAAATGCCATGAAAAAAACACCAGATGCTAAAATAAAACACACTATATGACCATAAACACCTAAAAAAAAAAAAAAGCTACAAAAAAAAAATCTGGTCTCCCACTCAGGGTCAGGTACCACCATCCTCAAAAAAAATCACGGACACATCTATTTTTTTTTCACAGACACAGGAAAAAAAGTTGCCTATTATTACAGACTGCCCAGAAATTTCTGAACAGTTGGCAACACTGCCTCCACCGTGGTCCAAGTAGCGCAGATTCTAACTGAGCAAGTTCTGAGACCAGGAGATACAGCGCAGGCATGAGACGACAGGTCTCTGTGCTTGGAGAGCAGCAAGAGGCACAAGAAGACAGGGGAAGGGACTGTAGCTCCAAGGGCTCTGGCCAGCCCCTAGGTGCTCCATCTAGGTAATTTGCATATGAATACAAATGCATTTTTCTCAGCAGTACAAATAGACTGTGTTAGGTCTAGTTCCCACATCCGGGTTCAGTCAGTGATTTTGATCCATTATATTTTATCTCTGTACATAACTACTGTGTGGGGGGACTAAGGGAGCATAACGACTGTGTGGGGGCACTAAGGGAGCATAACGACTGTGTGGGGGCACTAAGGGAGCATAGCTACTGTCTGGAGGCACTAAGGGGGAAATAATTAGCATGTGGGGGTATAAAGGGAACTGGGCGAGATGTATAGATAGGCATTGAGCAGAGTTAAAGGCGTGGCCTAGTGTAAAGAACATTTGACACACCAATACACAGCACACACAGTGTTTCACTGTACGGCGGCAGCCGCAGGAAGCGCACGGCATCATAGCAACCAATGACGCCGTGCGCTCACGTCCTCTGGGGCAGCACAGGCCGGGCTTTCGATACGGTCCGTGAAACACGGTCGTCTGAATGGGGCCTAAATGCATGGTCTCATTCATGAAACGAGCAGCCGACGGTCAGGAAGGAATGCTTCCTTCCCAACAATCAGCCACTTAGTCTAAAACCACTTTACATCAACCATCACTGCAGCTTAAGCTTCATATTTGGAGGAAACCAAGCAATGCCCAAAGCCATTCCTACAGTGAAAGATGGTGGTGGCAGCATCACGCTGTGGGGGTGTTTTTCAGCGGCTGGGACAGGGAGACTGGTCAGGGTTGAGGGAAAACTGAATAGAGCAAAGTACAGAGATATGCTTAATGCAAACCTGTTTCAGAGTGCTCTGGACCTCAGACTGGACTGAAGGGTCACCTTCCAACAATGACCCTAAGCACATAGCTAAGACAACACACGAGTCAGAGCCCTGACAAACCCAATCGAATATCTCTGTTGAAACCGAAAATGGTTGTCCACCAACGGTTCCAATCCAACCTGACAGCTTGAGAGGATCTGCAGAGAGGAATGGCAGAAAATCCCCATATCCAGGTGTTCAAACCTTGTGGCATCATACCCAAGAAGACTGAAGGCTGTAATCACTGCCAAAAGCGCTTCAACTAAAGTATGTTTACACAAGGCGATGATTGGTACAACTGAGTGACGAACGGATCGTTTCTTGGTGTAGTGAATGTTTCAACGATGACTCCTTAGATGCGCCGATTATCGTTCACAAAATCGTCATTTCGATCACATATTCCATCGTTGGTCAAGCAGACTGTAATATCTGAGTGGTGCGCAGTGAACGATTTTGTGCCCAAACATTCGAACCAACAAACAAGCTACTGGTTGTTGGTTATCGCTCTATCGTTCATTGCTCAATAATCATGGAGTTTTGCTTGATTTAACAATAATTTACACGATAATCGGCTTGTGTAAAGGTACCTTAAAGAGGCTATATCACCAGGATCAACTCTATTAAACCAGACATACTGGCTGGTAGAGCTCCTCATGCTGATTAAAACTGTACCTTTCTTTTGTCTGTATAATAAATAGCTGCAGAGAAATCAGTGTTTTTATTCATATGCAAATGAGCAATTCGAGCACTCGGAGGCGGGGCTGAATATTCTGAGCACTGCTATGTAACACCCCCTGTGCTCTGCACATGCCCCCTCCCATTGACTGACAGGGCTAGACAGCAGGCTGAGGGCAGAGCTGTGTCCAGGAGCTGTGTGCTAGCAAGTTAATATCACATACACTCAGAGGCGTAGCTAGAGGTTCAGCACAGGGGGGGCGAAACATACTTGAATGGGCCCCCCACTTAGTGGCTTCCCAAACGCACGTTTCCAACTTCACAGGCACATACTACTAGTTGTGGTTATAATATTGTATTACAAAGATGACTGTATAAACTGCTAGATCATCTATGCTGTTAAGTACAGTACAATAGACTTTCTACATACCCTAGTCTAAATACTCTACCATATAATGCAGTAAAATATAGGAGTAATAGGAGTAAAAAACAAGGGGACTCCTATGTTAAAGGAAACCTGTCCCCAGTTTTTACATCACTAAACTAACAGTCCCCTGCCCCCATCAGACCTCAGATCAGCCTATTGTGCCCCATCAGACCTCAGATCAGCCTACTGTGCCCCCATCAGACCTCAGATCAGCCTACTGTGCCCCCATCAGACCTCACATCAGCCTACTGTGCCCCCATCAGACCTCAGATCAGCGTATTGTGCCCCATCAGACGCCAGATCAGCGTATTGTGCCCCCATCAGACCTCACATCAGCCTACTGTGCCCCCATCAGACCTCAGATCAGCGTATTGTACCCCCATCAGACCTCAGATCAGCAGAATGTGCCCCCATTAGTCCTCACATCAGCCTACTGTGCCCCATCAGACCTCAGATCAGCAGAATGTGCCCCCATCAGACCTCACTTCAGCCTGTGCCCCCATCAGACCTCAGATCAGCAGAATGTGCCCCCATCAGACCTCAGATCAGCAGAATGTGCCCCCATCAGACCTCAGATCAGCCTACTGTGCCCCCATCAGACCTCAGATCAGCGTATTGTGCCCCATCAGACCTCAGATCAGCGTATTGTGCCCCCATCAGACCTCAGATCAGCAGAATGTGCCCCCATCAGACCTCACATCAGCCTACTGTGCCCCATCAGACCTGCGATCAGCGTATTGTGCCCCATCAGACCTCAGATCAGCGTATTGTACCCCCATCAGACCTCAGATCAGCAGAATGTGCCCCCATCAGACCTCAGATCAGCCTACTGTGCCCCATCAGACCTCAGATCAGCGTATTGTACCCCCATCAGACCTCAGATCAGCAGAATGTGCCCCCATCAGTCCTCACATCACCCTACTGTGCCCCCATCAGACCTCAGATCAGCGTATTGTGCCTCCATCAGACCTCAGATCAGCGTATTGTGCCCCATCAGACCTCAGATCAGCGTATTGTGCCTCCATCAGACCTCAGATCAGCGTATTGTGCCCCCATCAGACCTCACATCAGCCTACTGTGCCCCATCAGACCTCAGATCAGCGTATTGTGCCCCATCAGACCTGACATCAGCCTACTGTGACCCCATCAGACCTCAGATCAGCGTATTGTGCCCCCATCAGACCTCAGATCAGCGTATTGTGCCCCCATCAGACCTCAGATCAGCGTATTGTGCCCCATCAGACCTCAGATCAGCGTATTGTGCCCCCATCAGACCTCAGATCAGCGTATTGTGCCCCCATCAGACATCAGATCAGCGTATTGTGCCCCCATCAGACCTCAGATCAGCCCATCCAGCCACATAAGATTAAAATAAAAAATCTTTCTTACCTGTCCCGCGCTGCGGCTGCCCTCTGGTCCGGCGCTCCACTGTCTTCCCTGGCCGGCGCGCACTATGACCTGATGCTGTGTGCAGCGTCAGGTCATAGTGCGCGCCGGCCAGGGAGACAGTGGAGCGCCGGACCAGAGGGCAGCCGCAGCGCGGGACAGGTGAGAAAGGTTTTTTATTTTAATCTTATGTGGCTGGGTGGGCTGATCTGAGGTCTGATGGGGGTCCCTAAATACAAGTGAGCGCTTCCATAATGGAAGCGTTCACTTGTATTCGCCTGTTAGTCATCCTTGCTGGGCCCCCCCTGAGTCACTGGGCCCGGAGCCGTCGCCCCCTCTGCCCCCCTGGTAGCTACGCCTCTGCATACACTATAGCTGCACCACACTGAGATCTGCTTAGAAAGCTCATTTACATATTACTGCTTTATTCACAGGCACAATATATGATTATACAGACACCAGTGATATGTTATCTTATAAGCCTAGAAAAGACAAAAAGCCTTATATGTTGATTTTATAGCTTAGTGTGTAAGTTGTTGGTTTTGTATGTAGAGATCCCAGGTTTGAATCCTAAGAGAATCATGTTTTTTTTCTTCCACATTTATCCCATAAGAAAAGTCTATGTCTTTATTATGTTTAGGAAGCTAATAAATATTACTGGTTTCTTTATAATTATATAGCGTGTCTGTGAATAAACCAGTAATACGTTTTAGATAATATGGTGTTGAATAAAAAGAAAATGTATACCTCTTCTGGAGCTTGAACCTAGGATCTTCTAGATGCAAGTCAGACCACTATACCACTAAGCTATAGGAACAGCTCCTAGAGATTTGTGGTGTTTTTATGCTTATAAGGCAAGACACATAATAGGTGTCTGTATAATCATATATTCTGGTTGTGAATACAGCAGTAATATGTGTATTAACTTTCTGAGCAGTGTGATGAAGCTCTAGTGTATGTGATATTTACATGCTAGCACACAGCTCCTGGACACAGCTCTGCCCACAGCCTGCTGTCTAGCCTCTGTCAGTCAATGGGGGGGGGGGGGTTGTTACATAGCAGTGCTCAGAATAATCAGCCCCGCCTCTGAGTGCTTGAATTGCTCATTTGCATATGAATAAAAACGATGATTTCTCTGCAGCTATTTATCATACAGACAAAAGAAAGGTACAGTTTTAATCAGCATGATGAGCCCTACAAGCCAGTATGCCTGGTTTAATAGGGTTGATCCTGGTGACAGAGCCTCTTTAAGTCCAGAGTAAAGGGTGTAAATACTTATCTCCATGCAAGATTTTAGTTTAACCAAGAAAAAAGGAAACAATAGTGGTAGCCTGTTATTTTATTGAGGAATGAGATGGACAACTTGATGTAATGGCTCTTTTACACTGGCTATTACTAGAAATGAACCATTGAGGTGAGAGCTGCATTTACATTAGACATTTATTGTTTGCTAGCAGCACATCTCTATTTACTTTAGGCAATCTGCTGCCTGCAGACAATGATTTTATGTGCTGCATTAATTTACACAGTGAATGAGTGTTTGCTCATTCATCGGGTGATTGCAGCATATTTACATGAAGCAATTACCGAGAATGTGCGTTCCTATGGACGATCATCCCCGATAATTGTCCCAATCCTCGCCCCATGTAAAAGGGCCTTTAGAATCATAACATGACAGATCTAATTAAAGGGGTTTTCCAGTTATACAAAAAATAAATAACACCAGCAGTCAACCTTACAAGTCAGATGGTGACATTCCAAATAAATCTTGACAACTCCAGCAAAATTGCGAATTTTGACATGCTCCCTGTGTTTACATCCCAACCCAAGACTCATGGGGAGTGTCTGTAACATCAAGTCTCTGCCTCTCCTTCCCTTCCCAGCTGGAATTTCACAGATCCAAGCAGGGTCAGCGGTGACCCTTCACCAGCACATAGACCTTTACTAAATAAATTATTTAACAGGTCTGCATCAGGATTTGAACTCCAGACATTCTGTATGTCAGGCAGAAGAGTTACCAATCCACTAGAGACCTGCTCTATTGGAGGAGATGAAGTTTCAGTGCTTAAAAAGCTATTTTCTTCACAGACAAAAACTGGATGAATAGCATATTACTAAAATGAAAGATATCCTATCAAAGAGAACCTGTGTGTGTAAAATAAGAAAAACAAAAAAATATAACTATATTCCAATAACAAATTTTATTGAATCCAAAATGAGTACACAATTCATCACATTATTAAAAATCCACTAAAAACACAGGAAAGGTAGTAAAAACGATGACACTCCATGCCATTGAGGGACAACTGGTGTAAATAAATAGACAAGGGCTCATGTATATAAAACGTACACACATATATTGTTCCTGGAGCAAGCAATGCCGGACACAATATACAGCAGGAATAAATCCTAACGCAAAAAACTATATAATTCCTAATTGCACCAGGTGATTGTACACAAATATCAGCAAAAGCCTACAAGGGGAACAAATCTCCAGGCCCAACCAGTGTCCCTCACTTACCCTACGCGTTTCGCCACAGCTTCGTCGGGGGAAGCTGTGGCGAAACGCGTAGGGTAAGTGAGGGACACTGGTTGGGCCTGGAGATTTGTTCCCCTTGTAGGCTTTTGCTAATATTTGTGTACAATCACCTGGTGCAATTAGGACTTATATAGTTTTTTGCGTTAGGATTTATTCCTGCTGTATATTGTGTCCGGCATTGCTTGCTCCAGGAACAATATATGTGTGTACGTTTTATATACATGAGCCCTTGTCTATTTATTTACACCAGTTGTCCCTCAATGGCATGGAGTGTCATCGTTTTTACTACCTTTCCTGTGTTTTTAGTGGATTTTTAATAATGTGATAAATTGTGTACTCATTTTGGATTCAATAAAATTTGCTATTGGAATATAGTTATATTTTTTTGTTTTTCTTATTTTACACACACAGGTTCTCTTTGATAGGATATCTTTAGGCAGTTTTGCTGTGTGTATTGTATAGGTTCAGGTACATATTGGATATACTAAAATGAAAGGAAAACATTTTGTGACATTTCATAGTAAGGATGTTGCAAAATCTTTAACAGTTTTTACCTTCTCATTTTATTCTTTTTAGTAACAATAACTTTGCAGAAAATTGTAACTGTTACTAAAGAAGCTGGAAAGTAAAAATTCTATTTTGCTGCCACAACTTTTACTATAAAGATTATTTCACGGGTTTCAGTGTGATTTTAACCCAAGTCCATCTGTACAGTGAACAGCTGCCTTACCCAGTTCTCTATTGAAAAACTCTGCTATGAAGAGGGGATTGATTTTTTTATGCCTTTATAGTTTTACAGTATTTTTATTACATATACTACTACTCTACTTGGTATCCCTGTAATCATAATAACCCGTACAATATTGCGAACATATCATTTATTGTGACTGCTAAACAGCGTATATAAAATGGAGGGGACACATGGTTTGCCTTTATGCAGCCCTGAAATTTCTGATAGCAGTCATGGATCCAAGCCTGTTTGAAGCCCTGCTGTAAAAAAAAACCCACTCTAAGGCCTTATTCACATGACAGTGTTTTGGTCAATGATTTCCTTCAGTGATTGTGAGCCAAAACCAGGATTGGAGCCTCCACAGACATAAGATGTAACGGAAAGATCTGCACCTGTTCTGTGTTTAGAGCCGCACCTGGTTTTGGCTCACAATCACTGAGGGAAATCACTGACCAAACACTGACTGTGTGAATAAGGAACAATATCATTGCTGACACCACGTCTACAGAGCAGGGTCCAGGAGAATGAGCGGAACATTACCCTGAGAAGCAAGGTCACTCATGATATTGTGTCTACAGGGCAAAGCCTTACAAGCCTTGTCACACCTCAGATGTAGACATGACGTCATCAGCATAGAGAAGCAACTCAGTGGAAAATGTCATGTGACCATCATATAGTGTAGGAAGGCAGGACATTACAAACAAACAATCTCTATTAGTGATAGTATGTGTTTCCTGTCAATTGATGCCAAAAATTGCAAAACCGGAATACCCCTTTAACCCCAATCTATTCCACTGTCTAAAAGATAAAATTAAAAGGTATGTTTTAGTTCTTTGTCAGCTAGCAACCAGCTCTGAAAGTCTATTGATTTAATCAGTGCAGATAGTCCACACCAGCGTCCAGATTAAGTGAACCCACTCTACATGGCCTATTTCAGCATTAATCTTCAGAGATCTCTAGATGACGCTTTAGATGCCATTTCAAATCCACAGGTTTCCCATATGCAGTGCTATGTTTTACAGTGGATAAAGCACTTTTGGATTAGTTTTTCTCCTCTTTTTTATTTTTTTAATGCTAGTCACAGCTTTATAATGTTAATTGAACTACAATAAAATTATCAGAAGGGATTGCCCTTCAATTGAAGTACAGTGACAGGATTACCATTGCATTTAGGGAATTTGCTTTTTGTGTTTAAGCCACATTACTCTTTTGTAATTCACATTAAAATATTTCCAGATATTTTGCAGTCACTTGCCTAGTGCTAAAAAATAGGCTTCGCGCACGTGGCAAAACCATATGGTGCTTACATGAGGCGAGAAAACCAGAATAAAAATGTCAAATGAATCATTGAGCCAGGAATGTACATAAATATAATAGGGCCTCATATCAAAACTTAGTAGGCCTGCCCGCCCTGTGAAATTACTGACAAATTTACTCATTTTTTATTCATGGAAGAAGATCTTAAAGGGGTTGTCTAATTTCATGATATTGATGACCTATCCTAAGGGTAGGTCATCAATATCAGATCCATGGGGTCCAGCCTCTGTCACCCCCCACCGATCAGCTGTTTGAAGAGGCCATGGCAGTTTTGTGAGCGCCGCGTCCTTTTCAGTGGTTACCCGCATTCTGTGTACTGTAGTGGTGGTGCAGTGCATTTACTGTAGTTTGTCCTATTCAAGTGAATGGGAGAGGAAGCTTTAATTATAGTGCACCGCCGCTGCAGGTAAACATTGAAGAGGACACAGAGCTCACATGAACACCAGGGTCTCTTCAAGCAGCTGAAAGTCGGGGTGTCGAGGGTTGGACCCGAGCGATCTCATATTGATAACCTATCCAAACGATAGATCATGAACATTATGATACAAGACAACCCATTAAATTAAAAAAAAAAAAAAAAAAGGTCACACTTTTGCCCATTTTACCCATCTTCTATGTCGGAAACCAGTGGAACTGATGCATTATAAATATGAAGCTCTGTCTAAAGACCATTTCTCAATGTATTTACACCAGACAAGGGCATAAACAAATTGATAAATCTCCCCCATGCATCTCTTAATCCGATGCTCCCCTTCAATGAGCTCCAGCACTTGGCGGATCTCAGTGCATAGAAATTCATAGTTAGCATTGAAGTCTATTGAGTTTGTAAACATCCTTATGCAGTAAACTTTCCTTACTAGTGGCTACATGAAATTGTCGTTGTTTTATGTTGGGATGCAGAAGGTGTCTAGTGCCCACCCTCCACTCACCACAGGCCCAATAGCAGTGCCATGATCTTCCTCCATGGTAAGTACACCATAGTTTTAGGTTTACAGCAGTAGTTCTCAACTTGCGGGTCATGTGGACAGGGGAATCCACCTGTCTGGACCCCGCAGACCAGCCAGCATAGTCATAGATGCATTGTAGAATAGGAGCTGATCTACCGCCATCATCCAGCACACAAGGTCAGGGTGTTGTCTGCAGTGGCACCTGGAAGTGAAGAAGTAGCACTATATTCTTTTTTTAATTCTTCTTTGCCTGGTCTGGGGGCTACTTTGGCAGCAGATTAGGTGTGGGATCTCTTAATGTTAGAAGTCTGGTACTAAGATTGAATAAATATTAAAGGGGTTGTCTGGGTTCAGAGCTGAATCCAGACATACCCAGAATTTCACCCAGACAGCCCCCTAATATTAGCATCAGAGCATTTCATGCTCCAATGCTCTCCCTTGCCCTGCGCTGTATAGAGAGCCCGGTACATCACCGGAACTCCATAAAATGCCTTTGCCCTGCGTGATTCAGCGCAAGGCAAAGGAGAGCATCAGTGCATGAAATGCTCCGATGCTCATAACGGGGTTGTCTGGGTGAAATTGTGCGTATCAGAGCTGAACCCGGACAACCCCTTTAAAGAGGACCTTTCACCACTCCTGACATGCCTGTTTTGATAGCTCCATGCATTCCCAACGTCCTAACAATTCTGGAACATCTATTCTTATGGCTCTATGTTGTGCCATTCCTTTATTATTTGCACTAGAAGTTATTTTCCTTCTATGCTGATTTTGGGATGCCGACCCGAGACACGTGCCCCACGCTACTTACCAGAACAGAGTGCCAACTGTTATACTTTGAATTGAGTCTGGGATCCAAGGGCAGTAGAAAAACAAATAGTGATCTGGACTCCATATCTGAAGTACTACTCATGTATTACCGCAGATAAGAGTCCAACATCGGATGACAGATTCCCATTAAAGGGGTATTCCCATCTCACAAATGTAGTGTGTATAATTAGATATAGCCATACCAATATTTGTATATACATTGTCCCACACACATCAGTCAGGCCATTGCCCCTGGTTATGGCCACCGAGGCCTTGTAGTAGTGGTGGTCAGCTTGCTCCTTTTCAAACCCGCTCTGAGGTAACTGCTGTATTGTGAACGCACATTACATGAGCATGCGCAGACACATCTTAGGGTACTTTCACATCTGCGTTTTGGACACTACCAGTCCAAAACACAATGGTCAGGATCTGTCCAAAACGCAGACTTTATAAACGGATCCTGCTCCATAGAGATGAATTGATCTTGGAACAAGATCCGTTTCTCTGCGTTTTGGAAGCGCAGACAAAAATACTACAACCCTAAGATGTGTCTCCGCATGCTCATGTAATGTGTGTTCACAATACAGCAGTTACCTCAAAGCGGGTTTGAACAAGAGCAAGCCTGCCACCACTACTACACGGCCGCAGTGGTCGTAACCAGGGGCAACGGCCTGACTGATGTGTGTGGGACAATGGATATACAAATAGGAAAATCTTCTAAACGGTACATTTTCTATAAATACATTCTATTAGTAATAATATTGGTATGGCTATATCTAACTATACAAACTACATTTGTGAGATGGGAGTACCCCTTTAAGGTTAGTGGGATAGTGTAGAAAAGTTCCCTGGTTGGTTTGTATGCTTGTACTCTTTAATCTCATCATTACATTATTCCTCCATGTTCATCACCATTTATCAGCTGAGACATACCTGGTGAAGTGCTCTGCTGTGCAATATCTTGTGCCTTAACCCAGTGACCTTCTTCGGTGGAGGGTTCCAGTGTGGGTTAGAGTACCATTCACACGCACTGGGCAATACAGTGCTCCTTTGCCTGTAAAGAAAGGTATTTCTACTTAAACAAAATTAAAAAATCACTATAAAATGAAGTGGAGTTATTATTCTTGTAAGACCTATCATAGACCCCCTCACTCTAATGGATCCAACTTCATATTAGATGTATGTTTGAAATTGGTGCCAACACGCACATTGCTGGCTTTTATGGACTGATAAGGAAATATAATTCTGGTGGATCTGGTGCAGAAATTTCATACATTTTCCCACAATTTTTTTTCATTCAATTTACTATGGTCTAATAATATAGAAGTGTGACAATTGTGCCCGCTCCAACAAATGCATTCTTTATTACATAAAAAACAATATAATTATAGCATTTCCAATTCTATTTTGCAATTATTCATGTTTTTTCTATTGTTCCAAGATAACTCAGTTTTAACATATTATCTTTCACCCATGTTCATGTTCCCTGTCTTAAATACTGAGCTTGTAAACCAGGGTCGATATTAATGGTGCTAACCGATGAGCCAGAACAGTCCTCAAAGATGGTATGGCAACCAGGAAACTTTCCGGAGCTGAATTTTTCAGTGCAGCTTTTATTATCATTCTGCAGTAGAAATTCCAATGTGGATTTGTTACGGTTTTTGCTGAGGATTTGCCATGGATTATGTGTTGTAAAATCTGCAGCATAAATTGACCTACTGCGGATTTAAAATCCACACCGCAGGTCAATTTATGCTGCAGATGTGTGAATACGATTTCTTAAAATCTCATCTGCTTTGCTGGTAATATTAAATGCTGTGGATTTGCTGCATACAGATCTGCAGGATATCTTTTCTGTGTGGACGTTGCCAAACAGGCAACTTACTGAGTATTTCCATAAATGAGTTTTCCAGCTTTATATAAGTTTAAAGGGGTGTTAGGCCTTGGAGCTGACAACCCCATCATCCGGACCTGTGCCTCTGAAAATATATCATCACATTCTCCAGCCTGCAGTCCCGCCACTGCTCTGTTCTCGCCACAGGGCCAGGAAGTGACTGGGTCCTATGATCGCTGCAGCCAATCACACAGATGGGTCCCAAGACCTCTGTGATACTTTTTAAGCCAATGCGACTGCTCGCTTCTAGGGCGCTGGATGTGCTTGCACACTTTCGGAAAAAGCTCTGGCCTCTCTGGCACCATGGGAGCGCACATAGGCACACATGCACGGCTACCTCGTATCTGCGCTGCAGTGGTAGCTGCATCACTGGATACGAGCAGTGTATAATGCGATGGAAAAATGAATGAAGCCAGCAAACGAGGCAATATGGACAATCACAACACATTAGTAAGTGCCTTGTATTAACCCCTTCGCGACCAGCGCCGTACATGTACGGCGCTGGGGCGATGCGGGCACATGGCGCCAGCTCGCGGGTGCGGCGGGCGTCATGGCCGGCAAGTCTCTGCTGTTTCTAACAGCAGAGACTTGCCGCTACCTACTGTGTCGGCGGCGTCTTCCGGGGTGACTAGATGCCGTGATCACACGTGATCACGGCATCTAGTTGCGTCTAAACCCGGAAGCGTTCGCTTCCGGGTGGTGTACGGACACCCCGTGTGGCCAATCGGGGTGTCTGTACACCATATGAAAACTGTAATCCTCGCTGGTGAGGATTACAGTTTTCGAAGTGCAATTCTTATTCTGGCCACTAGATGGCAGGCCAGGATAAGAAATGAGCAATTCCTGGATTTCTGAGTCTATAAAACCCAGAATTGCTCATAAAGAAAAAAAAAAAAAGCCACAATTTATAAGCCCATATTTGAGCTTTCTAATAGTAAAAAAAAATTAAAAAAAAATGTTAAAAAATATATAAAAAATAAAAAAGATGTAAAAGTTCAAATCACCCCCCTTTCCGTATAAGTAAAAAATAAATACCTAAATAACAATAAATATAGACATCATGGGTATCACCGTGACCGAAAACGCCCGTACTTTTAAAATATAAAAAAAAAAATTCCAATACGGCGAATTGTATGGCGGAAAAAAGCGTCCAAATGGCGATTTGCCGTTTTTTGTCGCTTTTTTTTTCTAAAAAAAATTAAATAAAAAGTGATCAAAAAGTCATACACACCCCAGAATGGTATCAATAAAAACTTCAGATTGTCCCGCAAAAAATGAGCCCCCATACAGCTCTGTACACATAAATACCAAAAAGTTATAGGGGTCAAGATTTGACAAGGAAAAAAAAAAAAAAAAGGGCAACTTTCTAATTATTTTATCACTATGAAAACGCAGGAAAAACTATACATATTAGGTATTGCCGGATTCGTACTGACCAGTAGAATGAAAGTAATGGATCAGTTTTAATGCACATCGAACGCTGTAAATAAGAAACCCGTAAAACTGTAGCGGAATAGCGTTTTCTTTGCAATTTCACCCGGTTTGGAATTTTTTTCCCGCTTCCCACTACACTGTATGCAATATTAAATGGTGGCGTTGGAAAGTACAACTTGTCCCGCAAAAAACAAGCCCTCATACAGCTATGTGAACAGAAAAATAAAAGAGTTATGGCTGTTTGAAGGCAGGGAGCGCAAAACGAAAATACAGAACCGAAAAAAGCTCCGGGCGCGAAGGGGTTAACTGCATCTACATGATAAATGTCTTCTGCTAAAGTGACACAACCCCTTTAAGATTTCAAATATTTCTGACAGGAAGACTAACACAGTCTGCAATGCTATTTTTGCAGTATGAAATGCCAGAAACCTGACGGAGCTCCACTGGGCCACATTAAATTAAAAAGAAATTAAAGTAAAAATCCTAACCATTCAGTTTGAGCTCCATTATAAATGGAATCCATGGCACTAGTGGGACCAGTATCCTAAATCAGTAATCAGCATTAAAGATATCTATCTATGTATCTATCATCTATCTATCTATCTATCTATCTATCTATCTATCAATCTATCTATCTATCTAATCTATGTCTATCTATCTAATATCTATCTATCCATCATCTATCTAATCTATTTCTATCATCTATCTAATGTAACCTATGTCTGTCTATCCATCATCTATCTATTTGCCTATCTACCTGTGAATCAATTGATCTATCTGTCTATCTATATCACAGAAATTAAACATCTTCTTTTAAAACAATGTGTATTCTTTATTTGTAGCTTTATGTAGATTACCACCTATCATATTCTGAGTCTTTAAATCATAAAATGTGGTATTGTGTGCAATCATCTAAAGATTTAAAATAAAAATATAAGAAAACTTCCACAATCTGCTTTTACTGCAGTATTTACTGCAGTGAATGCTGTAGCTGCTCCTTACACAATTATATAAAGACATAGAAAGAAGTGAGGGATCTTGATGGCCAATGAACAGTTAAATATACAGACTGCAAACACATGGGGGTCATTTTGCCACAATCGCCTTACCCTGAAAACTGCCACAGGTTTGCATGTCTTCCCTCTGGTAGAAGTTCTCTTTTATTCAGTGGGGTGATGCCAATGGCAGCCTCTAGAATAGTGAAATATTTTTTGTACCGCATGGTGCCTGTGCCAGCACAGCCCTGCATGAAGTGGTGGTATAACCTTTCTTCTTCCAGCTGCTATGTGAGCTTCTCATTATATGCCAGTGCCATACATGATAGTAAAATCTGGCTGTCCCTCCAAACACACATATAGCAGAAATCAAACCCATGCATTGAGATGGTTGGCTGCAGCGTCACTCTTATATAATTCCAGTGATCTTTGAATAAAGCCGTAATGAAAATTCTCTGCAGTTACAATCATGTTGTAAGCCTTTATGGACGGACTAGAACTCCAATTCACTAATCCCTAGATAAATCTTTTAGGTCAGTAACGTGTCTCTGGCAAAAGAGCACGCTGCATTTTTGTAAATGATAATGGAAAAACTAAGCATTTTTCTGATCGCTTAACACATAGAGATTACTCATCCAAAATAATAAATCCTGAAATGAGTAGTGAAAAAGACAGTTGAGGAAGATTTATCCAAACTGGTGTAGAGGAAAACTGACTTAGTTGCCCATAGCAACCAATCAGATTCCACTGTTTATTTTTCAGAGCTCCTTTGGAAAATGAAAGGTGGAATCTGATTGGTTGCTATGGGCAACTAAGCCAGTTCTACTTTACACCGGTTTGATAAATATCCCCAAAGGTGTCTTAGTGATACAACATAGTAATGTTATGTAGTAAATGAACCGAATCTGTGGTGTCACGCTGTGACTTGGAGGTCCTAGGCACTATGCAAAATATGTGACACAGAGCTACCCACCTACCCTGTGTCATTTATATGAGAGGTGACACCTTATGTGTGACACCCACTCAGGCAACATGGTCCACATTGGGCCGCTGCCTTTGCACCTCCTATTCCTATATGTCAATATGATCTGCTACAGATTATCTGCCTTCTATATGTTCCAACATAAAAGGGGTATTATCTCATGTGCAGCAATATTGAACTGATCTGTAAGCATTCAATTAACGGGAATCTGTCACCACATAACTGGTGATGAATCCCTCTTACATACCAGATGCACACTAGTTAGAAGACGTACTCGCGCCTGGCCCTGAATTCTTACGTGAGCACATTCGGCGTACGCACTGTACCAGAACTGAGGTCGCTAGGCTGACTGGTTATGGAAAAATAACCCAAATTGTTAGGCATAAAATAACAATAACCTCTGCAATTTATTTGTTTTCATAAATCTTCCTTTGGTTCCTCACCAGTCTCTATTGCTCCCAGACACTCCTTGAGCCTCTGTAACATACTGTACAGATGTCTAAAACATCACCGCTGGCTATTACCATTGGAGATTGTGCCTATGTGACTTGATGTCAAGTGGATGAATAACTCATCATTACAGTTATCTCAACAAATACAGATATTGTTAAAGTGAAAATAAATTATTTTTTTTCTTTCAGTCCCAATTTTATTTTTGTCTATCCCATTCCTTATTCACATACAGCATTTCTACAAATACCATGCAAAATAGTAAATCTATAGCATGGCATCATTTTCATTTTAACAGTGTAAGAGCTAAGCTAAGCTAAGATTTATGCATTGGCCTCATATGTAGAGTTGGATATTCTGGTAGACAGACCTCAAAGCCTCAGTATTCCAAAGATGTATAATCAGACAGAGGGCAGGGCCATACATAGAATTCATTGGGCCCAATATCAAGAATCTGAATTGGGCCCCCAAGGCCTTTCCTTGGCCCCTCCCACTACCTGTCCCTGGTCCCTCCAACCCTCTACCCCTAGTCCCTCCCATGAACTGTGCCTTAAAGGGGCTGTCTCACTTCAGCAAATGGCATTTATCATGTAGAGAAAGTTAATACAAGGCACTTACTAATGTATTGTTATTATCCATATTGTTTCCTATGCTGGCTGGATTCGTTTTTCCATTGCATTATACACTGCTCGTTTCCACAGTTACAACCCCCCTGTAATCCATCAGTGGTGGTTGTGCTTGCACACTATAGGAAAAAATGCTGGCCTTTTTGGTGGCTGGGACTGTAGGAGCGCACATAGGCTGGTGCTTTTTCCTATAGTGTGCAAGCACAGCCACCGATGATGGTTTGCAGTGGTCGTAACCATGGAAACGAGCAGTGTATAATGTGATAGAAAAATGAATCCAGCCAGCAAAAGAGGCAATATAGATAATAACAATACATTACTAAGTGCCTAGTATTAACTGACATGACACAACCCCTTTAAGTAGATTATTTTGTGCTACATAATACATTATTAATGTTTTTGATAACCTGGGGGGTGCTTATAAAACAACATGTACCCATAGGGTGACATTAGTAGGTATACTATACTATATAGCACTGCCATCTAAGATCTAAGGCTTTGTTCACATCAGCCAGAGTTCACTAATTCCAGCATTGCCAGGTTCTACCTTTCACTGCCAGACCCCATAGGCTTCAACCGGATCCGGGAGGGATCCAGCCACTTTCTGGCATGAGTGCCAGATTTCAGTTAGACAAAAACGTTCTACTGGTGAACAGTAGAATCCGGCAATGCCAGATCTAGTGAAGTCCGGGAGGCTGTCCTCTGCTGGAGATGTGAATAAAGCCCAGTACGACATCAAAGTGCAATGGTCAGAACACTTTATTTTGTCCTGTTTAGCTAAGGCTACTTTCACACTAGCGTTATTATTTTCAGGTATTGAAATCCGTCATAGGGTCTCAATACCGGGAAAAAACGCTTCCGTTTTGTTCCCATTCATTGTCAATGGGGACACAACGTAACTGAACAAAACATGCTCCAAAATGCATTCTGTTTTTTTCTCATATCAGAGAGCAAACCGCAGCATGTCCATGGCAGTGAGCAAAGACTAACATAGCAGAATCACAGACATATATATACTGTATGTGTATATATATATATATATATATATATATATATATATATATATATACATTACACAAGCATACATGTATACAGTATAAATATGTAACAGCCACTGTGTTCCCATCCGGCCCCATTAAACTATAATGGAGACCAGTGGAGATCCGGACGCAGCCTGGCAAATATGCTGAGCACTGACCAGTTGAAAACCGCTGTGGGCAGTTATCATCTGCTGGCAAAAGATATAGACATCACTGCTGTGAGTGGAATACTGCTAAGACGCCATACACACTTAGGCCCCTTTCAGACGAGCGAGTGTCTCGCTGCAGACTCACAGCAAGGCACTCAGTCTGAACTTAGCATAGCATTATATTGATTTATGATGCTATGTAACCCTTACAGTTCTGGAATGGATTGTATAACACTGACAGCATTATGTTAGTGTCATCTAATACATTCCAGAACTGTAAGGGTTACATAGTATCATAAATCAATATAGTGCTATGTGACCCTGGCAGTGCCGGAAGGTCAGGCCGGGTGCCTTGCTGCGAGTCCACAGCGAGACACTCGCTCGTCTGGAAGGGGCCTTAGACACCACCTGTTCAATTGTTTCCCTCATTCTGTACACCGCAGTAGTGTATAACAACTATTAGCAAGTGAAAAAAAAAATAAGGGGAGACCTTAAGGTGAGCTGCGCATGGGCCCAGAGTTCTTCTCTCACCTTTAGTCAGTCACAGACTGACAACACATGTTGGTTGGCTCTAGTGACTGACTGGGGGTGGGAGAAAGCCTCTGTCAGTCAGTTTGTAGCTGTAGCTTATGCTCAGCTGCTGTCTGAGTGTGAAGCCATGAAAAAGGAGGACACCCAAGCGTCCGTCCAGGTCTTGATGGACTTTTTGCAGCCATAGCAACTACCACTCTCATTCTCCTCTCCAGCTCCTCAGGCAGCATCACTGTATTTAATGCCCTGTGGCAGGTAGAGCTGGACCAGGATACACATGTCACATAACTGAAGACTCCTTTCAAGTATCATTGACATTGCATCATCTCAACACAAAATGCATTCACTTTAGGACTGGATTTTCTGCTTATTGACAGTATGTAAAACCATACCATCCCACATAATCCTATAAACTGACGTTTAGAACAAATTTATGTTTAGCCAGCTCTACCAAGGCTACCACCTGTAACCTGAGATGCATGAAGGTGTCTTAAACGTGTGTTATTGGTTCTTTTATCCAGATGGAAATTCCAAGTACACTTTGTGGCAGCCAGTACTTAATCAGTGCAACACTGGCCCAAGCTATCATGAGGCACTGTGGGTGCATTGCACTTACAGAATACAGGCAGCCACTAACAGTATTCCGCTGGTAACACCTGCAAGGTAGTAGCCATGTGCAACATTTTCCTTCACCATTGGGACGAAACAGGAAAAAGTTGTGAAACAGCTTTGTTATAGTCATTTTGCCATTAGGTCTATAAAGTACAACGCTTATATGAGTGTTTTGTGTGCTGCACTACAGTTGAGTCAGGATGCACCCCATGTCCATCTCTTTGTTTCAAATAGTGCAATTTAAGTAATTCCTATGGATATGTATCTTGCATAACTACTGTTCAGCCAAAATAGAGAACAAATCCACCAAAATAGAGAACAAAGGACTTTTTTTCCACTAAAAGGAAAGGAATCCCTAGTTGAACCACCAATAGCCTATGGGGTCTGTTCAGTTCAGTTATGCGTTGAATCCGGCACATCCATTATTTTCACTGTTCTGTTCCTCCATTGGAGCAGAACAATGGAAATAACCAACACTGGTGTGAACATGCGCTGTACTTGTAGTTTATTCGTAGCCTAATCATAGGGTGAGGTCAGCCACCGATGGATAGGGTAACTCTCCTGATGATGATACCAAAAGACAGCAAGGTCTCGGTCGAACACAAAGGAGGTACACACAGGAGTTTGGATTGCTTTAGTAAGTTTATTAATAAAATGCTCATTATTGTACTCCTGTCTCCTGGGAAAAAGGTTTACAAACATGAGGTCTACTTGAAGGCATCAAATATCCTATGAAGGATGAAAGTGGTTTTCCTCACCAAGGGCAAAGATTCTGTTTGGTGCCCAGAAGTAATGCATACAAATGCCTGTATGATAATGTGCACACATGGGTTTATGGTCGGTGGCCAAATATTAACCTGCCTGTTCACCCACCAACAGCTTCTGTATGGTGGCCCCACCAGCTGCTAAAATAGTATGTATTCCTGTTACTATTAGGGGTATGTGCACACAGGCCGTATGTGCTGCGTATTTTCTGGCATGGAATAGGCAGCAGCAGCAAAGTGGATGAGATTTAAAGGGCACCTATGAAACTGTCGCATGTCCGCTTGGGAGCTGAAGGCATCTGTATTGGTCCCATGTTAATAAGTGCCCGCATTGCGGAGAAAAAATGACCCTCTAGGAGCAACAGATGCATTGCCGTTACTTCTAGAGGCTCTGCTCTCTCTGCAACTGCCGCCCCCTCTGCACTTTGATTTACAGGACGAGGCAGTGTAAACGTCATCACGCCTGGCCCTGACTTCTCCTTGTCATGCACTTCAGTACCTGGCGCATGCACAATACAGGAGAAAGGCTCGCCGGCAGTTCTTCTCTGTACTGCACCTGTGCCGGGTACTGAAGCCCACAGCAAAGGCTTGAGACTAGGAGAAGTCAGGGTCAGTCATGATGACACTTACACTGCCAGGCCCTGTCAATCAAACTGCAGGGGGCGCGGCATCAGCAAGGAGAACAAGGCCTCTAGAACTAACGACAAAGCCCTTGTTGCTCTTAGAGGCTCATTTGCAAATAAAAAAAAGTTGAGTTTTCTAAGGGTGCATTCACATCACCGTTAGGGCTTCCGTTCAGTCTTTCCGTTATAACATCGTTATAACGGAAAGAAACGGAATCCCTAGGACGGACATCAAAACGGACACCTTTAAGAGGCATTCCGTTTTGATCCGTCATAATAGAAGCCTATGGCCCTGCATAACGGATCCGTCTGGATGCCGTTATGCTGGACGGAAAACAAAGTCCTGTCGACAGGACTTTGTTTTCTGTCCAGCATAACGGCATCCAGACGGATCCGTTATGCAGGGCCATAGGCTTCTATTATGACGGATCAAAACGGAATGCCTCTTAAAGGTGTCCGTTTTGATGTCCGTCCTAGGGATTCCGTTTCTTTCCGTTATAACGATGTTATAACGGAAAGACTGAACGGAAGCCCTAACGGTGATGTGAACGAGCCCTAAGAAATAAAGCCACAGATGGGGATGGCTCCAAGACTACTAGCTTCTGCTGACCTGTGCACATGTCGCAGGTCAGTCTGTTTCACTACAATGATTTTGGTGATAAAAGTCATTTAATAACATCACTTGATAACCATGTATCAAAGTACAACTGTCATTTAAAAATTGTCTGTTTAAGTTAATGGGGTCATCCAGTTCCCTCATTCTGCTCATTTGACAATTGGCTAATCGTCACGTCTAGATGCAAGTGTCTCAATAAGCTACTGTAATTATGTATGCTCCTGAGATAGGGGATTATACCTGTTCCCTGAAATGCATCAAGCTTCTGAATGAAAGCACCTTATTTAAAGGGAGTCTGTCACCTCATTTTCACCTATATAGCTAACAGCAGTGCCCCACAGACGATTGCATACACATCTCAGACATACCTGTGTGCACTGTGTGCACAAATTCCTAGTTCAGAAAAAGCACTTTTATTCTGCAGGAAAACAGCTCCCAAGTGCCCGGCTGAAAGTGAAAGTAAAAACAGCTTTCTCTCCTGACTCGATTTCTAACAGCTATATCTTCTGATATACTGGATATAATGCTGTAATTTTGGTATCATTTTAAAGCTTGGAATGTCAGCTTTCAGAACCATTTTTCTATCTGCTACTAATCCCAAGATATGAGCAGCTAAAGCTGCCCTCCCCCCTCCAGTCTGGTTTGCAGCAGCAGCAGCAGAGCCGGGCACTTGGGAGCTGTTTTCCTGCAGAATAAAAGTGCTTTTTCTTGACATGTAATACAGACACACCGTGCACACAGGTATGTCTGGGATGTGTATGCAATCTTCTGTGGGGCACTGCTGTTAGTTATATAGGTGAAAATGAGGTGACAGACTCCCTTTAATGAAACCCACAGTTCCATCCTGCGTTTGAACGTGGTGTATACTATCTATAGGCAACCTCAGTGAGGGGAGTTCCGGTGGCAAGTGTCTTGAGTTTATCTTGTACACCCACTCCCCTGGTGAAGTAATTCCTCTTACCTTGGCTACTTAGTTCCGGCTGGTCCCATAATTTTTATTGTTTTTACATGATGTTTATGCCCTTTCACATATATATGACTTTATAGAGCCAGTTAACTCTTTTATAGCTTTACCAGCCTTTCCTATTTGGGTAGTGGAGTGGAAGTTTAATGCCCCTTTCACACGAGCGGGAGACTCGCATGTCTCCCGCAACGCATCTACAGGGCTGGACTCCGGCACTGACTGGGATCGCATATAATGCTATGTGATCCCTGTCAGTGTCGAGTCCAGCCCTGTAGATGCGTTGCGGGAGACATGCGAGTCTCCCGCTCGTGTGAAAGGGGCATAATATCCATACACATTCCTATTTCTTGCTACTTATCTCCAATTTGCAACAATTGTCTGAACAGTTGGCGCCCCATGCCCCCTTTACATCAATTATTCTCAGGATGGGTCATCAATATCTGACACCCGATACCCTCTTTAAAGGGGTGTTCCGGTTACAATATAACTTGTGTTTTAGACTAATTCATCATCAATCATTACCTAATATAATGTATATTTCACATATTTACCGTTCAGTAGTTATAAAGTATTTTTCTTCCCCTGCTAAACACTGTGTTTCCTCATAAGTTACCATGGCACCTGTAGTTCTGAGCCTTTTTCAGGTCAGGTTAATGTCACTGTGCTGCAGCTTACTGAGTAGAGGAGGCGAGACTGCACTGTGATATCAGGCAGCCAATCAGTAATCATCAACACTCATGAACAAGCAGAAACTCACAGCAGGAAAGCTAGGCATTGTGGGAATTATAGTTATGGTAGGGAAGATCAGGGGCCATGGTACTCTCAGTGTGTTGCAGGCTCACACAGGAGATAGACAAATGGATTACAAGGTAAACCCAAGCTCTGGTTATATGTATCGTTATGGGTTCTGGTTACATTACCGAAATACCCCTTTAAGTGCTTTTCCCAAAGCTGGAGCTGAGCTCGGGCAAAACTGTTAGGTGGTTAAAGGGGTAGTTCACCTTTTGGGGAGGGGGGTTGGGCAGCCTCCCTCCTGGCTAGACCTGCAAGTTAAACATTTTTATGCTATCATTGGACTATGTCATGCGGGTGTGTTCAGTAGAAGAATGATAATTATTTCACTAAAATGTGGAAGTAGTGAAAACATCCATATAACTGGAACAGTACCTATCTATAATCAGCCATCTTCATATTTCACCTTGGCTTTTTATAACATCTCATTGCTCCAACATCACAATAACATTAAAGGGGTATTTCCATCTCACAAATGTAGTTTGTATAGTTAGATATAGCCATACCAATATTATTACTAATAGAATGTACAGTCATGGCCAAAAGTTTTGAGAATGATACAAATATTAATTTTTACAAAGTCTACTGCTTCAGTTTTTATAATGGCAATTTGCATATACTCCAGAATGTTATAAAGAGTGATCAGCTTAACAGCAATTACTTGCAAAGTCAATATTTGCCTACAAAATGAACTTTATCCCCCAAAACACATTTCAACATCATTGCAGCCCTGCCTTAAAAGGACCAGCTAACATCGTTTCAGTGATTGCTCCATTAACACAGGTGTGGGTGTTGATGAGGACAGGGCTGGAGATCAATCTGTCATGATTAAGTAAGAATGACACCACTGGACACTTTAAAAGGAGGCTGGTGCTTGGCATCATTGTTTCTCTTCTGTTAACCATGGTTATCTCTAAAGAAACACGTGCAGTCATCATTGCACTGCACAAAAATGGCCTAACAGGGAAGAGTATCGCAGCTAGAAAGATTGCACCTCAGTCAACAATCTATCGCATCATCAAGAACTTCAAGGAGAGAGGTTCCATGGTTGCCAAAAAGGCTCCAGGGCGCCCAAGAAAGACCAGCAAGCGCCAGGACCGTCTCTTAAAAGTGTTTCAGCTGCGGGATCGGGCTACCAGCAGTGCAGAGCTTGCTCAGGAATAGCAGCAGGCAGGTGTGAGTGCATCTGCACGCACTGTGAGGCGGAGACTCTTGGAGCAAGGCCTAGTCTCAAGGAGGGCAGCAAAGAAGCCACTTCTCTCCAGAAAAAACATCAGGGACAGACTGATATTCTGCAAAAGGTACAGGGAGTGGACTGCTGAGGACTGGGGTAAAGTCATTTTCTCTGATGAATCCCCTTTTCGATTGTTTGGGACATCTGGAAAACAGCTTATTCGGAGAAGACGAGGTGAGCGCTACCACCAGTCTTGTCTCATGCCAACTGTAAAGCATCCTGAAACCATTCATGTGTGGGATTGCTTCTCAGCCAAGGGAATCGGCTCTCTCACAGTCTTGCCTAAAAACACAGCCATGAATAAAGAATGGTACCAGAATGTCCTCCGAGAGCAACTTCTCCCAACCGTCCAAGAGCAGTTTGGCGATCAACAATGCCTTTTCCAGCATGATGGAGCACCTTGCCATAAAGCAAAGGTGATAACTAAATGGCTCAGGGAACAAAACATAGAGATTTTGGGTCCATGGCCTGGAAACTCCCCAGATCTTAATCCCATTGAGAACTTGTGATCAATCATCAAGAGACGGGTGGACAAACAAAAACCTACAAATTCCGACAAAATGCAAGCATTGATTGTGCAAGAATGGACTGCTATCAGTCAGGATTTGGTCCAGAAGTTGATTGAGAGCATGCCAGGGAGAATTGCAGAGGTCCTGAAGAAGAAGGGTCAACACTGCAAATATTGACTTGCTGCATTAACTCATTCTAACTGTCAATATAAGCTTTTGTTACTCATAATATGATTGCAATTATATTTCTGTATGTGATAAAAACATCTGACAAACACACATAAAAACCAGAGGGCAGCAGATCATGTGAAAATATAATATTTGTGTCATTCTCAAAACTTTTGGCCATGACTGTATTTATATAAAATGTACCGTTTAGAAGATTTTCCTATTTGTATATCCATTGTCCCACACACATCAGTCAGGCCGTTGCCCCTAGTTACGTCCACCGCAGCCATGTAGTGGTGGTCAGCTTGCTCTTGTTCAAACCCGCTCTGAGGTAACTGCTGTATTGTGAACGCACATTACATGATCATGTGCAGACACACCTTAGGGTTGTAGCATTTTTGTCTGTTCTAAGATCAATTCATCTCTATGCAGCAGGATCCGTTTATAAAGTCTGCGTTTTGGACGGATCCTGATCATTGCGTTTTGGACTGATAGCGTCCAAAACACAGATGTGAAAGTACCTAAGATGTGTCTCCGCATGCTCATGTAATGTGCGTTCACAATACAGCAGTTACCTCAGAGCGGGTTTGAAAAGGAGCAAGCTGACCACCACTACTACATGGCCGCCGTGGTCGTAACTAGGGGCAACGGCCTGCCTGATGTGTGTGGGACAATGGATATACAAATAGGAAAATCTTCTAAACTGTACATTTTATATAAATACATTCTATTAGTAATAATATTGGTATGGCTATATCTAACTATACAAACTACATTTGTGAGATGGGAATACCCCTTTAAATACTGAAATACTGAAAAACTAGAAATATAATTAATATAGAAATATAATACATTCCTAGTCCCTTTTTGTCTAAATGGAATTTTTGTGCACATCTCTGTTTTTAGTGCCATTTTTTGCACCTTTGGTTTTTGGCGCATTTTTTTCCAAGTAAAAATGCTAGATCCAGATGTTAGTTGAAAGTGGATGGAAAATATGGAATACAGGACACACAAGCATTTTTTGTCTAGTTGCTTTTTTAGATGGTGGGTTTTTTTTATTGTCATTGGCTTTTTATGCACTATGAATGACGTGGATATGGCTCTGGATTTAATTCAGAAACTACGGCAAGGAGGATTTCAAATCTTCACAAATTCAAATTTAAATCAATGGGCAATTATGTTAATTTTTCTTTTTATGTGGATTTTACTCTTGACAACATACCAAAATCTGCAGCAAAAAACAAACAAACAACAAAACAATTTAGATCATACCCTATACTGAAATGACTGCAATGGATATTGCAGATTTTTTAATTAAAATATTTGTGAGCTTCCTTATATTACTTTATATAGTACATATAGTATTGACGCAGTTTATAATCCATACATTCAGTGTCTGCTGTTGCATCCTGCTCTTATGTCTGATTACATATCGTAAAGATTAATTTAGAGGTAACTTATATCTTTCTCTTTGGTGAAGCCATTAGAACTGTGTTTTAAAGGGTTTCTGTCACCAGTTTTGGGCATATCAAACAGGATGACATTTGCACCTAATAAGCCTAATTTGCATATCATAAAAGTGCATTTTTCTGAAAAACAGGGACACCAAAACGAAAATGATTACCAGATCGGCATCAGGTGACATTTGCACATTGCAAATGTCATCCTGTTTGATATGCCCAAAACTGGTGACAGAAACCCTTTAAGAAACCATATAGGAAGATGACCAGCAATGTTTTGCCCCCTTTTTAAACACTCCCACAAGGCATAGATACAAAATTTTCTCTACCTTGTGTCCCCATCTGTAATGTCTAGAAGCACACTAGAGATAAAGCTGGACATGCCATGTGTTGCATTTATAGAGTCTGCTCATTATCCCTCTAACAGTTTTGCCCAGCAATGTTCAGGCTTTGAAAAAAAGGACCTAACGTTTAAGCCCAAACAGAACTCGGGCAGGCTAAGGGCTGTTTTAACCCTTCATATCTCCGGCTACATAGGGAAATACAAGCTTTAGAAATTGGGTCAGGAGTGAAAGCAGCTGAAACCTACTTTCCAAACCTCCAAACCTGAAGGCTATATCTCCTGATGTATAGCAGATAATGTTGCAATCCTGTCTTGTTTTAATGCTGATTGTAAAAGAAGCTTTCAAACATCTCTAGCAGCTACACAGCCTGAGATATGAGAACGTTAAGGCAACCCTCTCCCTTCAGCTGGCTGTGATCTCAGCCAGCCTGGAGGAGGAGAAGGAGCAGTGGGGGAATTGGCAGCCTGTAGTAGAAGAGAAAAAAGCATCCTCTCTCGTGACCCCAAAGGAAGGGTAACATTGAATTCTGTGCATGTTACCTATCCCCCCTCCATCAATCAGCCACAATTTATGATTGTCACATTTATTTTTTTCCAGGGAACACTTGTCCATCTAAGCATCAGGACCACGGTGTCAAATAAGTAAGACTAAACACTAGTATCCCACACACAAACGTCAATAAAGGGGTTACTAAGCTGAAATACGCTATCTGCAACCTCGCCCCGCTATTTAATTCACTACATGGACCCCGATATGGTCCCTAATAAAGCTACACCTTGTCAGGCAAACGTCAAAGTCTCCTACAACTAAATTGAATAAAAATAGAAAAAAATATGACTGCTGGAACATGGAAGGGGGAAAATGTTACTGGTACTTATAGAGCAAAAATGCAATGCAATCTGCAGACAGCATGTTATAGAGCCGGGTGAGCTGAGCAGACTGATATACAGTTTTGTAGGAAAAGATTCAGTAAAATCTACAATTTATACATTTATATCTTTACTTTTTCGACTTCCTGTGAAAAGCTATTGGTACAAGAGGGAGGTGCTATCAGTGAGTGAGAGCTATCTCTGCATACACACCTTATAAACACAATGCTCTCGGTCACTGATAGCTCCTTCCTCCTGTACCAATGCGTTTCACAGGAAGTGATATAAGCTATAAAAAAAAGATATAAATTAATAAATTACATGTTTTACTGAATCTTTTCTTACAAAAATATATAACAATCTGCTCGGCTTCTCCTGTTCTATAACATGGTGCTGTCATATTGTATTGCATTTTTGGGTGACAGGTCCTCTTTAAGGCTAAAATTAGTTACTAAAATGCCCTTAAGTCACCTGAGTTGTGCGCCAACTATATTTACTTAAAATGTAAATTCAAAATCTACAATAAAAAGTGACATTTTTGGGAGGGAAATTTTTCCAATTTTAATGTGACTGTTGGGAGGTTAAAAGGTTTAGGGGGCCTTTTATATTAATGTCCTATCCTCAAGATCGTGGGGGTCCGACTCCTGGCACCCTTGTGATCTGCTGTTTGAAGAGGCTGCTTCCTAGGCCTGTCACATCACGTTTATCAGTCACATGGCCTACTTGCATCTCAGTGCCATTCAAGTGTATGGGCCTGAGCTGCAATACCAAGCACAACCACTATACATGGATGGTACTGTACTTGGTATGCTATGAGGAGGCCGCAGTGCTCACTGGAGTGCCATGACCTCTTCAAACAGCTGATCAACTGGGGTGGCAAGAGTCGGACCTCCAACGATCAGAAATTGATGACCTATCCTGAGCATAGGACATCAATATAAAAGACCTCCAAAACCGCTTTAACCTCCCAACAGTCACATTAAAATTAGAAAAACCTTCCAGAAAATGTCACTTTTTTATTGTAAATTTTGAAGTTATGTTTGACGTAAATATAGTTGGCGCACAACTCAGGCGACATAAGTACATTTTAACCCCTTAATGACATAATTAATTTTAGCTATTGTATGTTATCGAACTGAAAATATCACTGTATACTATTATTTTCAATGTCTAACAGTTTTGTCTCTTTTTGAATTTAATACAGATAAAATCTCAGACATAAGAAGTTGCTGGTAGACCACGCCATGGCTGTCTACTCTCTACATTGCCTCCACAGATGTTTCACATGTTGTTTTGTGAATGCAAATATGCGACAAAGCATTCTTTTATGCACACTATATCAGTTGAACAGTTTATAACCCTATATGTAATTAGGATAGACTCTTCCATAACAATTCCCTTCCAACTGTGGAATATTAGCCAGAGAAGCTAAGCAGTGTATTCAGCTTGCATGTTGGAACCTGTTCAGTAATGTAGCTAAACCAGTTGTGTGCAGCATATTTTAAAATAAAGGAATATAAATAATAAAAATGAGTATTATTTTTCATATTATTATCAAAGTAAAAAAAACAGAAATTGAAGTAATCTGTAAAGTGATGTTTAGTAACTTGGTCCATTCTATAGATGATAGCACTTCCTAGGATCCACAATCCACGATAACAATCAATTGTTCACAGTCCTATCACATGTCATAAATAATAAGCCGACAACATGCATACATTATACCAGCCCAATGACATTGTCACATCGGCACACAACGACCGGAACAGAGGCTTTAACCTGGAGCCATGTTGACAGGTTTGTACTCACCTTGCAGTTCCTGAAAGTGTTTGCTCTATATATTACAGCATGAAATAAACAGTCCAAAGTACAACGGGCGGACAGAATGCAACTACCAAAGAATATCCAAAGATTTCTTTTTCTCTGGAAAAGTTTCCTTAGGGAGCCTTGCGATTTAAGGTTGGACTGGAAAGGGTGTGTGCTGCCTGAAGCTGCCAGGGTGGAGAATGGGAGCCAGGAAGCTTCCTGTTGCAGAACAGTGTATGAGTGAGCACACAGCTTGTGTAGAGGGGAGGTGTTTATGGGTCATAGGTATCACTCTTAGTTCCGCACAGTCCAACAAGTGCTCGGCAATTACTTTACTTCTTAACAAAAGGCTGACTCAACTGACTGACTGTAGTACAAACAATAGTAGCAATCAGAAACTCACAAGGTTGGCCATAATTGGGAAGACTTTTCTAAAAAAAAAATGTCCTTTACCTGAAGGCACACGGGCGCCACCCAATCTTGTCGTAATGGCAAAAAATGATTAGATCTGGATAAAATAATTGTCAATGCCAAATATAAGGTCCAACTGGTTACACGATTGAGGAAATTATATGGTTTCTTCAAAGACTTTTATAGAGATTATGAGAATACTGAAAAAAACAAGTATAATTCATTTGATTACTTAAAGTGTAACTGTTGTTTTGGTTTATTTTTAATATAGTATAGGGACAGGGATATTAAGGAAGACCCATCACCACTCCTGACATGTTATTTTTAATAACTATTTGCATTCCCCATGTAATACCAATTCTGGAATATCTATTCTTATGGTTTGATGCTGTGCCATTCCTTTATTATTCCTGTAAGAAGTTTATAAATAAATTGCCCAGCAGTCTGCAGTAAGGGTGCTGATGGGTGTTATCAGTAGAGGGTGTGTCTCACTCTGTCCAATCAGTGCTGCTAGTGTCCCATCTGTACCTTTACTGCAAGCTGCTAGCAATTACATAACGTCTAGTAGAAATAATACAAGAATGACACAACATAGAGACATAAGAATAGATGCTCCAGAATTGGTATTACATGGGGAATGCAAGTAGTTACTAAAACAGAAATGTCAGGAGCGGGGACAGGTCCTCTTTAAACATTTTTTATACTTTATTACAGAAAGATATTTCTTTGTTCTAGAAAACAGGGTGTAAAGAGCCTTCTTGCTTGGTTTATAATATGTACCTGAGGGAGTGGCACCTTCAGGTGTGAATGCGATCTTAGCTTATCTTGAGTAGCATTCCTGTGCACTTTTGCTCCTCCTATCAAATTGAGCGTCTTGATTGCGTGGTACATATAGGTGTGTTTGCTCCTCCTCTCATTGGTTGCTGTATGCACGTAGAAGTTACTAGGAGCAACACGCCTATATGTGCGGCGTCCACACTCCTAGATATAGATGCCCAACGGCATAGTTAGGTTTAGCGTAGGACCAGTGGCGTAGCTAGAACTGACTGGGCCCCACAGCAAATTTTTGTGTGGGCCCCCCCCCCATGACCCTCCTGGCATCGAATTTCTTCATATGTAACAGTGGGTTCACATCACGTTTTTCCTATCCGTTTGTTATTGATAAAAAAGGTACCATATACAAATATGCAGCACACCACGTTTTTGTATCCTCCAGAGTCCAGTACAAAAAATGCATATGTTAACGTATATGTTGTTTTACAATGGAATGTATGGTGAACGGACGCCACCGTATGGATCAGTCTGAGGCATCTGTTAATGTATACATTTTTTGTATACATTAAACCAGATGGGAAAAATGTGATGTGAACCCGGCTTAGTGCCAGAATAAGCAGCAGGACACAGCGGGGCAGAGAGGCCGCCATGTACTGACAGCGCAGAACCTGGTCCTGGTGGTCAGGGGTGAGGACTGTGTTTCCCAAGGATATTTAATTATAGGGAAATACAGGGCACAGTGGTAATATACTGGGATCTATATACTATAAAGATATGAGCCCTACCCTGTAATCATAAGACAATTAGGGGGTCATTTATTAAAACAGAAATGTACCTATATTAAGCGTATTTCTGATACAGATTTGGGCGCACAGGTCCTTTGCACCACAATCTGCTACTTTTCCCACTAATGTCAGGTCTAAAAAAGGTGGAGTGGGCAGGAAAGGGGATATAGTTATTGCCATACAGTTATTGGATAACACCATCATACAGTGACTGGATACTTCCATACAGTGACTGGATAAAACCGCCATACAGGAATTGGATAACACCACCATACAGTCACCGGATACCGCCATACAGTGACTGCGTAATACACCATACAGTCACCGGATACCTCCATACAGTGACTGGATAACACCACCATACAGACACCCGGATAGCACTGTCATACAGGGACTTGGCTAACGCCGCCATACACTAGATAACACCTCCATACAGTGACAATAAAAGGGTATGACAGGGCACAGTACAGGGTATGGTAAGAGGGCACAATGCAGAGTAAGGGAGCACAGTACGGGGTGGGGGGCACAGTCACATGACCCTAAGTCATTAGAAGGACACCACCATAATGAGAGGCAGAGGTGTGAGACAGGGGCCAGGGGCCCTGGATGGACAGGAGGGGTGGACACAGCAAGTAGGTGAAAGGGGCTCTGAGGGGGATTCATACTAGAAGTAGGGGCTGGAGGTCTGTGCAGGGCAGCAATAGGAGAAAGGAAGGTGGAAACAGGAGCTCTGGATACATGAGTGAAGACAGGAGACAGAAGGGGCTCCATGTGGATGAGATAAGAGAAGGACAGGATATGGGGGGGGGCAGGTGTCATGAAGGCAGACTGCTTTATGAGGCAGTAAACCAACTGAAAAGCATGAAGCTGCTGGTACACTACAATAACCAGCAAGCAGCTTGAAGACTTCCCTGCCATTAGCCCTCCTGTCCCACACAGCAGACTCACTCACCCACTGTCTGCCTCTCCACACACTTCTCCAGCCCTGCGGTCTCTTTCCTCCTCCAGCAGCACGTCCTGTGTAGAGGGGGCGTGTCTAAGGCTGGTAAGCTAGGTTCTGCTCTGCTGGAGAGAAGAGGGGGCGTGTCTGAAGCACCGCAGCACAGGAGCTTGTAAGAAGGATATCGGCAAGCCTCTGTGCTGTATGCTGCTACTGCTCCTGGGCCCCTTCTGCCCTCGGGCCCCGAAGCAGTGGCTTCCCCTGCTTCCCCTATAGCTTAACGCCCTTGCGTAGGACCTGCCTGACCTGAGACCACCGTGACGCTGGGTAGGTGGGCACTGATGTGTTTTGATCAAAATATATTGGCTAAGAGTCTCAGATTTTATCATATCAGAATGAGGTCTTAGTTTATACAGTATATATTGTTTGCATCTATTTTTGTGCACTAATATTCCTTTTCTGTGATTTATTTTATATAATATATATATATATATATATATATATATATATATATATATATATATATATAGCCCACTGACATCCGCATCATTATTATCACACCATGCAGGATGTTTTTTTATCCTTTTGTTTCTGTGAGTTTTGCTTGGTTTATAATATGTACCTGAGGGAGTGGCACCTTCAGGTCCTGAATGCGCTCTTAGCTTATCTTGAGTAGCATTCCTGTGCACTTTTGCTCCTCCTATCAAATTGAGCGTCCTTGATTGCGTGGTACATATAGGTGTGTTTGCTCCTCCTCTCATTGGTTGCTGTATGCACATAGAGGTTACTAGGAGCAACACGCCGATATGTTGCGGCGTCCACGCTCCTAGATATAGATGCCCAACGGCATAGTTAGGTTTAGCGTAAGGACCTGCCTGACCTGAGACCCACCGTGACGCTGGGTAGGTGGGCACAGATGTGTTTGATCAAAATATATTGGCTAAGAGTCTCAGATTTTATCATATCAGAATGAGGTCTTAGTTATACAGTATATATTGTTTGCATCTATTTTTGTGCACAAATACCCCTTTTCTGTGATTTACTAGTATATATTGTTTGCATCTATTTTTGTGCACTAAATATTCCTTTTCTGTGATTTATTTTATATATATATAGCCACTGACATCACGCAATCATTATTATCACATCATGCAGGATGTTTTTATCCTTTTGTTTCTGTAAAGTTTTGTAAAGAGCCTTCTTAGCAACGCTAATAGCATTGCTGAGGAGAGTCTGTCTTCAGTTCTGATGAGCACTGAAGATACCTGTGTGTACGATGCAGAGGCTTCCAGCCGCCACTCATCACTACCCCCAGTTCCCCTGACTATGGACATGTGCCTTAAAGAAGAACTCCCGCAAAAATTTTATTCTCTGACCTGTTTGAAAGGTGCATGATATAATCTATAGTGAATGTCATCTTCTTATCAGAGAATGTAATTGTGAGTAATAACCTCTCTTCTTATTGTAGCTGGGTCATGTGACCAACTCCCTGACCTCCAACTGACCCAGGACAGGAAGCCAGTCACTGCTCCATTCATTCCTATGAGACTGAAAGTGAGGCTCCCATTCCATTATGGAAGCGCTCACTTGTATATTTTCGCTGCCGGCACCCTATCAGACCTCAAATCAGCCCACCCTGCCCCATAGTAATAAAATAAAAAACTGCTCTTACCTGTGCTGCGCCGCGGCTCCGTTCCGGGTCCAGCGCTCCACAGGCTTCCAGGGCTGGCGCTGCACTATGACCTGATGCTGCACGCAGTCAGGTGAAAGTGCAGCGCCGGCCTCAGAAGCCAGAGGAGCACCTGGAGCGGAGCTGCGGCGCAGGACAGGTAAGAGGAGTTTTTTATTTATTGTTATGGGGCTGGGTGGGCTGGTCTGAGGTCTGATGGGGGCACAGTGGGCTGATCGGGGGTCTGATGGGGGCATGCCTGATCTGAAGGTCTGAAGGGGGCACAGTGGGTTGATCGGGGGTCTGATAGGGGCACGCTTTACATCGTGTTTCCCTGAAAATAAGACCTATTCCAAAAATAAGCCCTAATGCTTTTTTTGGAGGAAAAAAAATAATAAGACACTGTCTTATTTTCGGGGAAACACGGTAGTAAGAAAATGACATTCACTACGGATTACATCAGGTACATTTCTATCAGGACATGCAATAAAATATTTTGCGGGAGTTCTTCTTTAACTATCACTGCCAATCATCCTGCCTAACTGACTTGTCATACATAAGCACCAGGTACATGTCATTGCATTAATGATCTCTTATTCAACCCTCCCCTACAATTATTAATTAAAAAAAATTACCTTAACTGGGAACAAACAGAACACCAGGTAAGGGCCTATTACATGGGCAGATATTCTCGATAATATGCAAAAAAAAGTAAAAAAAAAAATCACATTAGAGTGGTTCTCTGGGAATTAAAAAAATGAAAATATGTAAATGTTTCTTTATTATAAATATATTCCCAAATACCTTTCATTAGTTGTAATGGCTTGTTTTGGTCTAGGGAGCAATCATCAGGGAAAATAAAATGGCCCCCATCTATAAGTACACACAAAACCTGTCCTAATCACGCAGGAAACAGGTTACTTCAGAACACTGAGCTAACAAGAGCTGCCTCATCCTCTTCTCTTCCTTGTTAGGGGATAATGATCCTGAATACAGCTGGCAAGAACTTTAGCTGAATCTCTGTACGAATGGAGTTCATGAGGAGACCTGAAGTACAGAGAGGAGGGTGAGGTGTGTCTAATGAGCAGCAACACTTGTATGCAGTCTCCATTACCACAGACTGTACTTCATGTCACCTCATGACCTCCATTCCCACAGAGATTGAGCTTCTCAGATCTTCTCAGCTGTATTCAGGATCATAATCCCTGACAAGCAGAGCAGAGAGGAGGATGAGGTAGCTCTTCATCTCAGTTTTGTGAAATAACTTGTCCTTTTGTATGATTATGACAGGTTTTGTGTGTACTAATAGGATGGAGGCCATTTTATTTCCCATGATGATTGCTCCCTAGACAAAATAAGCCATTATAACTAATGAAAGGAATTTGGAAATATGTTTATAATAAAGTAATATTTAAGTATTTCCATTTTCTTAATTCCCAGAGAATCCCTTTAACAGGGGATCCAGGGCTCCTCTTCTGCCATTCAAGATGGTCACACAGCTTCTCAGACTACAGTTAGGTCAGTACTCTTTGCCCGCCGGTGCCATGCTGCCCCGCATCCTCTGCAAGCTGTTGTCTCCATTGCTCCAGTCTCTGTTCCCTTAGGACACATGCGTGCTGACTTGTACCCTCTGGTACTTCAGTGATTCTCTTGCCGTTATCCAGTCTGTGTTCCTGCCGTGTACTTCTTGCTCCCAGCTTTAGTTCAAGCCCATGTTTTAGTTTTCCTAGTCTGTCTTCCCTGTCTGTGCTACAGTCTTGGTTCCTGTTTGCGTTGTTCATTGCTTCCGCCACTACCCGCCCACAAGTTCTCCTAGTGTCTCCAATTATGTGTTGCCATTATCTGAAGTTCTAGTATTAGAGACTGTCCAGACTGCCTTCTGCGATGGTGGTGTGGTTTTCCTGTGTCGCAGCCATCTAGACAAGTTTCTGACATTCAAGTTCTGCCAGAAACCACATAATCTGTATGTGACTGTTTCAGACTGTACCCTGGTTTTGATGTGTTTTCTGTGCTTAGAGCTTCTAGTGCTTGCACCAGAGTCCCTGGCCCCAGTGGGTCAGCAAGCGAACTATATTGGGAGCGCCGAATAAACACCCTTACGGTTTAGCCCAAAGCCAAATCAAGCTTGTTGGCACAGTGGATCCACATTCTGTGAATTGGTAGCCCAAGATACTTCCTGCTGCCCTCAGATTTGCCAATTATTGTCATGTGAGCAGTTCTGACCAATCCAAGAGCAGTGCTGGACAATCAGGAAGTGTCTTGGGTTACCAATGTACCATGTTGACGGTACTACTATCTTATAACGCAACAAAGAGGGACACATTGGCAATTTTCCCACACTAGAGCACGCCCTTAACTCTTACCAAAACCGAACTATACGCCTAATCCACCCAGTCCCCTTAATGCCGCGCACATAGTAATTATTCCCCCTTCATGCCACTGCACAGTATTTATGCCCACAGTAATATTCCCAGCTGTGCCCCCTAGTAATATGCCCAGCTGTGCCCCCATTAATGTGCCGCAGCTGTGTCCCGAGTAATATGCCCACATTGTACCCCAGTAATATGCCCACATTGTGCCCACAGTAATATGCCCACACTTTCCCCCCGTCATAGTGCTCAGCTGTGCCCCCGAGTAATATGCCTAAATTGTGCCCCCCGGTAATATGCCTACATTGTGCCTCCAGTAATATGCCCCATTGTGCCCCTCACAGAAAGTAAAAAAAATAAACACCACATACTTACCTTCTTCCTAGCAGCATCAGCAGCAGGACATTGGCTGCGCTGGTCTGTGGAGGGGGCGGAGCCTAGGCTGACTGCTGGCCAGCCCCGACCCCCGCCAGACAGAAGTGAAGAGAGCCAGCAGAGAGGAGGAATAATGAAGCAGGTAGGTGATGCCGGCTCTCTGCTTCATTATGGCAACTGTCTCTGCGTCCTACGAATGCAGAGACAGCTGTCAGAAAGAGGACATACCTCCCTTGTACCGGGACAGCGGGAAAGCCACTGTAATTCGGGACTGTGCCGCTGGATCCGGGACGGTTGGGAGGTATGCCATCTTCAATGACGGAAGAGGAGCTCGGGAATTGTCGAATCAACAGTTAAAAAGATGAAAAGGAGGGCACCAGGTAAATGTTCGGTTTGTTCCCCAGTTAATGTGAATTTTGAAAGCTATAATGAGAACCATATTATCAAATGGTGCCCATTATGGGTATATAAAGGCCCTTACCTGGTACATATTATAATAGTGTCCCTTCTTTTGCATTTTAAGTGGTACAAGTGAAAATATTCTGCCAAAAAAAAACCTTTAATGAGAATAAACATGAACAAAGATAAACTGTATAAAAGCATAAGTATACAAATCAAATAGGGTAAAAATAAAATATAGTATTAGAATGCACACAAGCATCTTCCATGGAGGCCTATACATAAGGAATGAAGAACTCTAATATTATTTCAGTTGTCCATAATAGTTTAGATTGGTACGCTGACAAGAGAAATCTAGGAGGACCATATTTTCTCACATAGCACAAGCCTGTATAAACATATAGCTGTTAGTTTTTCTCACAGATCATTATTTTATTCACCCTTCCTACTACCAGATCAAACACAAGGCTTGGCTTTTTCCATTGCTGCACTAAATGAATATAAGAGTTTAAAGGGGTTGTGCCACTACTATAAATGTATGCCGCCCAACAGATGTCACTGTAGCGTGTGGCAAATCAATTTTGATATTTAGTTGCTGTAAGTTACGTTCTGCATGGAAGCCTTGTAATGTAGGATGCACAAGTGTCATTGGTAAGAACAAGGGGTGTGGTTAGTGTCACATGTCCTGCTGATGTCAGGATACATCTCACTCCTTTAGGCATGATAGGACAGCAGTCACATGACAACGTGCAAAATTATTCGGGCCCCTTGCATTAATACTTTGTTGCGCCACCTTTTGCTGCGATTACAGCTGCAAGTCGCTTGGGGTATGTCTCTATCAGTTTTGCACATCTAGAGACTGAAATTCTTGCCCGTTCTTCCTTGCAAAACAGCTCGAGCTCTTTGAGGTTGGATGGAGAGCGTTTGTGAACAGCAGTTTTCAGCTCTTTCCACATATTCTCAATTGGATTCAGGTCTGGACTTTGACTTGGCCATTCTAAGACCTGGATACATTTATTTTTGAACCATTCCATTGTAGATTTTGCTTTATATTTGGGATCATTGTCTTGTTGGAAGATAAATCTCCATCCTAGTCTCAGGTCTTTTGCAGACTCCAACAGGTTTTCATCCAGAATGGTCCTGTATTTGGCTCCATCCATCTTCCCATCAATTTTAACCATCTTCCCTGTCCATGCTGATGAAAAGCAGGCCCAAACCATGATGCTGCCACCACCATGTTTGACAGCGGGTATGGTGTGTTCAGGGTGATGAGCTGTGTTGCTTTTACGCCAAACATATCGTTTAGCATTGTTTCCAAAAAGTTGGATTTTGGTTTCATCTGACCAGAGCACCTTCTTCCACATGTTTGGTGTGTCTCCCAGGTGGCTTGTGGCAAACTGTAAACAAGACTTTTTATGGATATCTTTGAGAAATGGCTTTCTTCTTGCTACTCTTCCATAAAGGCCAGATTTGTGAAGTGTTGGACTGATTGTTGTCCTATGGACAGACTCTCCCACCTCAGCTGTAGATCTCTGCAGTTCATCCAGAGTGATCATGGGCCTCTTGGCTGCATCTCTCATCAGTCTTCTCCTTGTTTGAGATGAAAGTTTAGAGGGACGGCCGGGTCTTGGTAGATTTGCAGTGGTCTGATACTCCTTCCATTTCAATATGATCGCTTGCACAGTGCTCCTTGGGATGTTTAAAGCTTGGGAAATCTTTTGGTATCCAAATCCAGGCTTTAAACTTCTCCACAACAGTATCACGGACCTGCCTGGTGTGTTCCTTGGTCTTCATGATGCAGAACCCTGAGACTATCACAGAGCAGGTGCATTTATATGGAGACTTGATTACACACAGGTGGATTCTATTTATCTTCATCAGTCATTTAGGACAACATTGGATCATTCAGAGATCCTCAATGAACTTCTGGAGTGAGTTTTCTGAACTGAAAGTAAATGGGACGAATAATTTTACACGCCCCACTTTTCAGTTTTATTATTACAAAAAAAGTTTAAATGATCCAATAAATTTCGTTCCACTTCACAATTGTTGTTGATTTTTCACCAAAAATTTAAAATGTTATATCTTTTTGTTTGAAGCCTGAAATGTGGCAAAAGGTTGAAAAGTTCCAGGGGGCCGAATACTTTCGCAAGGCACTGTGTGTATATATATATATATATATATATAATATATATATATATAGTATTAGCAGGATACTGGCACAGGGAGAGGCTGAAGACTGTGCCCAGTGCGGCAATGAGTTTGTCACAGGTAGTAGACTCCAGCTAACCGCAGGGAGGGGCAGGGATGACTAATTGCCAATAGTCTTACATCATACTACAGGAAATAGGCAGCAAGCAGCTTACTACATGCATTACTTCTTAATTCTACTAGTGAAATAAACTGCACTGTTACTGTATACAACACCAATATAACCTACTTCTCCATTCATATCAGTGGAGTGACCACACAATCACTTTCCATCAAGAACATTAATTGTCTCCACTCAGTCAATAATTTGTGGGGATCCCAGCAATGTAAC
>ONZH01017516.1:0-26506 GCA_900303285.1 Rhinella marina
AGCTATATGCCCAGACCATGGTAGCGCCAGCATCAAATCGCAGTGGCCTCATGGGTCCCCGGGTTTCGCTTAACAGGAACTTGGTTTGCATTACCCCCCATAGGGAGTTGTGACCTTTTCCCAGGCTCCTTAGGTCGGGCGGGGGGCTGGCGTGACTCCCTCACATTAGCAGAGCCCTGTACCAAGTCCTGGGTCGCCATATACTACTCGACCAGGCTAACCAACTGGTCAAGGTTGCCTGGGTCTCCTTGACCCACCCAGCGCTGAATAACGACCGGTAGAGTGTGTACAAACCGGTCAATTACCACCCTCTGAATCATTTGGGCGGGGTTCAAAGTCTCAGTCTGGAGCCACTTCACCAGGTGCAACAAATCATATGCCTGAGACCTAGCAGGTCGGGACTCTGAAAACACCCACTGGTACACCCTTTGTGCCCGCACATAAGTGTTGACCCCCATCCGAGCCAAAACCTCACCTTTGAGTTTCTTAAAGTCCTGTGCGTCCTCACGGCTAAGGTCAAACTAGGCTTTCTGGGCATCTCCTACCAGGAACAGTGCCACCACTTCAGCCCACTGGTTGGATGGCAGGTTCTCCTGCTCAGTGGTTCTCTCAAATACCATAAGGAAGGCCTCCCCGTTGTCATCTGGACTCATTTTCCTTAGAGCTGACCAGACTTTATCCTGGGCTGCAGACGGAAACGTGGTCAATGCTGGTGGGGTCACTTGCTGAGACAAATGCAGGGTCTCTTGTAGGGCTGCAATCTGTTGAATCAACCGGTTGTTAGTCTGTTGCTGTTGAGCATTCGCTGCTTGCAGTTGGGCACTGCACTTGGCCTGTCGGGCATTCGCTTGGACCAGCTGCTGTAACACAGCCTCAATCTTGTCCTTTGTCTTAGGGAGAAACTTGGCCGGCTTTATCCAGGACATGCACAATTGTGTTTGCCTCACTGGTCTACTGCCTGCATCCCCCACTAAATGTAAGGAATCATACTCACTTGTCCAGTGTAAAGAGGCAGGGACACCACAAAGTTCAGCAAAGTCCTGTTTATTCGGCTTCCACTTCAATACAGCCAAATGCTCCGGATCGCAGCCGGGACAATTAAACACAGCACACACACAGTCAGTGTTACCTCACACTGGCTGCCTCCTTCCCCAGACTGAGACACACCCAAGTCCAGAAGCAGGATTAAATACTGTAGAAATGCCGGACATGAGCATAGCTATAATCCTGAACTGGAGCATGGGGAACAGGCACCCACCCAGCACATTGCCTGTTCCCAGTAAAAACCAGACCCGGACTAGCTGGAAGCAGCTACTCTAACTATTAAGGTGTCCACTGACTACCTTAGAGAACACAGAGTTGCTGGCCTTTACCCCACCATGGCTGGGCATCTTGGTGGCACGCTCCTGATGAACCCATAACTCCTACTCAGAATGAATCCTACAGCATTCTGGGTGACACATATCTTCCCTCAAATATGGCACCTGCCAGTGCCTCACAATATATATATATATATATATATATATATATATATATATATATATATAGTACAGACCAAAAGTTTGGACACACCTTCTCATTCAAAGAGTTTTCTGTATTTTCATGACTATGAAAATTGTAGATTCACACTGAAGGCATCCAAACTATAAATGGAATTATGTCGAATTATATACTTAACAAAAAAGTGTGAAACAACTGAAATATGTGTTATATTCTAGGTTCTTCAAAGTAGCCACCTTTTGCTTTGATTACTGCTTTGCACACTCTTGGTATTCTCTTGATGAGCTTCAAGAGGTAGTCACCGGAAATGGTATTCCAACAGTCTTGAAGGAGTTCCCAAAGATGCTTAGCACTTGTTGGCCCTTTTGCCTTCACTGTGCGGTCCAGCTCACCCCAAACCATCTCGATTGGGTTCAGGTCTGGTGACTGTGGAGGCCAGGTCATCTGACGTAGCACCCCATCACTCTCCTTCTTGGTCAAATAGCCCTTACACAGCCTGGAGGTGTATTTGGGGTCATTGTCCTGTTGATAAATAAATGATGGTCCAACTAAACGCAAACCGGATGGAATAGCATGCCGCTGTGTGCACACAGTCTCCTCTTAACAGTTGTTGTAGAGATGTGTCTGCTGCTAGAACTCTGTTTGGCATTGACTTGGTCTCTAATCTGAGCTGCTGCTAACCTGCGATTTCTGAGGCTGGTGACTCGGATGAACTTATCCTCCGCAGCAGAGGTGACTCTTGGTCTTCCTTTCCTGGGGCGGTTCTCATGTGAGACAGTTTCTTTGTAGCGCTTGATGGTTTTTGCGACTGCACTTGGGGACACTTTCAAAGTTTTTCCAATTTTTCGGACTGACTGACCTTCATTTCTTAAAGTAATGATGGCCACTCGTTTTTCTTTACTTAGCTGCTTTTTTCTTACCATAATACAAATTCTAACAGTCTATTCAGTAGGACTATCAGCTGTGTATCCACCTGACTTCTGCCCAACACAACTCATGGTCCCAACCCCATTTATAAGGCAAGAAATACCACTTATTAAACCTGACAGGGCACACCTATGAAGTGAAAACCATTTCAGGTGACTATCTCTTGAAGCTCATCAAGCGAATGCCAAGAGTGTGCAAAGCAGTAATCAAAGCAAAAGGTGGCTACTTTGAATAACCTAGAATATAAGACATATTTTCAGTTGTTTCACACTTTTTTGTTAAGTATTTAATTTCACATGTGTTAATTCATAGCTTTGATGCCTTCAGTGTGAATCTACAATTTTCATACTCATCAAAATACAGAAAACTCTTTGAATGAGAAGGTGTGTCCAAACTTTTGATCTGTACTGTATATATATAATGACCAGTAGCTGGGACCCACAGGTCAAACCAGAGATAATGTGGAGTCTCTATGTCAACAAAGGGATGGCAGCCACTAACCACTAGGGTGTTATTTACCACTTTTACAGGAGACAGGACAGAACGCATCAAGAGAGAAACTGAACCACTACCTACAGGATTAGCTAATATGGTTGACGGCTGACTCACTGAGTCAGACAACAGGTAACGCTTCAATAGCTCAAGTTACAGTAAGAACTGCAGTTTGTGTGAACTGAGTCCAATAGCAGACATGGTAGTGAGAAGTGGTATTGCTAATAAATCTGGAGTAAAGGCAGCTGATGATGATGAATGTCAGAGACAGAAGCTGAAGCGTGTTCAGAGACAAGCCAGAGGTAAGAATCTGGTATCAGATAGCAAAGTGGTAGAGAGGATCAGACAGGCTCATTGTCAGACAGGTTCATTAGTCGATGTAGGTAGTAGGCAAACAGAGTGGTCAAACAGGATTGATCAAACACAGGAGATCAGAACAGAACACCTTTACTTTTACTATTAGTAACTCAATGCTAAGGCAACTTCTGGAAGAAGAAGTTGCTATGTAACCTTGTAACCCAGTGTTATGCCTTCTCAGGAATATTTCTATTTAGTTTAGCTAACAGCTCCACCTGTTGACATGTTCTTGTATTGCAGCCTCATTTATTTCTGTGCAGACTAACCTTTTCCTTTTCAGGCGTCCGTAGCTTCCCATCATTCCTTGTTTAGCCCGCCCCCCTTCCTCTTCAGCATCCATCTTTCCACATGCAAGGCAGTCAGATTAATGCAGGGGTCACCAAACTACGGGCCACATGCGCCCCCTAGAGGCCATTTATCTGTGCCCCGCTGCACTTCTGTCTTTTCCTGGTGGATAAAATAAAAAACTCTCTTACCTCTCCTGCGCCGCAGCTCCGCTTCGGGTTTGGCGCTCCTCTGTCTTCTCTACCCGCACTGCACTTTCCTGACCGCATACAGTGTCAGGACGTTATGCGCGCTCTGTGACCTGACGCTGCATGCAGTCAGATGACAGTGCAGAGTGGGTAGAGAAGACAGAGGAGCGCTAGACCTGGAGCTGAGCTGCGGCACAGGAGAGGTAAGAGAGTTTTTTATTTTATTCTGATGGGGGCAGAGTGTGCTGATCTGAGGTCTGATGGGGCAGAGTAGGCTGATCTGAGGTCTGATGGGGGCACAGTGGGCTAATCTGAGGTCTGATGGGGCATAATGGGCTGATCTGAGGTCTGATGGGGGCACAATGGGCTGATCTGAGGTCTGATGGGAGCACAATGGGCTGATCTGAGGTATGATGGGGCACAGTGGGCTGATCTGAGGTCTGATAGGGGCATAATGGGCTGATCTGATATCTGATGGGGCACAATGGGCTGATCTGAGGTCTGATGGGAGCACAATGGGCTGATCTGAGGTCTGATGGGGAACAGTGGGCTGATCTGAGGTCTGATAGGGGCATCATGGGCTGATCTGAGGTCTGATAGGGGTATAATGGGCTGATCTGATATCTGATGGGGCACAATGGACTGATCTGAGGTCTGATGGGGCACAATGGGCTGATCTGAGGTCTGATGGGGACACAGTGGGCTGATCTAAGGTCTGATGGGGGCACAATGTTTTTTTTAACTTTAAAATAAGATATGTGCAGTGTGTATAGGGATTTGTGCATAGTTTTTTTTATAGTCCGGCACTCCAACGGTCTGAGGGATAGGGAACTGGTCCCCTGTGTAAAAAGTTTGGGGACCCCTGCACTAATGCCTCTAAATAAGTTAGTTTTCCTGTTGTTTTCCTTATCATAGCACAGTTAGTGAGCGATTATAATTGGTAGTATTATTAGTAGTTAGTTTAGGTAGGCACACTCTTTATTGGGATCGCATACAAGAGATACAAAAAATGGTGACTGTATATAAAACCCTTTATTAGTAATACAATAAAAAATGGAAAAAATAGCTGTTGGTATACCCCGCGTTATGAGTGCCTCTATTTTTGCAATTATAAAAAAGAAAGTAAAGTAAAAAGGTTGAAAACACATGCCCATAAAATACATAAAAAACACAATTATTATAGTACAAATACACATATAAAGGAAGTCCTTTAGTGCCAATAAAAATGCAAAAGAAGTTCTTTGGCTGCGCTCACCAGCAATTGGTGTTGTGATAGGACAGTCTCTCCATTAATCAGTAGCAGCAATTATAGTAGCAAATGCTATCTCTAGTACCCAGTGGCAGATAGTGGTGCGGATTCTTATAGCTGCACATATGGGTTCAATCACCATTACAGGAGATAGAAGATGTTATTGACCGTGATAATTCATTTAAATTACTCCATAAGTGAAAATACTCGCAGTGAGATCAAATTATATTTTAACAGTATCATATGCGCTGTATAATCCAGTTATACTGGGTATGTTACCCCGTCTTGGCTGGCCACTCCTTTCTGTTCCGATGGAATGTGTTTGACCGTGCACGTCTGCAGTGCGCGCTCTTTTGTCAGCGTCCCACGTGGTCGCTATTCAAACAAATTGGCGGAGGTTCCGTACTTGTTTCTATTGCACTTCCAATGCGCTGCTGTGCTGTGTATCGGCTTGATGTAGCCTTTAATTCCCAATTCCCTTTGGGTTCAGTTATTAGTATTGGGTAATTTATTCAGTCTCTCAGCGTCCTTTTCAATAGGATTCTTTTTTAATAGGATTTCCCTCGGACCAGACCTAGTTTATAGCAACCAACAATCCCAAAGGCATTTCCATTTATTGGAGAATAAATATGTATATAAGAATAAAAAGAATAAAAATATATATAAAAATATATAAAAATATATAAACATTTATATATGTACGTATGCGGCTGTGTTGAGACTGGAGATATGTTTATAACTGGATGTACCATGGTGACAATAGTTATAGTATGAGGATTTGCTAAATATGTTTTTGTGTTATCTTATTTTGTCTTCTTTGTTCATGTCTTTTCTGTTGTAGGTTTGATTGCCGGTATAGGGGTTAGGACCTCATAGGGAGAGGAGATCGAGGTGCTGGCACTCACCCCCCCATCAACCTGTGATTCACAGAAATCCGAACAATTCTAGCTCCGCATTTAGACCACCTGGTATCAATGAATTAAATTCAAAAATTCTCCGGGATTCAATTCTGGACATATTGTGGATATGGTTGCCCCCCCTCCAATATTTGGGGATTCTTTCTATGGCAGTAAAGGTAAGTAGTGTCGGATCTTTATTGTGATGTAAAATGTTGAGAAAGGGTATGTTGCTCATATCCATTTTTAATATTCTTTACATGTTCCGCTACCCTCTTTTTTAGCGTGCGTTTAGTCCTACCCACATACTGCTTCTTACAGGGGCATTGAATTATGTAAATGACATCTGTAGAATTGCAGGTAAGAAATTCCTTAATCTCGAATATGTAATCACTGGTGGTAGATTTAATTTCTAAGGTTTTCGTTGGGAATTCTGTTATTTTGCAATTAATGCAACTTCCGCATCTATAAAAGCCCTTCATCCTCAACCAACTACCCGTGTCCTGTGTATTGTCTTTCTTTTTGATGGAGGGGGCTAGTTTTAGACCCAAATTTGGTGCCTTCGTATATGCTATTGATGGTGTCTCTGATATTATAGGTCCAATTATTTTGTCCCCTTTTAAGTGATGTCAATGTTTTTTCACTATTTGTTCTATTCTCTTGTATTGTGTTTTATATGGTAGGATTATCCTTATCGGCTGTTCTTTATTTTCTAGGGGTCCTTTTGTATTTCTCTGAAAAAATGATTCCTGTCCATTTCTCTTACTTTATCCAGGGAAGATTCAATTAAGATATTTTTGGATACTGGTTTCTGGTACGTACTGAATACTAATTTTTAGTTCCAAATATTTATGTATAAATCTAAAAAGTCAATGTGATCTTGGCCAATATGTGTTGTGAATGTCAAGTTATACATATTGGTGTTCATAATCTCTAAGAAATTGTCCAATTCCTCTTTAGTATCTTGACAGATAAAAACGATATCATCGATATATCTTCGCCATAGGGCCAGACTTACCCCCAGTTTGAGTTGGATGAATTCTTTCTCCCACTGTGCCATAAAAATATTTGCATAACTGGGGGCAAATCCGGTCCCCATGGCGGTTCCACGTTGTTGGAGAAAAACGTCTGAGTCGTACCAAAAGTAATTATATGTTAGGATAAAATTGATTCCTTGTGTAATGAAATCTACCTGTTTGTTGTGTAGGGTCCCACTATCCTCAAGATACTGCTTTACTGCTTTTACTCCCTAGTCATGATCTATGATGGTATACAGGGAGTTCACATCCATGGTCCCCAGATACCAATTAGATTGAAATTGTGTCTCTTCGAGTATGGTTATAATATCAGTACTATCTTTAATATATGATGGCATAGTTTTAACTAGTGATTGCAATATCCTATTGATGTATTGTGATAGGTTCGAAGTGATGGACCCTATCCCTGATACTATTGGTCTCCCTGGTGGTTTGTTCGGATTTTTGTGGACCTTTGGCTGACAATAAAAGACCGGCAATCTTTTTGATGTATTAATAATATAACAGAATTCTCTTTCCAAAAGTATTCGTTATTTATATCGTGTTGCGCAGTATTCTATTAGTTCTTTGTCGTAGTCTTCTGTGGGATCATATCTCAATTTCTTATATGTTATTTCATCAGTTAATTGTTTAATGCATTCGTCTTTGTAATCCTTCATGTTTTGGACTACTACTGCACCTCTTTTGTCGGCTGGTCTGATAATTATGTTTTCTTGAGTTTGTAATTCTTTGATTGCTCTTATTGCTTGTATAGGTAACATAGTAACATAACATAGTAACATAGTTTATACGGCCAAAAAAAGACATCTGTCCATCCAGTTCGGCCTCTTTTCCTACAAGTTGATCCAGAGGAAGGCAAAAACCCCTGTGAGGTAGAAGGCAATTTTCCCCACTTTAGGGGAAAAAAATTCCTTCCCGACTCCAGTCAGGCAATCAGAATAACTCCCTGGATCAACGACCCCTCTCTAGTAACTATAACCTGTAATATTATTACCCTCCAGAAATACATCCAGGCCCCTCTTGAACTCTTATAGTGAACTTACCATCACCCCCTCCTCAGGCAGAGAGTTCCATAGTCTCACTGCTCTTACCATAAAGAATCCTCTTCTATGTTTGTGTACAAACCTTCTTTCCTCCAGGCGCAGAGGATGTTCACTTGTCACAGTCACAGTCCTGGTGATAAATAGATGATGGGAGAGATCTCTGTACTGACCCCTGATATATTTATACATAGTTATTAGATCTCCCCTCAGTCGTCTTTTTTCTAAAGTGAATAACCCTAATTTTGATAATCTTTCTGGGTCCTGTAGTCCACCCATTCCAGTTATGACTTTAGTTGCCCTCCTCTGAACCCTCTCCAGCTCTGCTTGTCTGCCTTGTTCACAGGAGCCCAGAAGTGTACACAGTCCTCCATGTGTGGTCTGACTAGTGATTTGTAAAGTGGCAGGACTATGTTCTCATCACGGGCATCTATGCCTCTTTTGATGCAACCCATTATCTTATTGGCCTTGGCATCAGCTGTCTGGCACTGGCTTCTACAGCTTAGTTTGCTGTTCACTAAAATTCCTAGGTCCTTTTCCATGTCAGAGTTACCCAATATTTTACCATTTAGTATGTACTGGTGTATGTACCAGAAAAGTTCCAGGGGGCCGAATACTCTCACAAGGCACTGTATATAAGATACAGAAACGTTTTAAGGCATACGCTGCGCAGGTGGTGTTTAGGTCAGGCAACCTTGCGCAATATTTGCCCACCCAAAAAATATATATATTGCAGCCAGATATAACAATAGCTCTTACAAGGGCTTTTGGGTCTTTTAAACAGTAAAACTAGCCCTGCCTAGCCAAATCCTATTCCTACACTATCTGTCCCTCCTTGCACAAACGTTATACAGCAGATGCAGCGCAGGTAATGTTGCCTTGATTAGCGTTAGAAAAAAATACACTGGACTTCAGGTATATAGGATACAGAAACGTTATAATGCACACACAGCGCAGGTAATGTCTCCTTGATTAGCTGCAGGAAAAATGGCACCGGATGTCAGGTATATAGGACACAGAAACATTATAATGCACACGCTGTGCAGGTGGTGTTAAGGTCCGGCATACTTGCGTTATTTTTGCCCCAAAAGAAAAATATATATATTGCAGCCAGATAAAACAATAGTCCTCAAAAGGACTTTTGGGTCTTTTAAACACAACAACTAGCCCTGCCTAGCCAAATCCTATCGCTACACTATCTGTCCCTCCTTGTGCAAACGTTATACAGCAGACGCAGCGCAGGTAATGTCGCCTTGATTAACTGCAGAAAAAATGACACCCGATGTCAGGTATATAGGATACAGAAAAGTTATAATGCACACGCTGTGCACCTGCACCTGTAAGGAGAAACGGCGTTGGGAGGGGGCCGCGGTGAGACCTGCCTGTGACATTTGAGGTAATTAATGATTTTGCTACTGACGATTTCCATACCTGCCACCACCACACATAACTTACTTCTTGGAGGCAATGGCCCATGTGACAATCGATAGGTTGGTGGTTCTAGGTTGGTACATGGTTCTAAGCTGGTATACAGAGGTGTATCCACATCTGCAATCACCATTATATATGAATGATTTCAATTTGGATTGTGAGGTTGGCTGCACCTCACCCAAATGTGGTTGTAGGTGCACCGACTGTGGTGATACACCCAATCACTAAGAACAGAAAATTAATATAATATTAGATCAGTCGGGCACTCAAATCTGGAGTGTTAGTTAAATTTTTAATATTGATACTTCTTCAAATTATCATATAAAATCCGAATAAAAATGATAAAATAACATAAGGTGACATAAAACGTTAAAACAACACGAATTATATAGATCTTCTGATATGAGTAGGGTATTATATCGTCCAATGTTTACTGCGCAATATAGGCATATATTTTCACCTTCATTTAGCCCACATCGTGCTTCCCAAATGTTATAATATCAGAAATGATGAGTATTGAGTGCTACTGATATAGAGATAGCCAATTTGGTATAGCTATCTTATTACAGAGAAGGTCAGCCGTATTGTTACAGAAAAAATTCAACCTCTCCTTAGGGAACACTATGTAGGCTATTAATTTCTGTTTGATAAATGTCCCACTTCTTAGGAAGACAATCTTTTCTTGTTATAAAGAGTTCTGTTCACTGGTGGCGTCCCACCTAAAGATAATTAAAAACAAACTTACCCCTAGTAGCGCTACTGTGTAAGGGGTACCTGAACGGTGCTTCCGCTTTTCCTGCGGTATTTTCAGTCAAGGATTGCCGATAGGTGGTTGTGCTGCGGTCGGCTTTCCACGTGTGTGGTTTAGGTGTATTCCCTCGCAGTCTACGTCGGCATCCGCTCTGTGCGTTCTTATGCTCCCGTATATTCTCTCGAGATTGCGGCTAAAGTATGCCGCGGCAACTTCAAAGTTGAAACTTGGGATCACGATCCTCCTTATTTCTTTCTTTCTCGGCTGCAATTTTAGTAGGTATTAGGTATGGACACCAGACGCGTTTCGAGGTTATCACAACCTCTTCATCAGTGGCTTTAATTTCATCTATACTTTGCCTACTTTTATAAGTATTCTCAGCCGTCTAGAAACTCCGACATGGATTGTCTTTCTGTGTGGATTACTTAGTTCTCCTAGAGCATTGGGGTCAAATAGAAAGTCCATTGCACATTTTGTTACATGCGTGGGATTTTCCATTTTTAAAACAGAAGAAATGTAAAACAATTATGTATTTATGTTTCAAGCAGATATACATACATCCTACAGGTAAATAAATACATTAAATAAAAGATAATAGAGAAAAAACGCACATGCGGTTTTTTATAATTTTTATGCATTTTTTTTGTTATATCTTGCTCAACCTTATACTCATTATATTATATATCTCTTTTTTTCTTTTTTAGGTTCTTTATAGAAACATAAGGATACCCATATCTCTTTTGGTGGTAAGTATATATGTATATTATCATTATGTATATGTATGTATGATATGGATGAGACAAAAAGAATAAATGAAATGGTATACATACATTTTCAAAGATATGTGCATTGAAATAAAAGGTACTAAAGAAAAGACGCATAAGCAGTTTTGCTATGTTTTCCATGTGTTTTTTAGGGTTTTTCGTGTGTTTTTGGGGTTCTTATGCATTTTTGTTATTCCTTACTCGGTCTTCTATTAGTTATATTGTATATCTCTTTTTTCTTTCTAAGTTCCTTATATTGGATCTGAGGGTATTTGTATATCCCTTTGTTGGTAAGTATATGTATATAGAGCTATTTAGTAATGTCCCTATGTGTAGACATGTATAATATGGATGAAACAGACAAAATAAGTAAAATAAGTAAAGTACTATAATGAGTACATGAAGTAACTAGGAGGGTCCCCCCCGAGGGGAGATCGGTGTGCTGGTAACAGACAACAGCCGGACGCCGATGTCCCATTGGAAGGGGACCCCCCAAATCAGATTGTTAAAGGAACCCAAAAATTTCGAAGTCCGCATTTAGACCACCTGGGATCAGAGTGTCAAAGTCGAAAATACGTCTTGATTCCGATCTCGACATTCGAGCAACGTGGTCTCCCCCTCTCCAGTGTGTCTCTATTTTTTTAATCGCTATGAATTTTATGCCCGTAGGGTCCTGGTTATGATGATATTTGAAATGTTTGGACAGGCTGTGTTTTTCATACCCAATTTTTATATTATTAATATGCTCAGAAATTCTCTTTTTTAAGGTACGTTTCGTCCTTCCCACATATTGTTTGTGGCATGGGTATTCTATAATGTAGATTACTTTATTGGTATTACATGTGAGGAAATCGTTTATTTCTAATCTAAATGAGTTGTTTGTGGATACAACCACCGATGTCTTTTTTTGAAATTTTGTGGTTTTGCAGTTGGCACATTTTTCGCACCTAAAGAATCCTTTTATTTTTGCCCAATTATGTATAGAGTTCTTTTTTGTTTTGTGTCTTACTGTAGGTGCAATTTTAATGGCTAGATTTGGAGCCCTTGTGTATGTGATACTTGGTTTTGGTGGTAGTATTGGGCCTATAATTTTGTCTTGCGACAAATGGTGCCAATGTTTGTGTATAATCTTTTCCATTAATTTATACTGTTCATTAAAGGGTAATATTATTCTGATCTTATTATCTTCCTGTTCTCGGTCACTTGTTCTTTGTTCCACGAAAAATGTCTTTCTATCCAGATTTCTGACTTGGGATAGGGCTTGATCTACAACTATCTGTGGATATTTTTTCTCTATAAATAGTTTTTCCATATTTTTTGCTTCCTCTTCAAAATCATCTACATTTGTACAATTTCTTTTTATACGTCTGAATTGTCCTTTAGGGATATTGTTTAGCCATTTTGGCAGGTGGCAACTTGAATGTAAAATATAGCTATTTTTAGCCACTTGTTTTTGGAAAGTTTTGCATACTAGTTGGTTTTCTTTTGCTATTATTAATAAGTCTAAAAATTCAACCTGTTTGGGATTAATGTTTGAGGTGAACTTTAGATTGTATTCATTGATATTAAGTTCTTGAATGAATGTTTCCAATTCTTTTTCCGATTTTTGCCATATAAAAAATATATCATCGATATATATCTTCGCCAGAGCACCAGGTCCTCCCCCAGTCTGGGTTGGATGGTTTTGGCTTCCCAGTCTGCCATAAATAAATTAGCATAACTGGGGGCGAACCTGGTGCCCATGGCGGTACCACATAACTGTAGGTAAAAATCTTCCTTGTACATGAAATAGTTATGTGACAATATAAAGTCCACTCCTTCAGCAATAAACTGTATTTGAGCTTGTTGTAATTTACCTTTCTTTTGTAACTGTGCTTTCAATGCTCCAATCCCTTGTTGGTGATTTATTACCGTATATAGAGATCCCACATCCAGCGTTCCCATTATCCAATGGGGTTGGTATTTTAAATTTTCTATCACCTTAATAATTTGGGTCGTATCTTTGATGTATGAAGGAGTGTCTTGTACAACTGGCTGGAGGATTTTATCTATATACTGTGATAGATTGGTTGTTAGAGAACCTATGCCCGATATGATAGGGCGACCTGGGGGATTTTGAATGCATTTATGGATTTTTGGGACACAATAAAAAAGAGGTAGTCTTTTTAAAGTGTTAGTAATGAACTCATATTCCTTTTTTAGTAAAATTCCTTGATCCAATCCTTTGTTACAATATTCTTTTAATTGTGACTCATATATTTCAACCGGATTTCCTTGCAGTTTTTTATATGTTTCTGAGTCATTTAATTGTCTCATACATTCTGTGTCATATTGTTCCTCATTCATAACTACCACTGCTCCCCCTTTATCCGCCGGGCGGATGATGATATTTTGCTGTCTCTGTAACTGTTTTAAAGCATGGATCTCCTGTGAATTTATGTTGCCCCCTCTTTTAGATTTTTCTTTTATTTTTCGAATGTCTGTAATCACACATTTCCTAAAGGCAATGATATCTTGTCCCATTTCCTGACGTGGGAACCTTTTTGATTTCTGATGTAAATCAGTATGCACATATTGATCCTCATTCTGTTGTCTATTAGTGTTTATTAACTTCTCTTGTTAACGGATTTTTGATGTAGTACTTTTTCAAACATAATTTACGTATAAATTTCTCCACACCTATTAACATATCAAACTAATTTAGTTTGTTAGTTGGTGCAAATTTTAAGCCCTTGTTGATTAATGTTCTTTGTGGTTTTGTTAATATTACTGAACTTAAGTTTACTATGTTGTCTATTTCCTCCATATTTTCACTTGTTATCTGTGCTCTCCTTTGTGACCCTTTTCCCCTTCTTGTTTTTTTCTTTCTCTGTCTTGTGACTGTCGTGTGTATTGTTCGTGTCGGTCTTGTGTCCAATTGTGCTGTTGTGGCCTTTGCTGATAGTGATTTTGTGGTCTCCTGTGATTCTGTGTATTGTGTTGATATCTCGGGTATTCCCCGGGATTCTTTTGAGGTGTATGTTTCCAATTGTATGTTTCTTGTGGTATTCTGTGTCTCAAATTGTAATTGTGAGATATTGTTGGTTCTTGTTTTGGTTCTGTTCTTTCTAGTGAGTGATGAACCCTCCGGGTTCGTGTTCGGTGATGAGGTGGAGTCCCATCTAAAAAATAGGGCTGATTCAGTGCTTCATATTTGTTATTGACTTCTACATTGTATCGTATATGTTCCCTATATTTATCAGCCTGTGTATCATTTCCACTATATTTTGATTGTGATGGTGCGTAATCCATTTTTTCTTTGTTGTCAATTTTTTTGGGATATGTTTCTTGTGAGTTATTTTTTAATTTTCTAGTCTTTTTATCTATTATTTCCTGTTCTGTTTTGTCTAGACTTTTACAGATCCTCTCCTGCCACATATTGTATTCACTATTATGAGGGAATTTGTCTACCTTTTCCTTTATTCTGTCCATATCTTTCAATATTTCTTCTATCAATTGTTGTCGTTTTTTTATGATCATGCGTACTAGCATTAAAGATTGTTCATGTAAGAAATCATTCCACATCTTATTAAAGTCCGGATCATTGAGATCTTGGGCGGGTTCTTTAACCAATATCAAACATTTAGGTATTTTATTACAATCTACATATTGGTTTAAAGATTTTACCTCCCATCTCTGTCTTAATAGTTTATGCGACAATGTTTCCAATTTTCTAAATGTTTCTGACATGTTTTTTTCGACTGCATAACTACCTTCCTCAATTGTAGTCTCCATAAACGAGAATGTCTCCAATCTCGATTTTTGGTTCTCAATATGACTCCAGATATCCATATTTGAATGAAGGAGCAAAGCCTCGTGGGTGTGTATAAAGATATAGGTTTCAATTTGGATTGTGAGGTTGGCTGCACCTCACCCAAATGTGGTTGTAGGTGCACCGACTGTGGTGATACACCCAATCACTAAGAACAGAAAATTAATATAATATTAGATCAGTCGGGCACTCAAATCTGGAGTGTTAGTTAAATTTTTAATATTGATACTTCTTCAAATTATCATATAAAATCCGAATAAAAATGATAAAATAACATAAGGTGACATAAAACGTTAAAACAACACGAATTATATAGATCTTCTGATATGAGTAGGGTATTATATCGTCCAATGTTTACTGCGCAATATAGGCATATATTTTCACCTTCATTTAGCCCACATCGTGCTTCCCAAATGTTATAATATCAGAAATGATGAGTATTGAGTGCTACTGATATAGAGATAGCCAATTTGGTATAGCTATCTTATTACAGAGAAGGTCAGCCGTATTGTTACAGAAAAAATTCAACCTCTCCTTAGGGAACACTATGTAGGCTATTAATTTCTGTTTGATAAATGTCCCACTTCTTAGGAAGACAATCTTTTCTTGTTATAAAGAGTTCTGTTCACTGGTGGCGTCCCACCTAAAGATAATTAAAAACAAACTTACCCCTAGTAGCGCTACTGTGTAAGGGGTACCTGAACGGTGCTTCCGCTTTTCCTGCGGTATTTTCAGTCAAGGATTGCCGATAGGTGGTTGTGCTGCGGTCGGCTTTCCACGTGTGTGGTTTAGGTGTATTCCCTCGCAGTCTACGTCGGCATCCGCTCTGTGCGTTCTTATGCTCCCGTATATTCTCTCGAGATTGCGGCTAAAGTATGCCGCGGCAACTTCAAAGTTGAAACTTGGGATCACGATCCTCCTTATTTCTTTCTTTCTCGGCTGCAATTTTAGTAGGTATTAGGTATGGACGCCAGACGCGTTTCGAGGTTATCACAACCTCTTCATCAGTGGCTTTAATTTCATCTATACTTTGCCTACTTTTATAAGTATTCTCAGCCGTCTAGAAACTCCGACATGGATTGTCTTTCTGTGTGGATTACTTAGTTCTCCTAGAGCATTGGGTCAAATAGAAAGTCCATTGCACATTTTGTTACATGCGTGGGATTTTCCATTTTTAAAACAGAAGAAATGTAAAACAATTATGTATTTATGTTTCAAGCAGATATACATACATCCTACAGGTAAATAAATACATTAAATAAAAGATAATAGAGAAAAAACGCACATGCGGTTTTTTATAATTTTTATGCATTTTTTTTGTTATATCTTGCTCAACCTTATACTCATTATATTATATATCTCTTTTTTTCTTTTTTAGGTTCTTTATAGAAACATAAGGATACCCATATCTCTTTTGGTGGTAAGTATATATGTATATTATCATTATGTATATGTATGTATGATATGGATGAGACAAAAAGAATAAATGAAATGGTATACATACATTTTCAAAGATATGTGCATTGAAATAAAAGGTACTAAAGAAAAGACGCATAAGCAGTTTTGCTATGTTTTCCATGTGTTTTTTAGGGTTTTTCGTGTGTTTTTGGGGTTCTTATGCATTTTTGTTATTCCTTACTCGGTCTTCTATTAGTTATATTGTATATCTCTTTTTTCTTTCTAAGTTCCTTATATTGGATCTGAGGGTATTTGTATATCCCTTTGTTGGTAAGTATATGTATATAGAGCTATTTAGTAATGTCCCTATGTGTAGACATGTATAATATGGATGAAACAGACAAAATAAGTAAAATAAGTAAAGTACTATAATGAGTACATGAAGTAACTAGGAAGTCCGCATTTAGACCACCTGGGATCAGAGTGTCAAAGTCGAAAATACGTCTTGATTCCGATCTCGGCACAGAGCGGATGCCGACGTAGACTGCGAGGGAATACACCTAAACCACACACGTGGAAAGCCGACCGCAGCACAACCACCTATCGGGAATCCTTGACTGAAAATACCGCAGGAAAAGCGGAAGCACCGTTCAGGTACCCCTTACACAGTAGCGCTACTAGGGGTAAGTTTGTTTTTAATTATCTTTAGGTGGGACGCCACCAGTGAACAGAACTCTTTATAACAAGAAAAGATTGTCTTCCTAAGAAGTGGGACATTTATCAAACAGAAATTAATAGCCTACATAGTGTTCCCTAAGGAGAGGTTGAATTTTTTCTGTAACAATACGGCTGACCTTCTCTGTAATAAGATAGCTATACCAAATTGGCTATCTCTATATCAGTAGCACTCAATACTCATCATTTCTGATATTATAACATTTGGGAAGCACGATGTGGGCTAAATGAAGGTGAAAATATATGCCTATATTGCACAGTAAACATTGGACGATATAATACCCTACTCATATCAGAAGATCTATATAATTCGTGTTGTTTTAACGTTTTATGTCACCTTATGTTATTTTATCATTTTTATTCGGATTTTATATGATAATTTGAAGAAGTATCAATATTAAAAATTTAACTAACACTCCAGATTTGAGTGCCCGACTGATCTAATATTATATATGAATGAACCTTTGGTTTTTTGAGGCTGTATTGCCTTTGTGATAATATAATAATATTGATGATGAGATGGTAAGCACCTCAGGATTTATTACTCATTTGGTCTAGAGCAGGGGTGGACAACCTGCGGCCCGAGGGCCGCATGCGGCCCCCAGAGCCATGATTTGCGGCCCCCGTCATGCTGGGCTGAAAGCCCAAAGCGCTGCACAGAGATGAATGACATCTCCTGCTCCCGCACTGTAGCAGGAGCAGGACGGGCCCTGGATGTTAGTGACAGCGGAGGAGCGAGGAGAAGGCAGAAGCGCTTCTAAACGGCTTCTGCCTCAAGGAGCTCTCTGCAGTGTGGACCCGGCAATCACGTGATCGCCGGGTGTCTCGGGGGCAGAGTAGCGCAGAGCTGCAGGGTCAGTAGACCCTGATTCGCTCTGACCTGTGCAAAGCGCCCACTCTCCCCAGCAGGCAGGTTTCCCCTGTAACTGGGGCTCCTTTTGATGCTCCAGTTAAGGTGGAAATGGTACAAAAAAGTCTCTTTATGTCTCCAAAAGGTCTTTTAGTGAACTCTTGGGGACAAATTATGTGGCAAAAATATATATAAAATAAATAATGATAAAATAAAAATGTGAAAACTAAATAAAAAATTATGTGGCAAAAAATAGAAAAGTGTTCACTGTCCTGCAACAGTCTTTTTATGACCCCTTGGGGGACATATTATGTGGCAAAAATATATTTAAAAAAATAATAGAAAATTAAAAAAAAATAAAATACATATAAAATAAAAATAAAACGTGTTCATTGTCCTCCAACTGTCCTTTTTATAACCTCTTGTGTCCCACATATGATGTGTCAAAAATATATTTTAAATAAAGTAATAAACCAGTGAAGTTTAAAAAAAGAAAAAAATATACATACTGTAAAAGAAAAAAAACACACCAACCACAACCATTACCGCCTTATTCATGTGAAACTATACATATTATATAACAAAACAGCCCACCCAAAATAGGGAACTAATTATAATAATTTATTTTGGTGTCAGTTTGCATATTTAAAGAATAAGGAGCTATAGTTTGGGAAAAAAATAACTTTTTCAAACCGTTTTGTACAGTTTCCCCCAAATAAAAATTGTTGCAAAAATTATTTTGGTTGCCCAACAAATAAGATAGTTACAACCGTTTGAACCAATGTGTGCGCTAAATCACAAAAAGTGTCTGGTCATTAAGGCCTTTCAAGCGTTAACCAATAAGCGTCTTCCCCACCAGCAAGGTAAAGTGCTTACTGGTTACTGCATGGGGCCTGTAACTGGGGGCAGAAGATGGTAATAACCAATGAGCGCTGTCCACTGCAGTGAAGGAAGACGCTGATTTATGAATAGGAGGCAGGATGGAAGGAAATGTCACCACTTTTCTGGTAAAAATGATTTTTAACAAGTTCCTGCAGCATGGCCCCGAAATAGAAGATTCACAATTACATGCTCCCTGCCTCTCTGTTCCTCTGCGCTGCCCCCACTGCCTCCATCTTCTGATCCTTGCACTGTTTACATCTGGCAGTCCACATCACCGCTGAAGCCAGTCATTGGCTGGAATGGTGTATGACCATGTCCGTGCACGACCAGGTGTAAACAGTGGGGGTAGTGCGAAGGACCGGAGCGGTGGGGAGCAGGTAAGTATAACTCTTTGGTTCCATGCTGCAGCACGATATTCGGGACAATTACTGGGAACAAGTGTTTATAGGAAGGCTCATGTCTTAGATCTGGCCAGTATAATCAGCAGCTGATCAGTCGATAAACAAGGAATCGCTCGTTTGGTGACTGATTTGCATATTTTATCAGGATGAAAGATGTACGATTATCTGCAGCACATCTTCCTGTGTAATCAGGGATGGGCTACTAATAATCAATAGAATTAAATAAAGGTGGAATGACTGCGGTAGCGATCATTCCTCCCCAGTCACTTTGCACTGGCTTGTGTAATAGGCCGATGAGCGCTGATCAACTTTTTTTTTTTTTTTTTTTAATTTGCGGCCCCTTGAAATAGAACGATGTGACAAGGCGGCCCCCAGACCAAAAAAGATTGTGCACCCCTGGTCTAGAGTGACTTCCACCGTGACCCCCTTATTATCTCTGCATTGCAACACATTTTCCACTTCTATATGTCTTTTATCCTTATTTTATAATACATTAATAAGGATATCTTTGATTATTAATCTGGTTGTGGAAGCACATTTTTTGGGTGTTTATGATATCTAGGTAGGCTTCCCTACTCTGTATATGGTTAGAGACACATGTCTGTGGACAGCATTGGTGTTTATTTTGAATTTTTGGAATAATTGGGTGAATCTGACCCAAAATAAATTTCAACAAATTCACTCAGCTCTGGTGGCAATAGTAAAATTAGGTAAATTTTAGTGTTTCTTGTCTTTCATGATGAGGAAGTTGATAAATTGTTGCCAAGGCAAGTTTTGTATTTCTCATCATTTAAGAATATTTGAGTTGTGGCCATTCTTCTTTCTATGGCTCCAAAGGAGTTTAGTGACTGCATCTGTGGTATGTAGACCTTCGAGAACATCATAGTCATCAACCATTGGTAGCACAGTGCTACAACTCCATACCAGTTATACTGTGGATCTCACCATTTTCCGACTTCCCTATTTTGCATCAGGATAAGCTCATGATTTTAAAGCCAGAAGCCTGATTGGGTACAAAACACAGAAGGCGTGCAAATATTCCATTCACATGTCCTCTCTGTTTTTGGATCCAGTCTTTTTGTTTTGGCCTTAGCAACCAATGGATTACTGGTGGACTACTGACCAAATGCTGACCATAAGAAGGCAAGATCCATTTTTGGGGTGTTGTTCTTATGATGGATGAGAAGAAGAGCAAAAGATTCAGTGACATCAACACAAATTTACTGCTGACACCCACTTCACTCCCTATGCTCCATATTACTGCAATGCACAGTCTTCTACACCACTATACAGGCTCTCTGCAGCCAGGTAATAGCTGTTTTTAATTATTTTAATGGGTTTTTTTAATGATCTGTCACCAATAAATTCGAATTAAAACAAATTTTTTGGGGAAATTAGGCAAACAGTCCAAATCAAATTTTTCAAAAAGGCACTCCTCTCTAATTATTTTGCTTTCATTTAGCTTTATGTTTGCAGAATGATTTTTCTGGTATTTAATTCAGGTCTTAGTATCATAATGTATAATTTTGGAAAAAAAATGCAACCAAGGACTGAAGCACATGAAGTTAATATGGCGAATATCTCCACAGCCACAATGTACTGTGTTTCCCTTTAGTGCTTAGATAAGCTGGGATCATGGAGATCCAGACGCTGCAGAACACCAACATGCTGAAGGTGATGTACTTGGCCTCATTAAAACTGTCCGGTAATGTCCTCACCATGAAAGCCAGAACAAGGCTCACAGCTGCCAGGAACCCCAGATAACCCAACATGGAGTAGAACCAGATATCTGAGCCTTCATTGCACTGAATGATGATCTTCCCAGGATAAGAATGATGGTCAAAGTCTACATAAGGAGGGGACACCAACAACCAAATAACACAAAGCAGAACTTGTATGGAGGAACTTATAACAACTACATAATTAGAGACCTTGAATGAGACCCACTTTACCCAGGAACTGCCTGGTTTAGTTGCTTTGAAGGCGATGCATACTGTGACGGTCTTCCCAAGAACAGAAGATAGACTGATGGAGAAGCAGACACCGAATAATGTTTGCCTGAGCAAGCAGGTGATGTCCATAGGATGACCAAGAAAAAAGAAGACACAGAGGAAGCTCAGGAAGATGGAGACCAAGAGGATGAAGCTCACAGTCCGGTTATTGGCCTTCACAAGAGGAGTGTCCCAGTAATAAATGAAACTTCCTAATATGAATAATGTGACAGACGAGAAAAATATAGCCATGACTGAAAATATTGGAACCAGAATATCTATCTCATAGGACAGGAACTCATATGTTTTGGGGACACATTTCACTTTCTTCTCATCAGGCCATTCATCTTCTGGACACTTATGGCAGATTTCACTGTCTAAAATAAAAATAAAATTGAAGATATCATTAGTGTCATCGTTATATGTAGGCTTCATTTTTAATTCTATTTTATTTAGTGAATAACTAAGACCATCCTGAGATCACTGTGTAATGATATACATATATAACTTGTCATGTGGCCTTGAGCATCAATTACAGCTTGAAAACTATGTCTCCTTCTGTTCAAAAGTCAACTTATTGTCTGCTGAGGCATGGCATCCCACTCTTCTAGAAGGGCAGTCCTCAGTTCTTTGAGGTTCTGGGGTACAGAATTATGAACCTCTACATGGCGACTGATGCCATAGGTATTTAATGGGATTCAGGTCTGGAGAAACTGCAGGCCACTCCATTTGAGGTCCCCCAGTCTCCAGCAGCTGTTCCCTAATGATGTGACCTCGATGAGCTGACGCATTGTAGTCCATGAAGATAAAATTAGGCATGTGTTGTTCATGCAGAGGCACAATGACTGGATTAATGATGTTCTTCAAGTAGTATGGGCTTGTAACTGGACCATTCACAAAGTGTAGGGCAGTTTTGTATTGATTAAACACTCCGGCCCACCACCACCAAAGGCTCATCTGATAACAAAGGTGGCTGATAAACAGTGCTCTCATTGATGTCTCCAAAATTATTGGTGGCCATCATCTCTGCTCAGCGTGAATCAACTTTCATCAGTGAACAGCACTGAGGCCCTCATCCAGCGCAGATGCTCCCTGACTCATGCAAGACAATGACATCTATGGTCAGGTACCCTTGCAGGTTGTCTAGCATGCAGACCACGCTGATGTAAACAATTTTGAATGGTCTGACATTTGGGTGCCTCACACCTCCCTTAAATGGGCCAGGAGTTGTGTGGCATTCCTCATCAGGTTCTGCAGGGCATTGTTCACAATGAAGTTGTATCAGTGTGGGATGTGGCCAAAGGACGTCCACTTCTCTGCCTTTCTGTGAGTCTTCCAGTCTCTATATCTCTGATACAAAACCTGCTGATGACACTTTGTGACACTCTAAGCTCAGTGAACACTTCCGTCTGAAAACATCCTGCTTGAAGCCTTGCAATAGCAAGGTACTGCTGATCAATTGTAAGGTGTTGTCTTGGTCTCATGATGTCAAAATGTGGAGAGCAGAATGAGGAGGACTCTTTAAATAACAATTCTAATTGAACCAGGAAATTTATTGGGTGATTCATGGATCAAACACCTGTTGTGAATTTTGCCGTTAAGCTCCTTGTTAGAGAACAGCAAGTTGTGCAAAAAATACTGAAACAGTTGGATGTGTGCATTCAAAAGTTTAGAGAAGGTCACATTAAGTTCCCCTTTAAAGATTAGAGAGTATTTTAGGTTCATCCTGAAATTTCGCCAACAAGCCCAATATCCCTAACATTTCGCCTTTTTTTGTAATTTTGGGTTTAATCCTTGTTTTTGCCTCTCTGGTTCCTCTGTTAATCCACAGGTTAATTCTCACTCACCAGTCACTGTGCACAGTGTGGGACCAGATTCAAAAGAATCTCCAGGTTTCCCAGAATTCCATGGTCCGTGCTGCTAATCGCAGAAAAATTCTGTCTCCTCCCTATGTACCAGGTGATAAGGTTTGGTTGTCTACAAAATATCTGAGATTGAAGCCGCCTTCCATGAAACTAGCACTAGCTTTTAAGATAACTCATGTAATTAATCCTGTATCTTATAGGCTGTCGTTGCCCGATTCCCTAAAGGTTCACAATGTGTTTCATAAAAATTTGTTGAAAAGGTTTACTACTGCGGTTATTCCTTCTAAAGACCCTCCCTCACCTTGTGTGGTACAAGGAGAAGTGGAATATGTAGTTAATAAGATTCTTGATTCTAGGCGAGTGAGGGGGTCATTGCAATACTTGGTGGATTGGAAGGGTTTCGGGCCAGAGGAGAGAACATGGGTGCCGGCCCATCGGGTGCATGCTCCTCGCCTGGTCAACCGGTTTCATAGGTCTTTTCCATCCAGACCGGCTCCTAGTTGTAAGGGTCCGGTGGCCCCTCTTGGAAGGAGAGGTACTGTCAGGGTCAGCAGATGAGCAGGTCTCTGTGCTGCCGCTGTTACCGTTCAGACGCTCCAAACCCCATTCTGGCCTCCGCCAGTCATTGCTAGGGACGTGGCAGGTTGCTACTTGTCTTGCGTCCTTGATTACTTGCCTTGTACTCGGAGCACTCGCAGGGTTAAGTCAGCTATGTTGTTTGCTCTGGTCCTCCTCGGGTGTGGTCCTTGATTGACAGACTTCCAACCCCTATCAGGCTCTGGGGGTGGGAGTCCTGTCTGTATAAAACTTCCTGGCTTACTGCCTCTCATTGCCAGTTCTACTTGGTCTTTCTGCCAGCACCTGTGTATCTCCAGTGTCTGCTACCTGATCATCCGACCCTGCATTTGTGTACTGACTTCGCCTCAGGATCTGACTCTGTACTTCGTTGCCTCTCCAGTGTTCCTGACCTCGGCTCGTATTTACTGCACTCTGTATTTGCTTGTAATAGTTTACCCCTCGTGCTTGACCGCTGACTGTCTGACTTAGTTTGGGGTGTTAGCCTTGTGTTGCCATTCCAGTTTCCCTAGCAGCTCAGGGATTGTCGCCCAGTTGTCCCCCTTGGACCTTAGCCTTGGGTGTGGCAAGTAGGTAGGGACAGGGGTTGTGGGTGAGATAGGGTTCTCCATTCTCCCTTACCCCAGACCTCCCTGACAGAATCTGTCAGCAGGTTAAGATGAAAAACTGTGCAGAATCCCTTTAAGTGGCTGCCTGGAAATATGGTCCTTAATATGCTAAAAAAAGATAAAAATGAACACGACCCCGGGTCCAGATAGATTACACCATGGAGTATTTTGCTAGACAAATGTGGTGCCCAGTTTCAAAAAGGGTGCTAGGTCTTCTCCGGGTAATTATAGACCAGAAAGCTTAACATCCATTGTGGAAAAATGTTTGAGAGCCTTCTATGGGACGACAAACAGGATTATGTAACTGTCAATAATATAATAAGTGATAGCCAACATGGTTTTACTAAGAACAGAAGCTGTCAGACTATTGTCTGTGATTTTAAGTCAAAACTAGCTGTGGCACTAAATACAGAACATGTGTAGCTCTTTCCCTTATATCTCACGTATGTGGAGGCACCAATCCTGGTTTTGGCTCACAGTCACTGATGGAAATCACTCACCAAAACACTGATGTGTGAATGAGTATTGGCCTGTACAGAGGGAAGGCTGCAGATATTGTGTTTTTGGACTTTGCAAAGCCGTTTGATAATGTCCCACGTGATTGACTAATGGATAAATTGAGGTCTACTGGTTTAGAAAATTTAATTTGTAATTGGATTGAACATTGGCTTCATGATCGTATCCAGACAGTTGTGGTCAATGATTCCTACTCTGAAGCCCCTGTTATAAGTGGAGACCCCAAGGTTCTGTGCTGGGTCCACTATTATTTCACTTATTGATTAATGACATAGAGGATGGGAGTAGTAGTGCTGTTTCTATTTTTGCAGATGACACCAAACTTTGTAATACAGTCCAGTCTATGGAAGATGTTCATAAGTTACAATCTGACTTGGACAAGATTACTGTTTGGGCCTCCACTTGGCAAATTAGGTTCAGTATAGACAAATGTAAAGTTTTGAACTTGGGGCTAATAATCTGCATGCAGCATATGTCCTAGGGGGAGCACCACTGGGAGAGTCACTTGCTGAGAAGGATCTGAGTGTATTAGTAGATGATAGACTAAAGAACACCATGCAATGCCAGTTGGACACCTATAAGGCATGGACTGACGGGGCAGATATGAAATACGCAGTCCAGTCGGTAAAAAACATGCCCTGGAATTAGAAAAAGTCTAAAGGAGAGCAGCTAAATCCATAAAGATCCTAGAAGATCTCAGCTATAAGCAAAGATTAAAAGAACTGAATTTGTTCAGCCTTGAACAAAAACACCTAAGATGGGGGGGGGGGCATGATTAACCTGTACAAATACATCAACAGACCATATGGTACCAAAAATATGGAGAGAAGCTATTCTGTCTTAAACTCCCTATGCCAGGAGAAAAAAAGATTCACTCATAAGAAGCGACAAGAATTCTTTACTAGAGATGAGCGAGTAGTGTTCGATCGAGCCGGTATTCGATCGAATACTACGCTATTCGGCATACTCGATTTCAATCGAGTATAACGGCGATGGCGCACTTAGAATTCGTTTCCCCTCCCACCTTCCCTGGCGCTCTTTTTCCACCAATCAACATGCAGGGGGGGTATGACAGGCCCGCGGAGCACGCTGGCAGCGCGAAAACAGCGTCTACATGGATTGGCTGGAAAAACCATGTGACCTCGAATATTAAAAACTCAGCTCTTCCTGCTCGTTCGCATATGCTGCGTGAACTTAGTCAGGGACAGAGGCTGGAGAAGGGACAGATAGGTTTTAGCTGTTGGACAGGCAGGAGCGTGATTAAAAGCCCTTATCAGGGCTACTATAGTACAGTACAGTGATAGCTTTACTACAATATACAGTCTGCAGAGAACGGTTGCTGTATTCAGGGATAGCTGCTGGAGTAGGGACAGAGAGAGGCATTAGTGGTGTATTAGGTGCTCTGCTACATACAAAACTATATTTGGCACTACTGTTCTGCGTTCTTTTAGGCTGCAAAACCCTGTTATATACCTAGTGTGTATATGCACCATCTGATCTGGCAGTATACGGCTGTGAATTTTTTATTTTTTTTTAAATACAGTTTATTTGGCTCTAGTGTTCTGGGTTCTGTGTGCCTGCAATATCCTTTTTGTATACCAGGTGTAAATACCCACCGTCTGACCTGTTAGTACACGGCTGTGTACCTAGAAATATAAAAAAAAAAGCCTGTTCATTGGCACCTGTACTTTGCGTTCTCTTGCAAAATAATTGTATATACGTAGTGTTCATACACACCGTCTGATCTGTTAGTACACGGCTGTGTACCTAGAAATATAAAAAAAAAAGCCTGTTCATTGGCACCTGTACTTTGCGTTCTCTTGCAAAATAATTGTATATACGTAGTGTTCATACACACCGTCTGATCTGTTAGTACACGGCTGTGTACCTAGAAATATAAAAAAAAAAGCCTGTTCATTGGCACCTGTACTTTGCGTTCTCTTGCAAAATAATTGT
>ONZH01017517.1:0-14537 GCA_900303285.1 Rhinella marina
CAGCACCTCCAAGGCGACAGGGACAGTTCCAAGCCACGTGTGTCCAACTTGGAGACCAGTAAGTGTAGGACGCCGAGGGATCGGGGAGGACAGGGTACGGTTGCCAGGTACTCCCGCAATCCGCCGATACTTGTCCCTCCTGCTGATAGCGGGCCCCGCAGTGATGGAAGTTGCACGAGGGGGTTGCCATGAACGTGTCCCACACCTTGGAGAGTGTTCCCCTGGTGCTGTGGGCCTGATAGATGTTGTGGGACTCTGGGAGACCCTCTCCTCTCTGCCGCCAGCGATGGTGGGTGGGAAAATCTCCATCATGTTCTGCACGAGTTCCCTCTGGTATTCCAGAATCGATTTGTCCTCTCCTCTACCGGAATAAAAGAGGAGACGTTATCTTTATACCGGGGGTCCAGGATTGCGAAGACCCAGTACAGTTTGTTCTCCACTATCCGGACAACACGTGTGTCCCGGAAAAGCAGCCCAGCATGAAAGTCAGCCATGTGTGCCAGACTCTGAATAGGCATGATGTCACTGCCCCCACCAGAAAGATCACTTGCCATTTCCTCCTCTTCCTCTTCCGCCTCCTCTCCGCCCCATCCGCGCTGAACCAATGGGACGCACACAGCCTGACTGCTACCCTCGCCGCCAGCATCCTCCTCCTCTTCCACAGCCACCTCCCACGTCATCCTCCTCCTCCTCATGCCTCCTCCTCCTCCTGCAACTGCCACCGAGAAGCAGACAAAAGTGGTGGTCTGACTGTGTAGCTCCGTTGCGTCTCCTCGCTACCCCCGTCTCCTCTGCGTGCAATGCGTTCTCCCTTATTGCGATGAGCGATTCTTTAAGGACGCATAGGTGAGCGGGATGGTTACGCTCACTATAGCGTCCTCGCTGCTGACCTTCTTGGTGGACTCCTCAAAGATACGCAGTACATCGCATATGTCTGCCATCCATGGCCACTCGTGGTTGGCAAACTGAGGGAGCTGAGTTGGAGGCACGCGTGGATTCATAATCTGGTACTCCATCAATGCTCTCTGCTGCTCACACACCCTGGCCAACATGGAATAGGTGGAATTCCAGTGAGTCGGCAGGTCGCACAACAGCCGATGTTTAGGCAAATGGAGGCGTTGCTGGAGTTTTTTTAAGCTAGCAGCAGCTACAGTTGACTTCTGAAAGTAAGCGCACAAGCGCCGCACTTTCACCAGTAGCTCTGCCAGGTTGGGGTAAGTCTTTAGAAATTTTTGGACTACCAGATTAAAAACGTGGGCCAGGCATGGTACGTGATTGAGTTCGGCAAGCTCCAGAGCCGCCACCAGGTTACGGCCGTTATCGCACACGACCATGCCTGGTCCTAGCTGCAGCGGCGACAGCCACATCTCCGTCTGCTGCAATATGGCGTCCCTCACCTCTGGGGCGCTGTGCTTCCTGTCGCCCAAGCTGATGAGCTTAAGCACCGCCTGCTGACGTCTCCCCGCGCCAGTGCTGCAACGCTTCCAGCTAGCGGCTGAGGGTGATGTTAAGGCAGAGGAGAAGGAGGAAGAGGAGGGGGGTTTATCAGAACCCGTGCTGGCAATCTTGGGCGGGGGTGGTAGGTAGGCCGTCTCTATTTGCGACCCCGTCCCCGCTTCCACAACATTCACCCAGTGTGCCGTCAAAGAGATGTATCGTCCCTGGCCGCAAGCGCTTGTCCACGAGTCGGTGGTCAAGTGGACCTTTGCGCTGACTGCGTACCTCAGGGCCCGCCTGATGTTACGCGACACGTGCTGGTGCAGGGCGGGGACGGCACTCCGGGAAAAGTAGTGGCGGCTGGGGACGGAATAGCGAGGTGCGGCAGCCGCCATCAGGTCGCGGAAGGCCTGCGTCTCCACAAGCCTAAACGGCAACATCTCCAAGGCCAGCAGTTTGGAGATGTGGCAGTTTAAGGCTTGGGCTTGGGGGTGACTTGAGGCGTACTTCCCGCCTGCCGGTCGAACGCCTGCGAGATGGACAGTTGATGGGACGAGGAGTATGAAGGTGCAGGCGAAGATGTGGGGGAAGGGGAGGCTGAAGGAGAAGGCCCCAAAGTAGCCGAGGCAGAGGCAGATGTGGAGGTGTCCTGGCTGGAGGTCTGGACCGCAGTGGCAGAACACAACAAAGGGGAAGAGGCAGTGGCAGCAAGACCGGGCGCAGGTTGTATTGCGTTTGCTCTCTCCCACTCAGCCCAGTGCTTGACTTCCAAGTGACGCCGCATGCCTGAGGTGGTCATATTGCTCTTCTCAGAGCCCCTACTCAGTTTTGAGTGGCAGAGTGTGCAAACCGCGCTCAGTTTGTCATCCGCACAAACATTAAAAAATCTCCACACCACAGAAGTACGAGGCCTCGATGGGGGAGCTTCGCGCGACTGCCTGCTGCCGGGGAACAGCTTCGGCCCTGCTGGCTGTGGCCTCACTTCTCTGTCTGGACTGTCCTCTGCTCTGGACATCCCTCTGCCTCTGGACATCCTCTGCTGTGAACATCCCTCTGCCTTGGCATCCTCTGCCTCTGGACATCCCTCTGCCTCTGGACATCCCTTCTGCCTCTGGACATTGCCTGCCTTTTTCGGTGCTGCGCAGACCACCACGTCTCCACTGCTTTCCCGCTGGACATCACCCCTGGCCAAGTGGGGTCGGTCATTTCGTCATCCACCACCCTCCTCTTCCACTTCCTCACTCTGCTCCTCCTCCTGCCCACTGGACATTCCAACAGCCTCCCTTGATGGCAACTGCGTCTCATCATCATCATCGCTCATGATAACAGATGCTGGTTCAGGGTCCACATCAGCAGGAGATGGCGAATACTCAAGTGGTTGGGCATCACTACAAACAAATTCCTCTGCTAAGCTCCAGGGATTCTTCCGGCACATCTGAAAAAGGGACCAACGAAAAGAGCTCCTGGGAGGGGTCAAGGGTGGGATGACTCTGTTGGCCAGGTGTGGAGGAAGGGAGGGTCAGAGTGAGACTGTGTGGATGACTGGCTGGTGGACAACTGTGTGGAAGCGCTATCGGCTATCCATTGCACCACCTGTTCACACTGCTCAGGCCTCAACAGCGGGTGTAACCCACCCCCTGCTTAACTGTCCCATAAAAGGCAGGGATTCTGGATGAGCGGAATCCTGGCTGCCCTCACCACCACGCATTGTATCCCCACTGGCTTCAACAAGGCCCCCAACAGCATTTCCGCGCCCCCGTCCTCGTCCACGTCCACGTCCGATCCACTAGCCTCCGCATTTTTTTTGTGGTTACAATATTTGGCGTACAACAGGTCAGAAGTATATACTTACACGCAGAACGTCAGACGGTACACAGCCGTGTACTACAAGGTCATAAACACGTATATACAAGAGAGTTTTTGCAGCACGCAGGCACGAGAACGCACAATACAGGTGCCAAATAAAAGGCCTTTTTTTTAATATTTTCTAGGTACACAGCCGTTTACTACAAGTCAGATCGGTGTGGTATTACAGTTATACAAGAGTTTTGCAGGCACGCAGAACGCCATAATACAGGTGCACTAAATATTAACACCACGTATATACAAGAGTTTGCGGACGCAGAACGCCAATACAGGTGCCAAATAAAAGGCTTTTTTTTTAAAATATTCTAGGTACACAGCCGTGTACTACCAGGTCAGACGGTGTGTATTAACACCCACGTATATACAATAGATTTTGCAGGCACGCAGAACGCACATACAGGTGCCAAATAAAAGGCCTTTTTTTTTTAATATTTCTAGGTACACAGCCGTGTACTACCAGGTGAGACGGTGTGTATTAACACCACGTATATACAAGAGTTTTGCAGGCACGCAGAACGCACAATACAGGTGCCAAATAAAAGGCCTTTTTTTTTAATATTTCTAGGTACACAGCCGTGTACTACAAGGTCAGACGGTGTGTATTAACACCACGTATATACAAGAGTTTTGCAGGCACGCAGTACGTACAATACAGGTGCCAAATAAAAGGCCTTTTTTTTTAAAATATTTCTAGGTACACAGCCATGTACTACCAGGTCAGACGGTGTGTATTAACACCACGTATATACAAGAGTTTTGCAGGCACGCAGAACGCACAATACAGGTGCCAAATAAAAGGCCTTTTTTTAAATATTTCTAGGTACACAGCCGTGTACTACAAGGTCAGACGGTGTGTATTAACACCACCGTATATACAAGAGTTTTGCAGGCACGCAGAACGCACAATACAGGTGCCAAATAAAGGCCTTTTTTTTAAATATTTCTAGGTACACAGCCGTGTACTACAAGGTCAGACGGTGTGTATTAACACCACGTATATACAAGAGTTTTGCAGGCACGCAGAACGCACAATACAGGTGCCAAATAAAAGGCCTTTTTTTTAAATATTTCTAGGTACACAGCCCGTGTTACTACCAGGTCAGACGGTGTGTATTAACACCTACGTATATACAAGAGTTTTGGCAGGCACGCAGAACGCACAATACAGGTGCCAAATAAAAGGCCTTTTTTTTAAATATTTCTAGGTACACAGCCGTGTACTACCAGGTCAGACGGTGTGTATTAACACCACGTATATACAGAGTTTTGCAGGCACGCAGAACGCACAATACAGGTGCCAAATAAAAGGCCTTTTTTTTAAAATATTTCTAGTACAAGCCGTGTACTACAAGGCAGACGGTGGTATTAACACCACGTGTATAGAACGCACAGGTGCCAGGCCTTTTGCAGCCGCAAGGTCAGACGGTGTGTATTAACACGACACAGGCACAGATACAGGTGCCAAATTAAAAGCCTTTTTTTTTCAATATTCTGGTAACGCATGTCTACCAGGTCAGCGGTGTTATTAACAAACGTATATAAAGAGTTTGCAGGCACGCAGAACGCAAATACAGGTGCCAATAAAAGGCTTTTTTTTAAATTTTCTAGGTACACAGCCGTGTACTAAAGGTCGACGTGTGTTTAACACCACGTATATACAGAGTTTTGCAGGCACGCAGAAACGCACAATCAGGTGCCAATTAAAGGCTTTTTTTTAAATATTTCTAGGTACACAGCGTGTACTACAGTCAGACGGTGTGTATTAACACACGTATATAAGAGTTTGCAGGCACGCAGAACGCACAATACAGATGCCAAATAAAAGGCCTTTTTTAAAATATTTCTAGGTACACAGCCGTGTACTACCAGGTCAGACGGTGTGTATTAACACCACGTATATACAAGAGTTTTGCAGGCACGCAGAACGCCACAATACAGGTGCCAAATAAAAGGCCTTTTTTTTAAATATTTCTAGGTACACAGCCGTGTACTACAAGGTCAGACGGTGGTGTATTAACACCACGTTATACAAGAGTTTGCAGGCACGCAGAACGCACAATACAGGTGCCAAATAAAAGGCCTTTTTTTAATATTTCTAGGTACACAGCCGTGTACTACAAGGTCAGACGGTGTGTATTAACACCACGTATATACAAGAGTTTTGCAGGCACGCAGAACGCACAATACAGGTGCCAAATAAAAGGCCTTTTTTTAAAAATATTTCTAGGTACACAGCCGTGTACTACCAGGTCAGACGGTGTGTATTAACACCACGTATATACAAGAGTTTTGCAGGCACGCAGAACGCACAATACAGGTGCCAAATAAAAGGCCTTTTTTTTAAAATATTTCTAGGTACACAGCCGTGTACTACCAGGTCAGACGGTGTGTATTAACACCACGTATATACAAGAGTTTTGCAGGCACGCAGAACGCACAATACAGGTGCCAAATAAAAGGCCTTTTTTTAAATATTTCTAGGTACACAGCCGTGTACTAACAGGTCAGACGGTGTTGTATTAACACCACGTTATACAAGAGTTTTGCAGGCACGCAGAACGCACAATACAGGTGCCAAATAAAAGGCCTTTTTTTAAATATTTCTAGTACACAGCCATGTACTACAAGGTCAGACGGTGTGTATTAACACCACGTATATACAAGAGTTTTGGCAGGCACGCAGAACGCACATACAGGTGCCAAATAAAAGGCCTTTTTTTAATATTTCTAGGTACACAGCCGTGTACTACAAGGTCAGACGGTGTGTATTAACACCACGTATATACAAGAGTTTTTGCAGGCACGCCAGAACGCCACAATACAGGTGCCAAATAAAAGGACTTTTTTTTAAATATTTCTGAGGTACCAGCCGTGTACTACAGGTCAGACGGTGGTGTATTAAACCACGTATATACAAGAGTTTTGCAGCACGCAGAAACGCACAATACAGGTGCCAAATAAAAGGCCTTTTTTTAAATATTCTAGGTACACAGCCGTGTACTACAAGGTCAGACGGTGTGTATTAACACCACGTATATACAAGAGTTTTGCAGGCACGCAGAACGCACAATACAGGTGCCAAATAAAGGCCTTTTTTTTAAATATTTCTAGGTACACAGCCGTGTACTACAAGGTCAGACGGTGGGTATTAACAGCACGTATATAAAAGAGTTTTGCAGGCACGCAGAACGCACAGTACAGGTGCCAAATAAAAGGACTTTTTTTAAATATGTCTGATTACACAGCCGTGTACTAACAGGTCAGACGGTGGGTATTAACAGCACGTATCTAAAGAGTTTTGCAGGCACGCAGAACGCACAATACAGGTGCCAAATAAAAGGCCTTTTTTTTAAATATGTCTGATTACACAGCCGTGTACTAACAGGTCAGACGGTGGGTATTAACAGCACGTATATGAAAGAGTTTTGCAGGCACGCAGAACGCACAATACAGGTGCCAAATAACAGGACTTTTTTTTAAATATGTCTGAGTACACAGCCGTGTACTAACAGGTCAGACGGTGGGTATTTACACCTGGTATACAAAAAGGGTATTGCAGGCACACAGAACCCAGAACACTAGAGCCAAAGAAACTGTATTTAAAAAACAAAAAAATGTACACAGCCGTATACTGCCAGAAGATCAGATGGTGCATATACACACTAGGTATATAACAGGGTTTTGCAGCCAAAAAGAACGCAGAACAGTAGTGCCAAATATAGTTTGGTATGTAGCAGAGCACCTAATACACCACTAATGCCTCTCTCTGTCCCTACTCCAGCAGCTATCCCTGAATACAGCAGCCGTTCTCTGCAGAGTGTATATAGTAGTAAAGCTATCACTGTACTGCACTATAGTAGCCCTGATAAGGGCTTTTAATCACGCTCCTGCCTGTCCAACAGCTAAAACCTATCTCTCCCTTCTCCAGCCTCTGTCCCTGACTAAGTTCACGCAGCATATGCGAATGAGCAGGAAGACCTGAGTTTTTAATATTCGAGGTCACGTGGTTTTTCCAGCCAATCCATGTAGACGCCGTTTTCGCGCTGCCAGCGTGCTCCGCGGGCCTGTCATACCCCCCCTGCATGGTGATTGGTGGAAAAAGAGCGCCAGGGAAGGTGGGAGGGGAAACGAATTCTAAGTGCGCCATCGCCGTTATACTCGATCGAAATCGAGTATGCCGAATAGCGTAGTATTCGATCGAATACCGGCTCGATCGAACACTACTCGCTCATTTCTAATAATAATATAGAAGGGTCATTATATATTAGAATACAGAGGGGGCATTATACATATATAATAATACAGAGCAGCCATTATATATTATAATAATAAAGAGGGGACATTATACATATATAATAATACAGAGGGGCCATTATATATTATAATAATACAAAGGGGGCATTATACATATATAATAAAACAGAGGGGCCAATATATATATATATATATATATATATATATATATATACACCATTATATATTATAATAATACATTATATATCCTAATATTACATAGGGGCCATTATTATTATATTATTATATATAATGGCCCCTCTGTATTATTATAATATATAATGGCCCCTCTGTATAATATATATTGCCCCCTTTATAATTATTATATATAATGGCCCCTCTGTATACTTATTATATATACTAGCCCCTCTGTATTATTATAAGTATACAGGGGGGCCATTATATATAATAATTATACACGGGGGATATTATATATTATACAGAGGGGCTATTATATATTATAATTATACAGAGGGGCCATTATATATTATACAGAGGGGTTATTATTTATTATAATTATAAAGGGGGGACATTAATAATGGGCCCTTTGTATAATCTAATATATAGAGCTGAGTGTATGTATGTCCGCTAAAGGAATCCGCACCGTCGCAGCTACAATCACGAAATTTGGCACACAGGTACATCAGGTGTCTGGGAAGCTTTTAGAACGGGTCTCAGCTCTCCAGGGCGTACCGTTTCTGAGATATTCCCAAAAAATGCATTAGCCAATAGAAGCTTGGTCACATGACCCTTTTCAGCCAATAGAAGCTCATAGGCAGTTAGTCTCCACACACACCAGGCTTCCATAACAACCCAGCCATTTTCCTTCATTGCAGTAGGTCTGCTTTAAAGGGGCAGAGCGCTGTGGATGACACTGTTAAAGGAGTATTCCGGTTACCATAAATATACCTAATGTTTTAGACTAACTTATCATCAATCATTACCTAATATAATGTAAATTTCACATATTTACCGTTTACCTTTTAGTAACAAAATATGCTTTCTTCCACTGCTACCCACTGTGTTTCCTCATAAATTACCATGGCATCGAACTGTAATTCAGACCACCCTCAAAATAAGGACTTAAAAGCCCCACCCCCAGGTCCAGCTAAGGCACGTCCCCGACTCAGTCAGGCCACGCCCCCTTCCATTCTAGAGCCGACGGGGATTGAAAAAATGAGGGTAAAAATCAACTTCTGTCAGCTGCAGGGGTGGGAGGTTGACTTTCTCCCTGCAGCTCATGATCAGACTGCACAGTGCTGCTGTCTGAGAGTGAGCTATTTAAAAGGACATCCCTGTGTCTGTCCAGGCGCTGTGCCGGACAGAGAACAGGGAGTCAGAAAGCCAGACTGTCTAGCCTAAAACCGGACCTCTGGCCACCCTAGGTGCAGGCTGATGTTAGGGTGGCCAGACATCCGGTTTTAGGCTGGACAGTCCGATTTTCTGGCTCCCTGTCCTCCGTTCGGCGCAGTGCCTGGATGGACGCAGGGATGTTTACCCTTTCAGTAGCTCACGCTCAGACAGCTTCTCCTCTGTGTCTTCACGGAGTCAGGGGGCATGGCCTCATGTTTAGGGGTGTGCCTTTATGGGGACCGGGGGCGTGGCTTTACGTTTGGTGGCATGGTCGGTGAGGTCTGGCTCTCTGGGGTGAAGACAGTGGCCACCCTAGCTGCTGTGGAGGTCACAATTAAAGGAGAGGGCGCTGTAGAGGTCACTTTCGATATCTTTTATCACACAGAAACATTAAATGAAATAGATTAAATATACCTGGGCGCCTCTGTATTATAATGGCCCCTCTGCATAATATATACAGTGCCTTGCGAAAATATTCGACCCCCTGGAACTTTTCAACCTTTTGCCACATTTCAGTCTTCAAACAAAAAGATATAACATTTAAAATTTTTGGTGAAGAATCAACAACAAGTGGGTCACAATTGTGAAGTGGAACGAAATTTATTGGATCATTTAAACTTTTTTTGTAATAATAAAACTGAAAAGTTGGGCGTGCAAAATTATTCGGCCCATTTACTTTCAGTTCAGAAAACTCACTCCAGAAGTTCATTGAGGATCTCTGAATGATCCAATGTTGTCCTAAATGACTGATGAAGATAAATAGAATCCACCTGTGTGTAATCAAGACTCCGTATAAGGCTACTTTCACACTAGCGTTTTCTTTTACCGGTATTGAGTTCCGTCATAGGGGCTCAATACCGGAAAAAACGTTTCCGTTTTGTCCCCATTCACTCCGTCTCCAGAACGGAGAACAAACCGCAACATGCTGCGGTTTGCTCTCCATCTTGGGCATCCGCACCAAGACGGATCATGACCCCCAATGCAAGTCAATGGGGACGGATCCGTTCAGTATAACACACTCAGTAAACAGATCCGTCCTCCATTGACTTTCAATGGAGATCATGACGGATCCGTTCCAGTGATGTTTAAAGATAATACAGATGTAGTGTGTGAATTTGTAAGCTAATGCGTACGCATTTATATGCTAATGCTATGCATTGTACACTAATTGCATACGCATTTGTATGCTAATGCTATGCATTGTACGCTAATTGCGTACGCATTTGTATGCTAATGCTATGCATTGTACGCTAATGCGTACGAATAGCGTACTTTTACTGCAAGTGAAAGGAGTGAAGCGCTGCTACATCTGTACAACCGGATCCGTTCATTACGGATCCACAAGGTTGTATTATCACTACGGATCCGGCGGGCCCCTTCACCCGCCGGATCCGTAGTAAACTCAAGTGTGATAGTAGCCTAAATGCACCTGCTCTGTGATAGTCTCAGGGTTCAGTTTAAAGCACAGAGAGCATCAAGAAGACCAAGGAACACACCAGGCAGGTCCGTGATACTGTTGTGGAGAAGTTTAAAGCCGGATTTGGATACCAAAAGATTTCCCAAGCTTTAAACATCCCAAGGAGCACTGTGCAAGTGATCATATTGAAATGGAAGGAGTATCAGACCACTGCAAATCTACCAAGACCCGGCCGTCCCTCTAAACTTTCATCTCAAACAATGAGAAGACTCATCAGAGATGCAGCTAAGAGGCCCATGATCACTCTGGATGAACTGCAGAGATCTACAGCTGAGGTGGGAGAGTCTGTCCATAGGACAAGAATCAGTCGAACACTTCACAAATCTGGCCTTTATGGAAGAGTGGCAATAAGAAAGCCATTTCTCAAAGAGATCCATAAAAAAGTCTTGTTTACAGTTTGCCACAAGCCACCTGGGAGACACACCAAACATGTGGAAGAAGGTGCTCTGGTCAGATGAAACCAAAATCGAACTTTATGGAAACAATGTATGAAATAAATAGGGGATGAGCACTCTCTTATATGGCTTTTTCTTAGTTCAGGGTGTCAGGTTACTGTAACACACCGATCGGTGTAAGTAACACTTATATCGGTGTGTTACAGTAACCTGACACCCTGAACTAAGAAAAAGCCAGATAAGAGAGTGCTCATCCCCTATTCATTTCATACATTAACCCATTTCTATTATTGGTCTTTGGGTAAAGAACGTCGGGATTAGTAGCACCTCGAATCTATCCGTTTCCTAGAGTGGTTGAGCCACTAAACATAATTACCTTTTTTGGAAACAATGCAAAACGATATGTTTGGCGTAAAAGCAACACAGCTCATCACCCTGAACACACCATCCCCACTGTCAAACATGGTGGTGGCAGCATCATGGTTTCGGCCTACTTTTCATCAGCAGGGACAGGGAACATGTTTAAAATTGATGGAATGATGGATGGAGCCAAATACAGGACCATTCTGGATGAAAACCTATTGGAGTGTGCAAAAGACCTGAGACTAGGACGGAGATTTATCTTCCAACAAGACAATAATCCCAAATATAAATCAAAATCTACAATGGAATGGTTCAAAAATAAACGTATCCAGGTCGTAGAATGGCCAAGTCAAAGTCCAGAACTGAATCCAATTGAGAATATGTGGAAAGAGCTGAAAACTGCTGTTCACAAACGCTCTCCATCCAACCTCAAAGAGCTTGAGCTGTTTTGCAAGGAAGAATGGGCAAGAATTTCAGTCTCTAGATGTGCAAAACTCATAGAGACATACCCCAATCGCAGCAAAAGGTGGAGCAACAAAGTATTAATGCAAGGGGGCTGAATAATTTTGCACACCCCACTTTTCAGTTTTATTATTACAAAAAAAGTTTAAATGATCCAATAAATTTCATTCCACTTAACAATTGTGACCCACTTGTTGTTGATTCTTCACCAAAAATTTAAAATGTTATATCTTGTTTGAAGCCTGAAATGTGGCAAAAGGTTGAAAAGTTCCAGGGGGCCGAATACTTTCGCAAGGTACTGTAACTATCCCCATTCTTTCTAAATATAAGGGCCTCCTTTGTATCTCCTCTATAGTGCCCCCAGTACTTACATAAAAAACCGAAACAAATACTTACCTCTCTTCCACTCTCTGTCACTACTTTCCCGGCGCAGGTGGGCAGGAACACATCACTGTGCCCTCCTGCACCGCGTCATCACGTCATTTCGTGAGACCTGGCGCAGGAGGTCACAGTGATGTAATCGCGATCTCCTGCGCCATTCTACTGCTTCATAGGCTTCCATCACCCTCATTATATTGCCTGCTGCCTGGCGCCCCCTACTATTTGGCACCCAGGGCAACGGCACCCCTGGCTCCCCCCCCCACACCTCACGCTATGCCACTGTGTCCATCTCTGAGCTAATCAGGGTATGCACTCCCCCCCTCTCTCTCTCCAAGTGTCATGTGATCTTTCATCTTAATCCTCCTTTCTGTTTTCTCTGGCAAATTTCACAGTAAAAATGCACTGGCACCATTTTGCGCAATTCGTCTAAAACAAATCGCCAAAAGTTCAAATATTTTTATCACCTTTTTTTAAAAAAAAATCATAATGAATCTGATTAGTTTAGAATTGATTCTCTCATCTCTAGTCCTCAACTTTCCCCAATAAATTGGGGGAGACTTTAAATCAAGAACATGTCTCTCTGTACTCTCTGAGTTTAGTCCATAACTCTGTAGGACCAGAAATGTAAACTCATATATAACATATTTAATTATAATTTACAATATGAAACACTCTTTATTTATTTGCTATTAGCATGTGGGCTGTGATCGCATTTTGGGATCTGATGTCAGAGAAGATAGGTGTCGAGTGTGCGGTGGTGATGGAAATACATGTGAGATGATTGAGGGACTCTTCAACCAATCACTACGTGAGACAGGTAAGGAATAATCATCAACAGAGCCATATACTCACTAATAGGTGGCATCTTGATTTGTTCACACATACTGTGATTTTTTGATCTTCAGCATTTGGAATTACCTATAGAATCATATCTAAAAAATTATTTCCTTCTCTGTGGCAGGCTTGGTCCCTTTGAAGGATCCAAGGCTGCCACAGCTATGTTCCTATGGAGACCCTGTGGGCAGGGCTCCATAGGAACACAGTGAATTTCTCATAGGCTTCAATGCTAATGCCTTGGAGTATATGACATTACTCCTAGGGGAACTTTTAAAAAGTGAAAAAAAAGAGAAAAAGGTGCAAAATAAGTATGTATATATATATATATATATATATATATATATATATATATACATACACACAGCATCTCACAAAAGTGAGTACGTCCTGCATATTTTTGTAAATATTTTATCATATGTTTTCATGGGACAACACTGAAGATATGACACTTTGATACAATGTAAAGGAGCCAGAGTACAGCTTGTATAACAGTGTAAATTTGGTGTACCCTTGAAATAACTCAACACACAGACATTAATGTTTAAACCACTGGCAACAAAAGATAGTTCACCCCTAAGTGAAAATGGTCAAATTGTGCCCAAAGTGTCAATATTTTTTGTGGTCACCATTATTTTCTAGCACTGCCTCAACTTTATTGAGTATGGAATTCACTAGAGCTTCAAAGGTTGCCACTGGCATCCTCTTCCACTCCTCCATGATGACATCACAGAGCTGGTGGACGTTACAGACTTTGCGCTCCTTCAGCTTCCGTTTGAGGATGCCTCACAGATGCTCAATAGGGTTTAGGTCTGGAGACATGCTTGGCCAGTCCAGCACCTTTGCCCTCAGTTTCTTTAGCATGGCAGTGTTCGCCTTGGAGGTGTGCTTAGGGTTGTTATCATGTTAGAATACTGCCCTGTGGCCCAGTTTCTAAATGTTGGGGATCATGCTCTGCTTCAGTATGTCACAGCACATGTTGGCATTCATGATTCCCTCAATGAACTGTAGCTCCCCACAGCCAACAGCACTCCGGCAGCCCCAAACCATGACACTCCCACCACCATGCTTGACTGTAGGCACACACTTGTCTTTGTACTACTCACCTGGTTGCCGCCACAACCGCTTGACATCAGCTGAACAAAATACGTTTATATTGGTCTCAGACCACAGAACAAGGTTCCAGTAATCCATGTCCTTAGTCTGCTTGGCTTCAGAAAACTGTTTGCGCATCATCTTTAGAAGAGGCTTCTTTCGGGACAACAGCCATGAAGACCAATTTGATACAGTGTGCGATGTATGGTCTGAGCACTGACAGGCTGATCCCCTACCCCTTTAACCTCTGCAGCTATGCTGGCAGCACTCATACCTCTATTTTGAAAAGACAACCTCTGGATATGATGCTGATCACGTGCACTCATCTTCTTGGGTTGACCATGGTGAAGCCTCTTCTGAGTGGAACCTGTCTTGTTAAACCACTGTATGGTCTTGGTCACCGTGCTGCAGCTCAGTTTTAGGGTGCTAGCAAGCTTCTTATAGCCTAGGCCATCTTTATGTAGAGCAACAATTCTTTTTTACAGATCCTCAGAGAGTTACTTGGCATGAAAAGCCATGCTGAACTTCCAGTGACCAGTAGGAGAGAGTGTGAGAGTGATAACACTAAATTTACACACCTG
>ONZH01017518.1:0-60072 GCA_900303285.1 Rhinella marina
ACATCACACAATTTCAAAATGCGAGGTTTTCCAGGTCCAACTCTATTTTATTGGTACCAGCACTTAACACAAAACAAATCATAAACCAAAATACCTGCCCGGCTAGGCTCTGGCTAGACATAGGTTTCCCTAGCTCACCTTAATAAGACGCTGTTCACAAGCAGCTTTTGTTGCGGCTTCCTCAGCCGTCTGGGTCAGCCGCTTCGGGCCGTGACCTCCAACAAATTCAGAGTCTCGGGAGAGATCTGGCTATACGCAGCCTGTGGTCCCCTTCAGCCCACCTGGCTGAGACCACACCAAGCCTCACTGGCTTCACCCTCTCTCAGGGTCAGTGCCTCTCCCCAGACTGACACACTGGAGGATTACTTATCCCTCCCAGATTACACCAGCTGGCCTCACCTGGGATCTCCTCAGGCCAGAGAAAAGACATGCTCTGGAATTGGGTGGGTTGGAAAGGTCCCACTGCCGACCTACCTTTCCAACCCAAATAAAATCCAGCCCAGCTATTACTATCAAAATAGCTCTAGCCACTAAGTTTGCTGAAGCCAGCACCGTCTACCTGGATTTTATTCATGTCACCCAGTTGAGGAAACTGAGAGAGAGATACACACCCCTTCCAGCTTTCCAGTACACCTCACCCCAGGGGCTAATTTAATTTTTCTTGATGAACCCTAACAGGTGTATGCCTGGTTTAATGGGGCTGATTATGGTGACAGATGCGCTTTAAGGATTTCCAGAACATAACAAAAGAACTCTCAATTGTGTTAATTGTGAATATTTTGTTAAAAAAATTCAGTATCTCCAGTTAGTTACTGCATCAGCTTATTATAACTAATAAGGACATTTTGCTTTCTAAGACACTTGTTAAAGGGACTGTATCATCAGAAAATGACATTTGTGTAATGTCACACTATCCAGAGGTGGACACACAATAGGCTGACATTAAATGTATGGAAATCCAGGAAGACTGATAATCTTATGTGTGGGCACCCTCAGTGAGACTTTTTGGATGGGTGTAAGGTGTCCTTAAACTCCTCATAAGAGATATGATCAGTTACTTCCAGAACAAAACTGACCTACTAATAAAACTGCAATAGGTCCCCTACCAGAGGAAACTATATTGGCTACAATGGATGAAGAATCTTTATATTCCAATATTCCACACCAGGATGGATTAAAAGCCTGCCAGATCTTTATGGAAAATAAAATAATTGAATCTGTGATGGAAGTTACAAAATCCATCCTCACTCATAACTACTTTTCATTTGGTGACAGAATGTACCTACAGAAGACTAATACAGCAAATGGAAAGCAAAATGGCACCACAATATGCAAATCTGCCCATAGCCAAGCTTGAAAGTGACTTCCTATTCTCCTGCCCCATCAAGCCTTTGGCCTACTATCCGTACATTGACTATGTCATAATCATCTGGACTTAATATGAACAACTAAAAGCATTCCATGAATGCTTCCGTTCAGTTTTATTCCACCAGCAATTTAATATTCAACTACTCGTTTACTGAAATAAATGTTTTAGACACCAATGTCAAGATACAGAACAACAAATTACAGGTTGGTCCAAAAGTATGGAGACACCTGACATCAAATGTAAAACAATGGTTGGGAATGTCATCCTGTGTGTGGTATGTTGCTAAGGAGAAGTGGGCAAATCTGTGAGGGGTGGTGTTCAACTCGGCGCCCATTTTGAAAGCCACCATCTTTGAACCAAGTCAATATTTTCAAACAGGAAGGGGGCATGTGACATTATTACCTACTAGAGAATTTGATGAGGAATCTAAATCTGTGCTTAAATGTTAACATTATTAAAGGGGTTTTCCAAAAATTTAGTTCTTAATCAGAACAGATTTTGTATTTCTTTACATTGCAGGGATGGCTTCCTTTATGTGTTGTATATTGCAATGAACTCTTGATCAGAACTGTTTCAGATTCAAACTGTTCTGATCAGGAGTTTATTGCAATTCACTGTACAGAAGGGAACCCATCCCTGCAATGTAAGGAAATGTAAAACCTGTTCCCATATAATGACGACATACAAGGTCTGGATTCCCAGCACACAGCAGGACTATAAGATCCTGGGATGTTCACGTGTTCTACAGCCAATGTTGTTCACCTGATTATCTGGGCTATGTGTCTTGTTGAGGGTCTCTATGTGGGAGAAACAGGGCAGAAACATAAAGCTTCCATGATTGAGTAGCTGCATACAAAGCTAACATCCCCATGCACAAGCATTAACTGGAGTGGCGTAAGGCACATTGTCACTGTACTCAGCAGTGGAAACATGTTCTCTGGAGTGAAGAATCTTGATTTCACTGTTTGGCGGTCTGATGGACATTCTGGGTTAGGCCGATGCCTGAATAAAGATTTCTACCTAAATGCATAGTGCCTACTGTACTATTTGGTGTAGGAGAAATAAGAAGAATAATTACTCAGAATTTAAGCTTTCCAGGGAAAGCTAATGCTACACCATACCAAAAACATTTTAGACAATTTTAAAGGCACTTTAGACTATTTTTCTTTCATTGTTTTGTGGCAACAGTTTGGTGAAGCCCTTTTTTCTGTTCCAATATGACTGTGCAGAAAGTAATAGTAATAAAGACTAGTTTGGTGTGGAAGAACTCTAGTGGGCTGCTCAGATCCTGACCTCAACACCATCAAATACTTTTGGATTAACTGGAACTCTGTGTGACCACATGAATGCCCTTTTTATCAAATGGGCATGTATCCACACAGACGGAAGAAGAGTGGATGCTGTTATAGCTACAAAAGGAGATCCAACTCCATAGCGCAGGGCTCTCCCCGCCTACCTGCCTTTGATTGATAGTTTCTTTCCATATGAATCAGCAGTAGATGGGTGGGAGAGCCATGAACTCATGAATATGGGGACTCATACGGCATGTCCTTGAACTGTTTAGCACAAGATATTAGCAAAATGGCTGGGTCAACTAAAGGAAGTGACCCAGGATTTTGCTAAGGAGACCTGCCATTAGTTTATGTTGCCCTTAGTTAGGACTCCATAAAACTGGTGACAGATTCCTTTTAATGACCATGGTTTTCTAAAGGGATGTCTGAAATAGAGATGAGCAAATCTATTTGCCGCTTTGTAGATTCATATCGAATCTTTGAAATTTTCAGCTGCGAAGCAAATCCGAATTTCTTTGGATTCGCTTCGTATTATTCGTAAATCTTCACAAAATTTAACATGCTAACGATACGTACGATACGTATGAAACATACGAAACGTACGGATTCTGCGTGAGGCGGGACAATGACGATGCGCCCCCCTCAGAACTGGAAAAAACTAGCCCGGCCCACCGGGATCTAACTATTTTGCACGTATAGAGAATGAAGACTCCCTCAGTACTCCACCCTCCTCTGAAGTCTGAACCAGTTTAGACCAGTGCTGACCTCTGGAGCAAGAGGCAAGCATCATGGCTAAAAAAACAGCTGTTCCCAAATTGGAATGAAATGTATTTTGGGGACGAGTTCCCTGAACCACCGCCCGCTCCAGACATCAGGGTGTCAGAACTCTGCCAGAGAAACCCAGCTTCAGTGCCTGTGTCTTCCTTACCTCCTGCTAAGGTTGCTGTTGCTGTGACTCGTGAGGGCTGGAGCGTCTGCTGTGGCTCGTGTGGCGGAGGCGGCTGGAGCGTCCACATTGCCGCCCAGGAGGAGATCCCCCCTTCCATACACCAGAACCCAATTGTTCCACCATCTGTGACGGCCCATGCACAGACCCTCTAGGACTATAAAACCACAGTGGAGGACTGGGTCCTCCAGGTACTCGACCACCCTAGGCCGGGAGATCCTTCATTGGAACACCGAAAGCGAACTGTGCTTTGGTTTTCGGTTGGGAGAGGGTCTGGCTTCCTGCAGGATGATGAAGATGGAAAGGAATATTTTGTGGGCCACAGATCGGTGAAACGGCCGTACCTGCCACAACATCGTAATAGCCTATACGTGGGGGATCAGGTGGAGTACACCCCATGGCATCCCTGAAAATCCCATTTTCGACCGGGGTTACCCTCCTGTCAAAGCCTCTGGTGCCTACAAGAGAACCAGAAGTGTGGCCAGATGAACCACCAGGTCCAGGACGCTTGCGCTGCCTACAGGAGTTCCCAGATGACGTCCTCCGGTTCAGGGAAAAGCTGGAGCCTCAGCCGGAGCCTCTGATTTCTGGACTGCCAGCACCACCACCACCACCATAGTCCTTACAGTTGGGTCAGCTGATCACATTATCGTTCACCTTCCAATCCACGGTCATCCACCAATACCAGCTGCCATGGAAGATGAAGCCAGCAGCAGCCGGGGAAGCTGGGTCTTCTTCCCTGGATGCAACCTTTCCAGAACCACTGCAGCCGGCAGTCCTTACCCCTGCTGTCCCGGCAGGAGGATCCGGAAAAGCGAAAATGGCTGCAGCACTCACCAGTGTCACCACCACCCAGACCTGGTCAAGTCCAACTTCAGGAAGAAGAGGGCACTGGAGTTCCACCACCGCAGCGAGCATGGCCTTCAAGATGCATGAACGTCCTCTGATGAGCTTCAGCAGCAGCTCGAGCGAGGAGGACTTCAGATCAAGGACACTGCAGGAGGACCTATGGGAGCCACACCATGGACTGCACCTGACGGGTGAGATGCTAGTTTGCAGTTGTTTTTGTTTAGTTTGTGTTGCCCCTGTTTGACTCTCACTCAGATGGGCATGGCTGTCAGGACTCCCCCCATTCTGCAGAAAATTCCCTGATGCGCCGAAGTGCGCCTATTTTCCTTTTTCCCCCCTTGTCAGGTTATTTGGGAGCCCCCTTTGCAAAAAGGGTTCTCTATTTGCTGCTATTCTCTATTATCCATGTGGATTACACATTACCTATTTGGATTACAATTTTACCTCACGTGGATTACAATTGAATTTTGGGATATGTGTTCCAGACAGACAGTGTTTTATCATTGCCAACTAGGAGCCATAAGGAGAGACTCAAACGTATATCTGAGCCCTTTATGCTTGCAAATGTGAAACTGATTGCGCTAAAATGTTTGCATACTTATGTCTTTGCTGTATTTTAGCTACACTGTTTTTAATGGTACAGAACTTTAGCCCATTGTGTGTATTCTTTTTCTGGTACTGCAATGTGTCCTATTATGCACTTATTGTACGGTGTTTTTAGTAAATTATTAACTTATTGATAGCTAGCAGCAGTGAGCACCTTATTTTTCTAGTTCATATGGACTGCCTCTAAAGACTGTACGCCGTGGCCTAGCCTTGTGCGTATGACACATTCGCACGTCAATAGTACGCTAAGGATTCGTACGCACTTTTGTACGCTAATGCTTACGTATTGCGTACTTTTAACTACGCTGACTGTACGTACGTAATTTGGGCAGGAATGTTTGCAAGACAACGTTTTTGTTTTTTTTTACGTAGATTCGACGAATAAATTCGTTTAAATACAAATCTTGTCAGAAATTCGGCGAATATTCAGCGAATAAAATTTTAAATAAAATTTGTAATGATTCGCTCATCTCTAGTCTGAAACAATGAAAAGTTGTGATCACTAAGTGTCCACATGCTGTATCTGTGGCCATACTTTATAGTCAACCTCCCAGAAAGATATAATAAAATTATGACCTGAATACAAACAAGCTTCCTTGAGCATTCTTTACCCTGTGTTGCATTGTAATTCTGTGTTTAAACATTGTGTAATGAGACAACTTGGCTTCTAACCTGAAAAGCTTGGTTATTAGGCAGTGTATGACTAGAAACCAGACCGTCCCACAGCACATAAATTCCAAGCTAAACTGACACTGTGGTGTCTACAGAGATGGGCAAAACAGCTTGCAAATAGTCAAATGCCAGTCACCATATCCACTTGTGATATGAATCAGATTTGTGAAAGGCTGTTGATAAATTCATTTTGTATACATAGAGGGATGCTGGAATATATGAGATTACTATGCTGTTATAATGACAATGCGTCTACTTACATGAAGCACACAAGTAATGAGTGGTGAAAAAGAGAGAAATTGACATCAAGCATGCTATTCATTTGAAACCAGAGAAGCTCGGCACACTTTGATCTGCATGTGCATAATAACAGGATAATGAAAGGAGTATTGAAAGACTCATCAGTGGAAGATGGCTCTTAATAGAAGGATACAGAGGACAAACAAGTTTATGTGAGAATATCTGTAGTGGGTGAAATACTGTAAGTTGATGTCAATTATCTAGATAAGTAGTTTTGTGTTTTTCCATTTATCCAACACATTCACATTACTGTTAAGAATTTGGTGCACATCTGTGAGATTGATGCACTTCAGTAGCAATAAATTATTAAAGGTACTTTTAATTGGTGTTTCAACTAGTTTTACAGCTACAGTTCTGCTCTCTGCAAATGAGGATATTTCTTCTTCTTTGTTTTTAGGAAACTCAAATTGTAGCAGGAAAGTTCCTGGTATTTATGCTGTAACTGGTCAGTAAAGTCTGAATATTACTTAAAGGGGCTATGTCATTATTGATGTAAAATGAAAATAAGACATTTTTAACAAAGCTAGGATCAGCCCTGTACCTGACATGGATCCACAGCTCTACCCATTCCTTGCTGCAATTGTTCTGCTAGATTTATCTGAGGCTGGAAGCTCAGGGTGTGTGTCCTTTCTGCTGCAGCTCTCTACCTATCATAGCTCAGGGGTGTGCCCTTTCTTGCTGAAACTCACTCCCTGATTATGTCAGGATATGTTGAGGAAAAACTAATGGTTCTACATTCAAGTTGAATCAGTTTTGTCTGTGATTGTGTTCAGTCTTTCTGGGTTTTTTTTTCTGTCCAAATTGCACATGTTTTTCACAAAGACAAATTGAAGAATAACAATCTAAATCTCCTAGCAGCCATCAATGAAAAACGCGTTTGTGTTGTTAGGGTATTTTTAAGTACTGATTGGTTTTGTCCCCTTTAATTCTGTCCCTTTTCATATTTTGTATAATGATATTCCTTGTAATGTAGTGGGTTAGGGATAGTTAGATAATATACCTATTCCCGATTGTGCTGAAAAGGCAACATTCCTGAATGGTTATCTCGGAGACATGTGTTGCACTCAGGACATCCTTGGGAGGAGGTGTGGAAAAAAACATATAAACTTTGTTTTACATAGACATTTAATTGGCACTCCATTGAGGAAAATCATCCAGGTAGGATGAACACTATTTCTTTCTGGTAATACCCTGGGGTGTTGGCCATATGCTATGACATACTGGACTTGGAGTCCCCTCCCCCATATTATATGTGTAGGCCAGTGATGATTATTTACTTTTACTACTCTGTATGTAATTTGTCTGTTTTACCTTATATTTAATCACACTTAGTAAATATATTTATTCACTTAGCCTGCCTAAGCTTATTTATTCTAAAGTCATCAAATTTGCATTAAAACAGCATTGCATCCAGGTTGCTTCCATTTTTCATGCAAGCCCCATTCACTTCTATGGAGCCAGAGCTATGTGAAAAACACCCAATATAGAACATTCTGTGATTTTTCCTGAAAGCAAAGATGATTCATGAAACATGATGTTCATGTACACAGACCCATTGAAATAAATGGTTCAGGATTTAGTCTGGATGCTGTACATCCACTATATGCATCACATCCGAACTGAAAACTTGCTCATGTGAAAAAGCCCACAGCTTCTAATAGAAGATACAGCTGGTGACAGTTGCAGATTTAAAATGAGCGTGTGCAACCACCTCAGTGGGTGGAGGAATAAGGAAAAGAACAGCAGCAGTTGGAACTATACAGATATGTTTTATTGAATAGCTCAGTGACCATTTTACATTTTTTATTATATGCAATTACAAAAGTATTCAGATACAGGTGCTGGTTTGAAAAATGTTGAACATTTTTCAAGGATTAAACCCTTTAAGGGCCCATGCACACGACAGTATGTATTTCACGGTCAGCAAAAAATGGATCTGCAAAAAATACGGATGACGTCCGTGTACATTCCGTATTTTGCGAAATGGAACAGCCGCCCCTAATAGAACACTGCTATCGTACTGTTCATAATGCAGACAATATTAGGACATGTTCTATCCTTTTGCAGAACGGACATACGGAAATGGAATGAACACAGAGTAACTTCCGTTTATTTTGTGGACCCATTGAAATGAATGGTTACTAGTGTTGAGCGAGCATGCTCGGCCGAACTCGCTGTTCGGCCGAGCATGCCTACGCTCGGGTCCGCTCAGTGTTCGGCCGAACACCGAGTGTACTCGAGCACAATGCTCGAGTATCTTCCCCGCACTGTAATGATGATTTGTATGCTAATGCGTACGAATTTGCATGCTAATGCGTACAAATTTGTATGCTAATGCGTACGCATTGTGCGCTAATGCGTGCGCTTTGTGCGCTAATGCATACAAATTCAGTTAATTAGCATACTTTTACGAGTGAATGGAGTAAAAGAGGAGAAGTCGCGATTCTGACCTTTTTCTATTAACCAGACACCCTCCCCTCTTCCGAACAGGGGGTGCCTGGTTTAGTCCTATTGACTAACATTATGCTCGGGTGCTCGAGCAACCCCTAGTGCTCGGCCAGAGCACCCGAGCATACGAGCACAGAGGTGCTCGCTCAACACTAATGGTTACTCATACAGTCCGGAAAAAAACAGAACAGACACGAAAAGAAAATACATTTGTGTGCATGAGCCATAAAAGGAATGTATCATCAGAAAGCTTCCTATTATTTAAATTGAGTTTTTGTAGTAGAGGGCTTATCCAAGATTTTAATAAATGGTGACATTTATACCTCAAAAACAGCACCACCCTCATCCATGGTGGGTATCCGGTACAGCCAGAACAACCTTGTTTACTTGAATGAGGTAAATCTGCAATACCAGACACAGTCCATGGACATGTATGACATGGTTTCTGGAGAAAAAAGTTTTCTAATTTTGTGCAGCTCCATTAAAGTGATTATCCGAGATGTGTTGCAATCCCGTGTGGCCGCCACTTCCGGGATCATGTACCGTACATTGGGCATGTGATCCCAGCCTGGGGTTACAACCTGCAGAGCATGAGTGTTTCTGAATCTCTCGCAAGTGCATTGGTGAGAGAATCAGACTCACGCTTGCGCTGTAGGTTATAATCCCTGGCTGGGATCACATGTCCAATGTATGGCACTTGATTCTGGTAGTGGCGACCACACAGGATTGCGACGCATCTCGAATAATCCCTTTAAGTATATTTTTGATTTATTTTGAAAAAGCCTGAAATATTGCAAAATCAAGAGAGACAACTGTTTTTGTAGAAGTGGAGGCAATACAGATAATAGGTGATGGGGAGGGATCAGTCCCTCCTTCCTCAGTAGCCTATGCACATATGCACATGGCAAAGAGCATGATCTCTAAAACAACAATGTTCTAGAATATATATATATATATATATATATATATATATATATATATATATATAATAAAGATGTACATGACACATAATGGAAGCATGGAAACAATCTGTGTGTGTTCCTTTTCCTCCTGACTTTTCTAAGGCATTGGATGAAGAGCAAATCATATTTAAGGACACATTAATACAGAAATAATAATAATAGTTCACAATAATAGATTCTGATGGTATCAGTTCAGAACAAATGTTTTTTTTTTGTAATTGCTATAACGTGCATGCACACTCACATAAATCCCAGCTAATATTTGTTCTTAATGTGACTGCAGAATGCTTTTCCCCATATTTCTCTTTGTTATCCTGTGACTCATTTTTCTCACAGCTGCATACATAATCAAAGCAGGCTTTTGGGAAAAAAAATGATGGGAAGTTCAATTGGACATGGAAAATGTTTTAGTAACCCTGTTGCTGCTGTGGAGGCCAACAGATGAGAGATGTAAGATGAAATAGCTTTCCAATGTGATTAAATAGACAATTGTTGCAATGAAATTCCCATAGCTAAGAGAGAAGCAGCTTTCCTAAGCCTGTGCTATTCGTGTTTACCCTCCACTTATGCCACCAACAGAGAAAGATATTTGGTAACAATCATTTTTAATTACATGGCTTTTTTGATACATTTTAGGATACAGGAATTTCATCCCCCTTTAGAAGACTGACCAGGGATTTACTGTACACTTCCATTATATTAGAAAGAAAGCACCAAAAATAACAAAAACACCAGAAGAAGCAAATGATATCTTCATTAAAGGGGTTGTCTCACTACAGAAAATAGCATTTATCAATAGCAGTAAAGCGCTGCGGAATAAGTTGGCGCTATAAATAAAAATTATTATTACAAAATATTGTATTGTGATTAAAGATGAGCGAATCTATTCGCCGCTTTGTAGATTCGCACAGGATCCTCAATTTTTCCTACTCCGAAGCAAATCCGGATTTATTCAGATTCGCTTCGTATTATTCGTAAATGTTCTTAAAATTTTGAACGCTAACGCTATGTAAGCATTCTTCTTGCCCCCCCCCTTGGCCCCCAGAAGCAGGAAAATTACAATACGCCCCCTCAAGAGCGGGAAAGTGAAGATACGCCCCCCTCAGAAGCGGGAAAAACCAACCCGGCCCACCGGGAACTAACTATTTGCAACTGTAGGGAGTGAAGACTCCTCCCTCATTACTCCGCCTTCCACTCCAGTTCAAGCCAGTGGTGAACAAGATACCACAGCATGGTGAAGCAACTGCGACCAAAGTGGGGAGAGATGGTGTTTGGTAGCGAGTTACCCAAACCACCGTCTAGTTCAAAGGAGATCACAGTGTCACAATTGGCCAAGAGAATCCCACCAGCTCCTAACTCAATGTTTGCCATGCCAGCTGGTGCGGTGGAGGCGGCTGGAGTGTCCACTCTGCTGCCCAGGAGGAGAACAACAACACCTTCCATGCGTCAGAATCCCATTGCGCCTGCATCAGTGACAGCCCACGCCCAGACCCTATGGGACTTCAAGAATGCGGTGGAGGACTGGGTCATCCAAGTACTGGACCACCCAAGGTTGGGAGACCCTACACTGGAGCGACGTAAGGGAACTGTCCTATGGTTTTCAGTGGAGCGAGGCTGTGGCTTCCTTGTGGACGACGATGGCAAGGAGTACTTTGTGGGCCGCAGGTCAGTGAAACGGCTGTACCTGCCCAACCCTGTCACAGCCTATATGTGGGGATCAGGTGAAATATATACCCCCATAGCAACCCTGAAAGGCCCCTTTGCTACTGGGGTTACCTTATTGTCTAAGCCCCTTGTACTTGCATCAGCACCAGAAGTTTGGCCGGAAGAACCACCAGGCAAAGGACGCATGCGCTGCCAACAGGAGTCAACAGATGGCACCCTCCGTTTCAGGGAGAAGCCGCTGATCCCTGGATTGCCACCACCACCACCATCACAGTCCTTTCAGCTGGGTCAGCTGACGACATCATCTTTTTCTTTACAGTCCATGGTGATCCAGTACCAACTACCCTGGAAAATGAAGTCAGCAGCAGCCAGGGGAACTGGCGGTTCTTCCCTGGGGGCAACCTTGCCTGAACCGCTGCAGCCAGAATTCCTTACCCCTGCTGTCCCGGCAGGAGTATCCGTAAAAGTGAAGGCGCAAGTGGCTGTAGCGCTCACCAGTGTGACCACCACCCAGACCCGGTCAAGTCCGACTTCTGGCAGAAGAGGGCAGTGGAGCTCAACCACGGCAGCCAGCTTGGCCTACAAGAACCAGGAGCGCCCTCTGATGTCATTCAGTAGCAGTTCCAGCGAGGAGGACTTCAGGTCCCTCATCTGAGGAACCCTTCTACTGTCTGATTTAAAGGACACCTCTGGAGGACCTATGGGAGCCACAACATGGACTGCACCTGACGGGTGAGACCTAGTTGGCACTTGTTTTTAGTTTATGTTGTTTTTATTGCCCCCTGTTTGAATCTCACCCTGATGGACATGGCTTGTCAGGACTCCTCCCCCCATTCTGCAGAAAATTCCCAGTTGTGCCTAAGCGGGCCTATTTTCCATTTTCCCCCCTTCTCAGGTTATTTGGGAGCCCCCTTTGCAAAAAGGGTTCTCTATTTGCTGCTATTTTATATTGTCCGTGTAGGTTACACATTATCTGTTTAGATTTCAAAATTACCTTGCGTGAATTACAATTGAATTTTGGACTGTGTTCCAGTGTTTTATGCCAAGCAGCCATGAGGGGAGACTCTAACGTATATCTGAGCCTATTATGCTTGCAAATGTGAAATTGATTGCACTAAAATGTTTGCATAATTATGTCTTTCAGTATTTTAGCAATAATGTTTTTACAGGTTCAGCAGCGTTCAAGCACTTTAGCCCATTTTGTGTATTCTTTTTCAGGTACTGCAATGTGTCCTATTATGCGTATGACACAATCGCGAGTCAACAATATGTTAAGAATTCGTACGCATTTTTTACGCTAATGCTTAGGTATTCAGTTCAATATCATACTTTTAACAACGCTTAGACTGTATGTTCGTAATTTGTGCAGTAATGTTCGCAAAACAACGATTATTTTTTAACGCAATAAAATCGTATTAAGAACGAATCTTGTCATAAATTCATCGTAGAAGCGAAGTTTTGATGATTTGCTCATCTCTAATTGTGATTATCCACATTGTCCATGGCTTGACTCATTTTTTCAATTACTGCTTGTATCCAGGGGTTCTGACCACCCTGCAATCTAGTAGTGGTGGCCATGCTTGCACACTATAGGAAAAGGCACCAACCTATGCGTACTCCTGAGGTGCTTTTTCCTATAGTATCCAAGCACGGCCACCACTGCTGGATTGTAGGGAGTTCCAAACCCCTGGAAACTAGCAGTGTATAATGCGATGGAAAAAGAAAAAAGCCAGCAAAGGAGGCAATATGGACAATCACAACACATTAGTAAGTGCCTTGTTCTAACTTTGTCTACATGATAAATTCCCATTGCTCAAGTGAGTCAACCAATTTAAGTTTACTTACTATAAGAGGCGCTCATGTTGTGACCTATAGTACAGCGATCATCTTTCAAAGGTCTGTCTTTAGCTTTCCTATTCTCTCTGCCTAGCCATAACTTACTACTCTTGTGTTAATCACAATTTTTACTAATGTCTTCTAGATTTCTCCTATGCTGCACCTACCTTGTATATTCTAGAATGCTTTACTTTTCTACAATTAGACTAATATCTCAAAATACCAAATATAATTTTTCTTGAATTATACAGAGCCGTCATATCCACGATGCCTCTACTCTATGTAGATAGCCATCTTCAGCATTCAGTAGAAGCTGAAGACAGAATTTCCTTCACAACCAGGGGTGCACCACCAATGAGGCGAGGTGAGGCGATTACCTCAGGCAGCACCAGATATGGGCAAGAGGAGGGCAGCAGAAGAGGATTTCTGCAGTATAGTATTGGGATTCACATTGGGCACAGTATGTGGCGCTGTATTACCCTGTATGTTTTGTAGCGCTGTATGTAATGCTTTCCAAGAATGTTTTTGAAAGTTGGGCTGGAAGGAAGGGGTTAGGGTAAGAAATTGGCATTGGGGGTTAGGTCGCCGTTTGAGGCTAGGTGCACCCCATTCACAACGCTCAATTATAGTTTCAGTTCCTAAGGGAACTCTTTACAGGCAGTTATCAAATAAAGGTTAAAGGGAGTCTTTCACCTGTTTTTCACCAATATAACTAACAGCAGTGCCCCACAGAAGATTGCACACACATCCCAGACATACCTGAGGGCACTTTTATTCTGCAGGAAAACAGCTCCCAATTGCCCAGCTCTGCTGCTGCAAGTGCTCAAATCCAGTATATCAGAAGATATAGTTGTTAGAAATCAAGTCGGGAGAGAAAGCTGTTTTTAGTTTCACGTTCAGCTGGGCACTTGGGAGCTGTTTTCCAGCGGAATAAAAGTGCTTTTCCTGGACATGTAATACAGACACACAGTGCACACAGGTATGTCTGGGATATGTCTGCAATCTTCTGTGGGGCACTGATGTTATTTATATAGGTGAAAAACAGGTTAAACACGCCCTTTAACATATTCTCTATTAAAGTTTATTACAAAAACACTAATATTCACTTCCCCTACACATTTAAAAAAATTGAAATGACAGCTAAGCTTTACCACAAAATGATCATTTAAAAACTTTTCTCTTTTTCATGTGAAATATTTTTGGAGCCCTGAAACAAGCATGACAAATATGAAACAAAAATACATGAGAATCGTTTTTTTTGCAGCACTGGATATATCTATATAGAGTTTAGATAGCAGGACTTCCGTGAAGCAGGTAATAGCACTTGGTTCAGATAAATGTTGTGTTTCCCAGTTAATAATAATGGTACACAAAGCTCAGATTTTGCAGGTAGGAGGACTATTATTTCTGGCTGGAGCTTTTATTAAAATTGTATTTGCAGATCACATATTATACCTCCTTTTTCCACACGAACATATTTCATAAAGTTAATCCTAATTACTTAAAACGAAATGCACATTATTCTTGTATTGGGATTGAAAGCCCGTGTTCAGCATCCACCGTACATTACAATCTGTGGACTTTTACTTCATATTAAAACTTGCAGATCAAACCTCTTATCCACAAGAGCCCATTTTACTTAATGTATGATGATAGACCGGTAAAGCGCACAACAATATTAGTCTGTCAGGTGGATATGCATTTGACATAATGTGCTTGCAAACACACACTTAGTATTAAAAATATATATCATTTATCTAATTTGCTGGAGTGCTTTATCTGAGCCAGATATCCGTTCCATCAGCTTGGCAGTATTCGCAGGCCTTTGGACAACATGCGTAGATGAGCACAGATGTTTTAGAGCTTGACCTCTCCAGATGCAGAGGTGAACAGAATAATAAAATATAGCACAAAAATGGAACGCAAAATGGCTGGCAACATATCGTGGCATAGCAGGGGTGAGAGATGAGAAAGAAGCATTATTTATTCTCTCTGTACTGACTCCAACAATGCTGACCTGGGCACAACATGAAATACTTCCTAAGTGAACACACAAGATGCCCCTCTTTGCCAGCATCATACATAGCTAATCTCATCAGCACATTCACAGAGGGATGGAAGGAGCATTCCAGGCATTATTAACCATTGGATGCAAAACAGGATTTTTCCATTGGTTTGCAATAATTAAAAACTTGTATGATACCATCATTATAAGAATGCACATAGAGTGGCTGTGAAGCAGTGACAGGCCCCATATATGAAGAGGGAAGTTATGTGTCTCCGAGAATGGTGCAGGAAACCTATTACAGGAAATGTATGGGATGATTTGCTATGTTTTCCCCACGATCACCTGGTATTTTGCTGCTTCCACCATGAGGACTGATGGGTTGCACTGGTCATAGCAAGGAGGCTGTCGGATCAAAGCCAAATACTGTAGTGTGAACACTGAGCTAGAGGTGAGTTAGGGAAAACCTCTGTATAGTGAGTGCCTAGCCAGGCAAGCTTTTGTTGTTTTGTGATGATGTTATACGTTGTGAGGTAAAGCTATGACTTCATTGTGCCAAGTGATGCCAAACTTGTAAGTGTGATGTGCTGTGTGACAAATAAAGCATTGTTTGAGCTTAAAAAAAAACCCCGTTTGATGAGAAGTCTATCATTGCCGACCCCTGAGAGAGAGCGATCTCTTACATGGCATACAGAGCTGGCTTATAGGGAGGGCAAAAGGGGCAATTTCCTGGGGTTCTAAACTAACTAGTTACTTGAAGCTTTTCAAAGATATTAAAGCACGCCTTTAATTTAAAAGATATTAAAGCACACCTCCAACATTATTAAAACTTGTATGATGGAAAAGGTGATTTTATAGTTTCTGCTCTCCTGTACTTCTCACAATAAAATAATCTGGTAGTTGACCATGTGTGTTTATTGCGTATAGACAGGGGGATAAGCAGCAGTCAGATAAAAAAGTTAGGGTCCCTGCACATGATATGTATTACATGCGGATCTGCTGTGCAGATTTTTGTGTGGCATAATCCACAGCACAATGCAGTACCAGTTAAGGAGATGAGATTTTAAAAATCTAATTTACACAGTGTGGAAATTTTCCATGTATAAATTAAAGTTTACCAGCACTTAGTGCTTAATCCTGGCGGCTCGCGCTTGAGAGGAGTCACAAGCTGCCAATGAATTTTCCACTTATTCTGTGGTGCAACCAGAAATGACTGGCCTCCACAGCAAATTTTTGAATGGGCCCCACCCCAGCAACTTCTCCTCAACCCCCTCCTCCCGTGCAACCCCCACTCCTGTGGCTACTCAAGATCGCTCTCTCAGACGAGGCCCAGCAGCCGCTCAGTCCATTTCATACAGTGTCTCTGTATATAATGTTATTGTATAATACTGTTGAGGGGGGCCCTGTCATTAAAATCTTTTAGTCCTCATCCTGGGTGGGCACCTTCTGAGTTTGGGCCCTAAAGCAGCCACTTCCCCTGCTTCTCCTATAGGTACGCCCCTGGGTTTATTCATGAGCTCTTCATGAGCCATTCCATAGAAGAAAACTGTCAACCAGCAACTAGTGGGCAAGAGAAAGGGGGCTCATGTATAAGCCGGACTCTTCTGACTCTTTTCTGCCATGCACTACAAGCATTAAACAATGGGTGCTGGTAAACCACTGATGAAATCAGCGTGTCTGTCACTACTTTATGCTGCCCTCACCGATAAGTTCCCTTTAAAATTGAACACTGTTTTCTCTCCGTAGCAAAACCTGGGGGTTGATGGGACTTCCCACATAGATTATCATTATATCTGCTTGTATATAACATTTGTAAGATATCCATGTATATTACACTGTAACTGGGAAGGCCCCTCCAAATTTTATATCCAGGAGCCCATGATCTGGACATGGAGTCACATCTCGACAACTTCTGCCTGTTCAAGTGTAGCATTTTATTTTATTATTATTTATTTATTTTTTTTTTTACAAAAGTTGCACAGTTCATTAAACTCACAGGTCAGATGACTGTTCTGTATGAAAGCGTGCAGCTGTATGACAATCTCATGTCCAAGACAGCTGTTTACTGCTGGAAGAAAACAGTCAAGGTTCTTATTGACTGCAAGCAGAGATCTTGATCATCGTGAAGAACTGATGCAGAAAGTATATACTTTGTACAATATTTAAGTACAGATAGAATAACCTTGAAACCGTAAGTCACCTTTATGGAGGCAAAGATGCTTATTTCATAAATATTTCAAGTACTATGAACATTAAAGGTGTTGGCCACTTTTCAGCTACTTTTGACCAATGCATATGTAAGATAACCATATGACAGCAATATAGCCTTTGTTGATGTTCTGTGCCGTTTGCTATATTTCATAAGTTATGTCTGCTTGTTGGACAAATCTTCACAGGAGACCTGTCCATAAGATGGCCGCTGATGGAGGGTCATGTGACCGAGAAAAAATAACTACAGACACATCACTCAGCCTCCTCCCCTTAAATACACCACATCTGCACTGTGCACTTGCACTGTTAAGAGTTTAGTGCAGATGTATTTTATTTTATTGGCATAGACTAACTGATTTGCCTCCATTATCAGCCATTTTATGGACATGACCTCTGTATGGACAGCACAAAAGACTTAGGGAGAATACCTTATGAAATACAGCAAATGACACAGAATATCAATAAGGACTATATTAGTAAGTTCCATATAAACATATTACAAACACATTGATCATCAGTAGCCAGAAAGTGGCAAACACCTTTAACTATTGTGAGACAGTGACGAGAAAACTGATCAGGAATCTATTTCCCCAAGATTCCTCTCATATATGTACTAGGCTCCAGGAAGGATATATCTCTTCCAGGGAAAGCTGAATGAGATGTAAGTCCTGTTTTCGGGCCTGGATTTGTTATGGAATGATGGGCAGGTTGGTAGTAGGGCCTATCATTCCCTTCCCGGCCAGTACAAGTTTTCCTATTACTGGGCTATGTAGGTGCAAGGTGTTCACTAGAGAGACTGAGCCATCTGAGGAGACAGAACCTGTCTGGGGAGACTGTTGCTGAGGTTGCTAGCCTCAAAGTGGACACTTTAATTTTTTGGGAACTAGGCCTCTTGTATAGTCAACTAAATGTATATGTTTAGTTAGCTCATAGCCGAGCAGCGGTTGATTGGTGTTTGGGGCCTGAATGTAAAGGCTATACATTTATTGTATGCAACCAAATAAAGAAAAGGCAAAGCCCTGATTGAAATGGATTTCTAGATCACCGTCTCTGACTGCATTTGATCCCGATTTACCTACCGCTACAGAGCTAATTCCCATACTATAATTATAATGGAACCATTTTCTAAAATGTTCACCTTACAATTGTGTATAGTTCACATACATGTCATTTGATGTATGCTTCTCTATAGTACAATACTTTTTATTCCTTGTGTATACCAATATTCTAGAGTTTAGATAATATATAATTGTGTAGTAGCTCACTGGATAGGTATATGGATTAATAGAGGTGCTCCTAACCAATAAGACTGTACCTCTGGTCTTAATTTTAAGGAAAACGATGTGTATGAAATTGGTGGGCACACTCCTAATCTGGATTCTTTTTTTATTTTTTTTTTAAATTATGATGTTTTATATTCTTATACTGTAAATACTGTATCACCTTATTTTAAAATAAATACATTTATTAATTAAAAATAAAAATAACATATATGAATGTATAATAGGATCCTATTAAAAATGAATAAAATAGATAAAATAGATAGTCCAAAGATTGAAAAAAATGAAAAAAGTGATGAAAAAAATAGTAAAAAATAGAAAAAATAGTAAAAAATTAATAATCCGAAAATAGTCCCAATTTATGGTAATCCTTGGATGTTAATCTTCTATTGGTTTGTATCAGTTTGACAACATAATTCAACTGTTAACAGTTATCTTCATATAATATAGGGGTGCCGATGTTTGTTGCTGCACTGATGTACTTATTATAGTAATGCCAATATTTATTATAGCGCTGATAGACTTATCAGTGATGTCTTCTGGGTAATATATATGTCACAGTAATATAATAGTTGGTTTTCACTCCAGAAGTTACATAGTACAGTGTTACTCCAGAAATTATTTCAAGTGCTGGCGATACTTCGATGCTGACAATATATAGATACTTCAATATCAGTATTACTTAATTTCTATTGGCATGTACGTTACCCATCCCCGGCAGTGTTGAAGATTCTTTGAGAACAGACTTGCGATGTAAGTCGGCCTCCCGTTCCTTCAGTGGGGCTTGGTGAGTTGAAGCGGCTTTTAGCGTGGCGTCCCACGTGGCCGCCTGGCGGTTCTTTCAGCAATGGAGTGAAGTGCTTCGCTTTGAGATAAATAGTATGTTATAACAGTCTCTTTGCTGCAATAGATGTTCTCTATTTGAATTAGCTACAATGTAGTTTTCTTGGCCGCAATGTATAATTTTCTTAGCGGCATGTAATTTTTCAGAAGATAGAGAACGCTGTATTCTGGATATCCAGGTCGAGGTCTATTCTTTTACCAAACGCGTTTCAGGGCTGTGGTTAGATGCCCCTTCCTCAGTGGTTACAAGACCTCTGTATTGAATGCCCTTATATAGGGTGTTACGATATATGTTGGCGCTATACAAAATCCGGATTGGATTGACTGTCTATGTTGATTTAGTGCACTATAGTTGGATATTCCTTGAATCATTTACTCATATCCCATGGATAATATTTAGATAAAATATAATGAAATATGATACAATGTGACAATCAATATAGGTCATAGACAATAGTGAATGTCACAATAGTGAATCATCTATAACCACACATATACATTATGGATACATCCATTACATATCTTTATTTATTTTCATATTCTTGTGGATACATTTCTTATATATATATATGCTTTATATGCTTATACCTATTTATATTTTTATACCTATCTGTATACCTATTACTTATATAAACAAACTAATTATTCTTGTCTATGACCTATATTGATTGTCACATTGTATCATATTTCATTATATTTTATCTAAATATTATCCATGGGATATGAGTAAATGATTCAAGGAATATCCAACTATAGTGAACTAAATCAACATAGACAGTCAATCCAATCCAGATTTTGTATAGCGCCAACATATATCGTAACACCCTATATAAGGGCATTCAATAAAGAGGTCTTGTAACCACTGAGGAAGGGGCATCTAACCACAGCCCTGAAACGCGTTTGGTAAAAGAATAGACCTCGACCTGGATATCCAGAATACAGCGTTCTCTATCTTCTGAAAAATTACATGCCGCTAAGAAAATTATACATTGCGGCCAAGAAAACTACATTGTAGCTAATTCAAATAGAGAACATCTATTGCAGCAAAGAGACTGTTATAACATACTATTTATCTCAAAGCGAAGCACTTCACTCCATTGCTGAAAGAACCGCCAGGCGGCCACGTGGGACGCCACGCTAAAAGCCGCTTCAACTCACCAAGCCCCACTGAAGGAACGGGAGGCCGACTTACATCGCAAGTCTGTTCTCAAAGAATCTTCAACACTGCCGGGGATGGGTAACGTACATGCCAATAGAAATTAAGTAATACTGATATTGAAGTATCTATATATTGTCAGCATCGAAGTATCGCCAGCACTTGAAATAATTTCTGGAGTAACACTGTACTATGTAACTTCTGGAGTGAAAACCAACTATTATATTACTGTGACATATATATTACCCAGAAGACATCACTGATAAGTCTATCAGCGCTATAATAAATATTGGCATTACTATAATAAGTACATCAGTGCAGCAACAAACATCGGCACCCCTATATTATATAAGGATAACTGTTAATAGTTGAATTATGTTGTCAAACTGATACAAACCAATAGAAGATTAACATCCAAGGATTACCATAAATTGGGACTATTTTCGGATTATTAATTTTTTACTATTTTTTCTTAATTTTTTCTATTTTTTACTATTTTTTCATCATTTTTTTCATTTTTTTCAATCTTTGGACTATCTATTTTATCTATTTTATTCATTTTTAATAGGATCCTATTATACATTCATATATGTTATTTTTATTTTTAATTAATAAATGTATTTATTTTAAAATAAGGTGATACAGTATTTACAGTATAAGAATATAAAACATCATAATTTTTTAAAAAATAAAAAAAGAATCCAGATTAGGAGTGTGCCCACCAATTTCATACACAATATTCTAGAGTTGTCAGACAAATGAAATATTACTGTTGTTTTTATGGGTCTCCACACTGGATGCAAGTTTATTACACAAAACCAGAAACATATGAATGATACGTCCCAGGCGTCCAATGTCCCTGTGTTGATGAATATACAGTGATATATTTCAACTGAGAGCAGAGGCCCAATTAATTTACCAGCTACGTTGCTCAGCCTGGAGAATGGAAATGCGCTGATGCTACAATGGACATGTTTTTATTCTCTGGTTCAGCCATTAATCTGAAGGCAGTGAACACTATAAAGTAAAAAGATGGGATTGAATTTGTAACAATGGCTTTAATGCAGATTTTTCGGACGTGACTTGAGTTTTCAAAACAGTAGTGGACTGGTGTAATGATCCATACAGTATGACTCTTTTTTATGAGGATTTTTATTCCAGTTCTATTTGCTAGAGATATTGTTATCTAGACTATTTTATACTACTTATTAATTTGTCTACTGTTACCAAAGAAATTGTAGACTGGGTATTTTCTGATACAAATGGGTAAGTGTCCCACAGAGCCTGGCAGAGGAACTGGGCTCTCTAGTCTTCTAATAGAGATTAGTTCTGGGAGAACAAGGTTCATGTTAGTAGCCAAATGTTGGCTATGAATAATGTACGCATGTATGAATACACGTGCCTACTCTGGAAATGGTATGGGGGCACTTATCTGCTTATATATATCAAATTGCATTTCTTAAAAGTTGCCCACCATGTAGAAAACCCTTGAATATTCAATATTTGATGGAAACAAGCAAATAGGAAATACCAATAAATTCTTTAGGTAGCCATAAGGATTTTCTAATTGTAGTACACTAATGTAAAGCAGTGATCCCTAAATACCAGGCTGTGGATCATCAGTACTGGTATACTGGTACATAGGGAGCGCCAGAATTGAACTGCGATGACATGAACTATTGGCTATTGTGCCTTGACATTTAGTGTCATAGACTGAAGGCCATTTAGCCTAAGGCCTGTGAGGCAGTGCTACGGTACAGGATGATTGTGATGATGCTATCATGCTGCCAGGACCCAGCACAAAAGATTGCAATGGCATTCGCGACCTGTGCCATGACGCAGGCAGCCAGCCAGAGCAGCAGGCCAGGAAAGTTTAGTTTTTTCCATTTTTCTTGTTTTGAGTACCCTACTGGGGACACTATGGGGGAGGGACTGGTACATTATATTTACAGAGAACAGTAATTGTAAAGAGGCCGTTACTGGGGAGCACTATATGTCAAGGGACCACTACTAGGGGGGCAGTATAGTTAAAGAAGCCACTATTGAGGGACCTTATATGTTATTAGGGCATTTGGGGGGGGCTTATATTATAAAGAGGGTACTACAGAGGGAGGGCATTTTATGTAAAGATGGTACTACTGAGGGGCATTGTATGTAAAGAGGACACTACTGGGGGCATTACATGTAAAGAGGGCTCTACTGGGAGGGCATTATATCTGCTGGGGCCTAAATGAAAATTACTACTAGGTGGGACTGGGATAATTACTAAGTAGGGGCATAAAAGGAGACATTATTACTAAATAGGTCTGTTCTATGTGTCAAGTTAAGCAGAAACAAGTTTTGTTCAGGAGATCTCGGAAACCAAAGCCCAGTTCGGTTTCAAGTTTTAAAGTGGTTTTCCACTTTAAAAATCAATTACTGAAGTTAGTCAACACGGTCACGGTCGACTTCGTGAATAACTAACTTTGGCTCATCGGAGCCCATACATTATAATACTGTACAGAGCTAGATCTCCATACAGTATTAATCCGAAGTTTTGAGCAAAGCAACTTTGCATTTTGAAGCATTCCGTTCTGTTCAGTTCAGTTTTGTCCCCATTGACAATGAATAGGGACAAAACTGAAGCATTTTTTTCCGGTACTGAGACCTATGGAAAACTCTAACGCTAGTGTGAAAGTAGCCTAATCCGAGTATGTCATATGTACAGTAGTAATGAGAAAATCAGGCTTCGGATCCCAGGTCAAAGTTGCTTTGGTCAAAACTTCATTTGATTTAGATTTGTCTCCATATAGTATTCAAATGGATAGGCTCCGGCGAGTTGAAATGAGTTATTACCGAAGTTTTGTTCAGGAGATCTCGGAACCAAAGCCCAGTTCGGTTTCAAGTTTTAAAGTGGTTTTCCACTTTAAAAATCAATTACTGAAGTTAGTCAACACGGTCACGGTCGACTTCGTGACTAACTAACTTTGGCTCATCGGAGCCCACACATTATAATACTGTACAGAGATAGATCTCCATACAGTATTAATCTGAAGTTTTGAGCAAAGCAACTTTGCATGTAACATCCGAAACTCACGTCACTCATTGCTATTGGGGACCACTGGCGTAAAGGATTACTATTAGTCCTGATTTATTATCTATTTGTATACTTCAGTGTAAAAAGTAATGCCAGATACCTCTTGAGCGTTTATTAGTTGCGCAGGTAAAATTAAACCTGCATGATCCATATTTTACCCGTTGGCATCCTGTAATTAAGCTCATGATATGCTAGGCCCCATAGAATTTCACAGTAACACAGTAACAAAAATCTGTAGCTCGTATCCATGATTGGTGGTAATGCCAACCGTGGACATTTAACCCCTCAGATGCTGTGGTCAAATGTGTCTATGGCGCCTGAACAGTGTGTGCTTCTGGGTCAGGCATGCTTTCCACCAGCAAAGATCGGGGAAAGTGTCCTGTTCTAATAATGAGCCAGAAACTGTACTAGGCTCATTATTAGTATATCCCAGTTCACTGCTGCCACCTACTGATTTATGTACAGAATAATGTTGAAAATTCCATTATTCTGTACAAGTTTGAATTTGGTGATGGCAAGTTGTAGTCCACTTTGGGACCTAACAAAAAGTAAAAAAAAAAAAAAAAGTAAAAAAAAAAGTAAAAAAAAAATTCAAATCACCCCCTTTCCCCAAAATAAAAATAAATAAGTAAAAAAATAACATTATATATATATATATATATATATATATATATATATATATATCCCATACATTGAATGGCATAATGGGGAAAACAATGGCCGGTTCTCAGTTTTTTCATCACTTCATCTCCCAAAGAAATTGAATAAAAAGTGATCAAAAAGTCATATACACCTCAAAATGGTATTGTAAAAAATTTAGAGATTGTCCCACAAAAAATGAACCCCCACATATTTCAGTAGCCATAACTTAGAATGGTCAGAATATTGACCCTTATGAGGGTCAGAATATGGCGATGAAAAAATTGCATTTTTCAAAAGTTTTTTCTTTTTTTCACAATTAAAATGAAAGAAAAACTATACATACGTGGTATTGCCAGATTCATACTGACCTGGAGAATGAAGAATACAAGTCAGTTTTGGAATTGCGGTTTTCCCCATTCCACCCCATTTGGATTTTTGTTCCTGCTTTCCACTACATCCTATGCAATATTCACTGATAGCATTAGAAAGTACAACTTGTCCCACAAAAAACAAGCCCTCATACAGCTATGTGATTGTAAAAATAAAAAAGTTATGGCTCTAGGAAGGCAGGGAACGAAAAACGCTCCAAATGACTAACTGGAAAGATGATGACAAATTTGCAAGCATTCAAATCTACTTGGGTCTCCTCATCGAGCATGTTATAACACAGTATCTGAAGATTTACATATACAAAAAGTACATAGGAATAATGAGGTAGATGAGATAAGTGATGAAGCAGATCCATATGAGTGGAAGAGTAAACAGTTGTTGCAGTAAATTATTGTAGCAATTATAGATAAGGAGTGTGAACGTTTTATTGTCCACTGATAAAGATCTAGTCCATGAGATGAACCCAAGAGGTTTGAGGGACAAATTCCTTAAGAGATGTAGAAGGACATGAATACATTAGACATATTTATTCCTAAGGCTACTTTCACACTAGCGTTTTTGCTGGATCCGGCAGGGTTCAGCAAAACCGCTTCCGTTACTGATAATACAGCCATCTGCATCCGTTATGAACGGATCCGGTTGGATTATCTTTAACATTGCCGGGACGAATCCTTCATTAACTCCATTGAAAGTAATTGGAGGACGGATCTGTTTTCTATTGTGTCAGACAATCTGGCCCCTTGACTTGCATTGTGGGTCATGACGGATCCGTCTTGCTCCAGATCCCCAGGACGGAAAGCAAAATACAACATGTTGTGGTCTGCTCTCCGGTCTGGGGACGCAACTAAACTGAACGGAATGCATTTTGAAGCATTCCGTTCTGTTCCGTTCAGTTTTGTCCCCATTGACAATGAATAGGGACAAAACTGAAGCATTTTTTCCGGTACTGAGACCTATGGAAAACTCTAACGCTAGTGTGAAAGTAGCCTAATCCGAGTATGTCATATGTACAGTAGTAATGAGAAAATCGGGCTTCGGATCCCAGGTCAAAGTTGCTTTGGTCAAAACTTCATTTGATTTAGATTTGTCTCCATATAGTATTCAAATGTATAGGCTCCGGCGAGTTGAAATGAGTTATTACCGAAGTCTCGTAATTTTAAAACAGGAATCCAAATCCGAACCTAGTTTTTAGATGGTTTTACATAGTAACATAGTTTATAAGGCCAAAAAAAGACATCTGTCCATCCAGTTCGGCCTGTTGTCCTACAAGTTGACCCAGAGGAAGGCAAAAAACCCCTGTGAGGTAGAAGCCAATTTTCCCCACTTTAGGGGAAAAATTCCTTCCCGACTCCAATCAGGCAATCAGAATAACTCCCTGGATCAACGACCCATCTCTAGTAACTATAACCTGTAATATTGTTACCCTCCAGAAATACATCCAGGCCCCTCTTGAACTCTTTTAGTGAACTTACCATCACCACCTCCTCAGGCAGAGAGTTCCATAGTCTCACTGCTCTTACCGTAAAGAATCCTCTTCTATGTTTATGTACAAACCTTCTTTCCTCCAGACGCAGAGGATGTCCCCTCGTCACAGTCACAGTCCTGGGGATAAATAGATGATGGGAGAGATCTCTGTACTGACCTCTGATATATTTATACATAGTTATTAAATCTCCCCTCAGTCATCTTTTTTCTAAAGTAAATAACCCTAATTTTGATAATCTTTCTGGGTACTGTAGTGCACCCATTCCACTTATTACTTTAGTTGCCCTCCTCTGAACCCTCTCCAGCTCTGCTATGTCTGCCTTGTTCACAGGAGCCCAGAACTGTACACAGTACTCCATGTGTGGTCTGACTAGTGATTTGTAAAGTGGCAGGACTATGTTCTCATCACAGGCATCTATGCCTCTTTTGATGCAACGCATTATCTTATTGGCCTTGGCAGCAGCTGTCTGACACTGGTTTCTACAGCTTAGTTTGCTGTTTACTAAAATTCCTAGGTCCTTTTCCATGTCAGTGTTACCCAATGTTTTACCATTTAGTATGTACTGGTGACTTGCATTATACCTTCCCATGCATAACCTTACATTTGTCAGCGTTAAACCGCATCTGTCACTTATCTGCCCAAGCCTCCAATCTATCCAGACCCATCTGTAGCAGTATACTGTCCTCTTCTGTGTTAATTACTTTACACAGTTTAGTGTCATCTGCAAAAATTGATACTTTAATGTGCAAGCCTTCTACAAGATTATTAATAAATATATTGAAGAGAATAGGGCCCAGTACTCACCCCTGTGGTATCCCACTAGTGACAGTGACCCAATCTGAGTATGTGCCGTTAATAACCACCCTCTGTTTTCTATCACTGAGCCATTTACTTACCCACATACAGACATTTTCTCCCAGGCCAAGCATTCTCATTTTATATACTAACCTTTTATGTGGTACAGTGTCAAATGCTTTGGAGAAGTCCAGATATACGACATCCATTGATTCACCACGGTCAAGTCTAGAACTTACCTCCTCATAGAAACTGATTAAATTGGTTTGACATGACCGATCCCTCATTAAGCCATGCTGATATGGAGTTATTTGCTCATTTTCATTGAGGTACTCCAAGCATCATTTAGAAAACCTTCAAACAGTTTACCCACGACAGATGTTAAACTAAACCAGACTATAGTTTCCGGACTCTCTTTTTGGGCCTTGTTTGAATATTGGCACCACATTTTCTATGCGCCAATCCTGTGGAACACCCCCTGTCAGTATAGAGTCCTTAAATATCAGAAATAAGGGTCTGGCTATGACATTACTTAATTCTCTTAGGATACGAGGTGTATCAAGTTGAAAAATCGAATCCCAACATTATTCAATGAATTTCCCTTGCAGGAAGCCATACATTTCAATGCTGTTTGGAGATGGAAATGAAACTGAGCTGCAGCACGGTGGCCAAGACCGTACAGTGGTTTAACAAGACAGGATCATCTCAGAACAGGCCTCACCATGATCAACCAAAGAAGTTGAGTGCATGTGCCCAACGTCATATCCAGAGATTGTCTTTTCAAAAGTAGATGTATGAGTGCTGCCAGAATTTCTGCAGAGGTTAAAGGGGTGTGGGCTCAGCCTGTCAGTGCTCAGACCATACGCCGCACACTGCATCAAATTGGTCTGCATGGCTGTCGTCTCAGAAGAAGTCTCTTCTAAAGATGATAAACAAGAAAGCCTGCAAACAGTTTGCCGAAGACAAGCAGACTAAGGATGTGGACTACTGGAACCATGTGCTGTGGTCTGATGAGACCACAATAAACTTATTTGGTTCAGATGGTGTCAATCGTGTGTGGCGGTAACCAGATGATGGAGTGCAAGGTGTGCCTTGCCTACAGTCAAACATGGTGGTGGGAGTGTCATGGTTTGGGGCTGCATAAGTTCTGCCGGCTGTGGGGAGCTACAGTTCATTGAGGGAACCATGAATGCCTACATGCACTGTGACATACTGAAGCAAAGCATGATCCCTTCCCTTTGGAAACTGGGCCGCAGGACAGTATTCCAACATGATAACGACCCCAAATACATCTCCAAGACGACCACTGCCTCGCTAAAGAAACTGAGGATAAAGGTGCTGGACTGGCCAAGCATGTCTCCAGACCTAAACCCTATTGAGCATCTGTGGGGCATCCTCACACGGAAGGTGGAAGAGCACAAGGTCTCTAACATCGACCAGCTCCGTGATGTCATCATGGAGGAATGGAAGAAGATTCCAGTGGCAACTTGTGAAGCTCGAGTGAACTCCATGTCCAAGAGAGTTAAGGCAGTGCTGGGAACTAATAGTGGCTATTATGGCTGTGTATTGAGTTATTTTGAGGGCACACCAAATTTACACTGTTATACAAGCTGCACAATGACTACTTTATATTGTATCAAAGTGTCATATCTTCAGTGTTGTCCCATGAAAAGATATAATAAAATATTTACACAAATTTGAGGGGTGTGCTCACTTTTGCAAGATACTGTATATACAGCAGTCTACTGATATGTGAGGTACAAGGTATCATATATGCAGTGTGTACGGATATATAGTATTATCAGCAGTCTACTGATATGTGAGGTATGAGGTATAATAGATGCAGTATGTACAGATATATACAATATACATCAGAGTACTGATACGTGAGGTATAATAGATGCAGTATATACAGATATATAGTATATACAGCAGTGTATTGATATATGAAGTACGAGGTATAAAAGATGCATTATGTACAGATATATACTATATACAGCAGTGTATTGATATGTGAGGTACGAGGTATAATAGATGCAGTATAAACAGATATATACTGTATACAGCAGAGTACTGATATGTGAGGTACAAGGTACAATTGATGCAGTGGCTACAGATATGTAATATATACAGCAGTGTACTGATATGTGAGGTATGAGCTATAATAGATGCAGTTTGTTAAGATATATACTAGCTACAGCCGTGTACTGATATGTGAGGTACACGTATATGGCAATGCACGCTGGTATCAGACGCTGCTCAGAGGTATTTTGAACTTCATCATGGAATGTGTTGCTGTTGCGGAGGGTAACGTATGTCCCTGACTACGTCGTTAGGAGTTTTTGTGCTCCATTTTTATTTCCTTTCTTGTATTGATGGTTTACATAGGGTCATGACCAAGTAAAGCAACATTCATATCAGAAGTGTGCATTATGAATCATTATTTTTATGCAATATCATATGTATGCTGGTGGAGCTTGTGTGCCCTGATGGCACACAATATAACAGGCAGCAGCAAGCACAGTTCATGGAGCAAGAGGAGGGGCCAGGATAGGGGCATGGGGGCCTAGATTCTTGCTATGGGGCCCAGTGATTTCTATGTACACCCTTGTTTATAACGCTATTATATCTGGAGTACTGAATTTGGGGCACTGTACAACACAGCAGGAACAATAATAGGGCAAATAGAGCAGCAACAAGCACATAAATACGGTAGTAGCCGGATGGAAGAAGTTGTGGCTGGAAGAAGTTGTCATGTTAGTTAGGGCCGAATATAAAGATGGGAAGAGTGAACTCCGGTCAAAGACATCAACTGTGAGTCAGTAGAAATAATTGTGCTATAATGCTTGTTAGTGCCCACATGCAAACAATCATCTATCACTATATGATAACTGTATGAAGGTAATACTGGTATTTGTATAGTGGCTTTTATTCTGCAACAGTATGTTGGCATTATCAGTCACTATACAGTGGTAACAGTGTAATGGACACATTGTAACGGCAATATTTCTGCCTTGTATAGTGGTTTTATTGATTATATGGGCCTTCGGATGGTGTGTTTCCTTCAATAACAGTATGAAGTTGACATTTAATCGTTGTATGGTAGTATCCTTTGGTCCTGTTATAGCAAAAACATTCATGATATTGGTTTTTATATAGTTTTTTATTCAGTTACATTATGGTAATATTCAGTCACTATGTAGTGGTAATGGTAGTGGCAATGGTGTGGTAGTATTATTTAGGCTTTGTATAGTAGTCTCATTAGTAATATTATATAGTGAGTTTTACTTAGTACCTATATGTAGGCAATATTTTATTGCTGTATGGTAATGGTTGTGGCATAATTTGATAATGATGTATTTACAGCATGTACATTATTTTTTGGTGGGTGGGGGACATATACCATGAAGCTTGTGCCACTGATCTTTTAAGACCCTAGCAATGCTTCTGAAAGCGCTAGAGATCAGCTTTGCAACTGACCTGAATGTGATTATTCTTAGTATAAGTCAGCATTTGGGGCCCACTTTCAATTTTTCCCAGAAAAATTTTGTCTAAAACTGACTCCACCAAGACACTTGGGCCCAATGATGATGTCATAAGAGAGAGAACAACTCTTTTAGCTGCTCTGCTCTTACCCCAAATGAGTGACCCCCTCTATCTCAAGTATGTAGTACGAGAAAATCTGGAATAATGCATATCAGATATATTGTCCATAGCTACCATACACTGATTACATCAGATGGGTGAACAACATGTCAACAAGTTAAAACTTCTGCTTTTATTTTTATGCTGGTCACGTAACGTACTTATTTCAGTTACTGGTGCTGCTCTTATACTGTACATGTATATGAACCAACGGCAGGAAAATAAGCACAAGCTGATATTTTCTGAACGTCTGCCATCCAAGCGGTGAGTCAGTGGTATAAATATTGCTCCAAGTCATCCTGTAATGTTCATAGCACAGTTAGATTAATACATTAAAAGAAAATGTTAATTCTCTGCTATGTGACATTCCAGAATTGCATAATCCACCAAAGTGACTGTATTTCATTGTCTCCAGGATGAATAATGACATCAAAGCCATTCTGGTGAGGCTTTTTCAAGGCAGTTGCCCACTCAGTAGATCCTTAACATGCAGAAAATAGGAGTAGTTTCCTGTAATTTACGTTTCAACTTCACAATGAAAATTCATAGCAACGTTCATATTGTAAGTATTCATCGGAGGATAATTATATATTAAACTTGAATGGAGACCTCAAGGACTCTGTTAGTGTCGCTGTTGTTGGGGTTCCGTGGCATCATAGGGAAAAAAATCCTACAGAAACCCCAGCTGCTGCATAACCTCTTTTCAAACTAGTAAAACACCCATAGTTTGTGTATTATACAATATTCTGCCTCAGCTGCCGCTAAACCTCAGAAAAAGAGGTGCTTCATTATAATCCCAAAGAAATTCTAGAGCGGTTGAGAGGTGTATTATGTTTATAAATGTTGATGATTAGAAGCTGCTGAGAATTTCTTTGACCCGTGTAAAAGCATTAGGCCTGTTGCCCTAGGTGTATAATACAAACAATGTACCAGACAGTGATGTACCTCTAATTGTTCAGTTTTCAAGGTTAATCAATAAGAGATTAATTCAAATCCACAATGCATTCATACAAACAAAAAACAGGAAACATGTTTAAAAATGTAATAAAGTTTATACAGTAGCGTATGACCAGGGGTGCACCACCAATGAGGCCAGGTGAGGCAATCGCCTCAGGCAGCACCAGGTAGGGGCAGCGGAAGGGTCATGGGCAATTAGTATTTTCATTGTGACAGTTTGAGTTTTCGCCTCAGGCAGCAGAAAGTCTAGGCGCACCCCTGCGTATGGGTCATCAAATAGCATCATTTATTAAGAACGGCGTTTTAGATGCCGGTCTTAATAAACTCCTAAGTTGGCAGTAGATCCTCCACCAGTTCTAAATGTAAGACACCTTCCTTTCTACTCCTTCATAATTCTTCATAATGAAAATTACTATAAATTAAATAAAGCACAAAGACATTTTAGCATGATATGCAACCCAAGAAAGTTTTAACTTGTGCTGCAAAAAAAAAATAAAAATATATGTTTGAAGACAAAACAACCCCCTTCAGATGAATAGAACTGATTTTCAGTCTCAGAAAAATTCTGCAACAAAATGTGCTACATGTGATTGATCATTAAAGGGGTTGTCCAAGTTATGTAAAAAAAAATAAAATAAAAACACAGCACTGTAAATCTGATGGTCACCAATATGCTAAGGCGAGTTTTAGGCAAAAAAATATTCTATTTCCTCATTTCCCTAGTTCTCTTCTGGCCCTTTGTTTACCTGCAATAACAATAATCTCTGAGGTTTTCCTCATGAATATTTGTGGGCGTCAACAAATACTGCCTTTCCCTCCCCCTGCTCTGCAAAGGGAGTGAATAAAAGTGCTGCCCTGCTCCTCAGGCTTGTGCGCGAAACATAATCAGAGTAGGGAGAGAAGCTGACATCACAGGTCATGTGACCCTCGGTGAAATATGGGAAAGGGGCCACGCAAATGAAGTAAGTGAATTGTAAACCCCTTACATTTGGTTAGTTAGAAACATACAAAGAACAAAAAATAACTTGGACAACCCATTTAATACATCAGTTATTCAGAGGTCAAGAAGAACTAATTTTGGGTGTAGAAAGAATGCAACAGCGTAATACATAGAGCATTTTTTTGTGCTTCATATATGTTGATATACTTTTTCTTTTTTACAAGACAGAAAAGAGTATATATATATGTGTGTGTATGTGTGTTTTTTAACTTATGACCGACAGATACAACTGTATAGCACTGGTATACAATGCAATACAGTATCCCAAGAAGAAAATTAAAAAAATAGAATAAAAAGAAAAATATCTCCAGCGATGCCGTCTGTTGGCATCTATCCATTGAATCCCATATTAAAGGAGTTGTCTGCTTTTTTTAATATTGATGACCTATCCTCAGGATAGGTCATCAATATTAGATTGGCAGGGACACCAGCTGTTTAACCCTTTCAGTCCCGGAGGTTTTTTCGGCTTTGCATTTTCGCTTTGCGCTCCCTGCCTTCAAACAGCCATAACTGTTTTACTTTTCTGTTCACATAGCTGTATGAGGGCTTGTTTTTTGCGGGACAAGTTGTACTTTCCAACGCCACCATTTAATATTGCATATGGTGTAGTGGGAAGCGGGAAATAAATTCCAAATCGGGTGAAATTGCAAAAACAAACGCTATTCCGCTACAGTTCTACGGGTTTCTTATTTACAACGTTCGATGTTCATTAAAACTGACCAGTTACTTTCATTCTACTGGTCAGTACAAATCCGGCGATACCTAATATGCATAGTTTTTCCTGCGTTTTGATAGTGATAAAATATTTATAAAGTTGGCCTTTTTTTCGGTCATATCTTGACCCCTATAACTTTTTGGTATTTATGTGTACGGACCTGTATGGGGGGTCATTTTTCAAGTTTTTATTGATACCATTCTGGTGTGTGTATGACTTTTTGATCACTTTTTATTTAATTTTTTTTTAGAAAAAAAAAGCAACAAAAAACAGTGAATCGCCATTTTGACGCTTTTTTCCGCCACACAATTCGCCGTATTGAATTTTTTTTTTATATTTTAAAAGTACGGGCGTTTTCGGTCACGGTGATACCCATGATGTCTATATTTATTGTTATTTAGGTATTTATTTTTTAATTATACGGAAAGGGGGTGATTTGAACTTTTATATTTTTTTATCTTTTATGTTTTTTTAACTTTTTAAAAAAATTTTTGTGATTATTTTAAAGCTCAAATATGAGCAAATAGATTGTATTTTTTATTTTTTACTTTATGAGCAATGAGGGTCTTTTATTTTTGACTTAATGACCGAATTTGCTCATTTCTTATCCTGGCCTGCCATCTAGTGGCCAGAATCAGAATTGCACTTTGAAAGCTGTAAACCTCATCAGCGAGGTTTACAGCTTTCAGATCGTGTACAGACTGGTCACACGGGGTGTCTGTACGCTTCCGGGTTTAGACGCAACTAGATGCCGTGATCACGTATGATCACGGCATCTAAAGGCCTATGAAGATGCCGCCGATAGTGGTAAGTACCCGCAAGTCTCTGTTGTTAGAAACAGCAGAGACTTGCCGGCCATGATGCCCGCCGCACGTGCGAGCGGGCGCCATGTGTCCGCATCGCCCCAGCGCCGTACATGTACGGCGCTGGGAGTCTAAGAGTTAAAGAGAGAGCAGCGTTCATACGAGCCCTGTCTACTCTTCTCTGTTTACCTGCTTGCTGTCACAACTGCAGCGGTGAGCAGGTGTACGGTATTTACATCTCATCAGTCCCATTCACTTCCATAGGACGGCTCTGTAGTATTAACTTGAACAGGATGGAGGCATCCCCTAGCAGTGAATGGGACGGCGTAGTTGTAATTACGCTTGCCCAATGCTACAGTTGTGGCAGCGAGTAGGTAAACAATGAAGAGAAGGCAGTGCTCTTCAAACAGCTTTTTGGTAGGGGTACCGGGAATCGGCCCCCTGTCAATCTGATATTGATGACCTATCCTCAGAATAGGTCATCAGTATTAAAAAAAAAAGTGGACAACTCCTTTAACGTGGAAGCCAAAGGATGGATGCCTATAGACAGTATCGCTGAAAGTATCTGTCTTTTTATCTTCTTTATCAGTACATCTGATATTGATGACCAATCCTGAGGACAACCCCATATGCTTTTTTCTACTAGATTACACAAGATTGTTTTCATGTTGTATCTTGAGAACGTAGAACACTTAAATGAGTTATACCATGATTAAAGTAAAAATGAAAATCTAACATCATATGGTACATGACTATCTCTTAACAAACAAAGCTAAAATGAGCCCTGTACCTTACATAGCTCTCCCAATTCATTGTTCCACTTGCTCTTCTAGAATTTCTTGAGCCTGGCAGATCAGGGAGCATGTCCTTTTTGCAGCAGTTCTCTTTCTATCATATCTTCGGGATATATCCTTTCTCATGGGCATGTACTTTCTGCTGCTGCTCTATCCCTCTTTCTGTCATACTTCTAGTGGTAGATATGACTGGTGGCAGTTAAAGGCTGGGACTGTGCATGTGAGACCACCTCAGTAGGTGGACGTGCACGTTACTATGCAGATTAAACCATGAAACCTTTGGGTGGCAGAACCCATTTAACAAAGTTCAAGAAAAGTTAAGGGTGGACACTTCCTATATTTAATGGACAATTAATTTCCATGCTCTAGTGATAAGTGTAAAGTATGGTAACATAGTAACATAGTTTATAAGGCCGAAAAATGACATCTTTCCATCCAGTTTGGCCGTTATCCTACAAGTTGATCCAGATGAAACAAAAAACCCCTGTGAGGTATAAAAAAGTAATAATGGATATTATATGTATTAAAAAGGCATACATTAAAAAACTGTTTCAGCTGCAGTATTTATAATACAAGCACATATATATTAGAAAAAGTCTGTTTATCAAATTAGTGTATAGTAGAATTGGCTTAGTTGCTCATAGCAACCAATTAGATTCCACCTTTCATTTTCCAAAGAAGCTGTCAAAAATGAAAGGAGGAATCTGATTGATTACCAGTTCTACCTTATACCAGTTTGATAAATGACCCCATATGTGCATAGAACACACTACCAGCCTACAAACATTATACAATTCACTGGAGTACGGAAATTCACTTCTTCACTTGTTCTTGCCCTGAGATGACCTTTAAAAATTAGCAAGTTTTTTTATTAGAGGCCCTTGTATTAAAAGAGGTTAGAAAAACAAAAAGTAGGTCAAATAATGGATTTATTATTAACTTTTAGACATTTGGGCAGCTCCACTTGAAGGGTAGAAATGGTATCGGATGATAATGATATTACACCTTAGAGCCACACCATGCGGTCTCAAACTTTTGAAGTTTTGAAGCTGTGGTTGCATATTTGAAGACTGACATGCCATCTTTGAAGCCTCTCTGTTACATCCTTCAAGCAAAGGTTTGCACACTTGTAGCCTGGAGTTTGTCTTTGAAGCTGAGATCTGCAATATTAAGGGCCTCGGGTGACACTTTGAAAACAAAGCTTCACCTTATAAACTGGATTATGTTTAGAACTTTTCACTGGTAACAAAAACTCTACTATTGCTCAGCATAACTGACGATAATTTGCCATAGCACCTTGGGGTAAATTTGTCCTCAAATGCATCTAATATCATCTGCGTGCAAACTTAAATGGTAGAAAGGCCACTAATATGTATTTGTACAATAAATAGACTCATACAGTATGAAATACAATTAACAGTACTGTGCCATTTATACAATCAATTTTTTTTAAAATATATTTTTATTAGGTTACAAATGTAATTAAGCATCTAATTTGCATTGTGTAGTAAAAGAACCAATTTTCCAAAGCATAAACCCTCAAACCTTCCTATCCACCCTTCAAACCCAACTTTTCACTCATGTGCACCATGGAAAACTTAAAGGGAATGTGTCATCAGAAAATGAACTAATGTTTAAATCACATTTTTAGAATTTTGATTATGTTATTTTTAATTTTCCATGTCAATATCTAAATTCAAACAAAAACCATAAAGTCCTACAGTTTTTGCTCTGGCTACTAAGCCTAATATCAGGTGCCACTTCTTGGTCTGTACATATCACTTTACTGCAGATATCTGCTTATCTGTCATTCTAAACCTGCCTGTAATGATATCACCTCTGTGTATAGATAAGACAGAATCCACCATTCACAATAGGTGATTGTCACAGTGTATCTGTTCTTTCCTTGTACAATGACCTCTGCACAGATCACAGAACATACCTAGAGAACTCTCCCATAGAAGTGCCATAAAGCAATTATCTTAATGCTTTCTAAATGCTGTTAAGAACAGCTCAGCCAAGATGGCCCCCCATAATCATGTTCAGGCAAGAGGATAAAAAAATATGCAATAATTATAAATTAGAAAATAAGTATATGTCTCACTATCTGGTTTTAACTGGCAGATAACATTTTTGGTCACACATTTTCTCTAAATAAAAAAACTGCAAAGAAGAAGTCCATAATCCTTTAAACCTGTACTGGTTTGTGTTCACACAATTGTTGTAACAGTTTTGGTCTATGTGGGACATGTTGCAATTAATTTCCCCATTGCAAGAGAAAACCTTTTGGTTAGTCTTTCTTTATGTAAGAGTCTATCCATCCAATCCATACGAAATAGGGATTCTACCTTACTAACTATGAAAGCTGGGGTGTGAGGTGTGTCTACAATCGATTTCTAATTTACTTTTAATACAAGGTTTTCCGGTTACACAAAAAATTAAATAACACCAACAGTCAACCTTACTGCATTTATATAAGTCAGATGATGACGTTCTGAGTACATTTAGATTCCTCCAGGGTAATTGGGATTTGTGACCTGCACCCTGTGTTTAGATCCAGGTAGAATACTCAAGGGGAATGTCTGCAGCATCAGATTTCTGCCTCTCCTTCCCCTCCCAGCTTGAACATCACAGATCCAAGCCTGCTTGAAGTTCTGTTGGAAATACCCTGCCCTAAGACACAGCATCATTGCTGACATTACCTCTACAGGTCAGGGTCTGAGAAGATGAGCAGAACAAAGCCCTCGGAGGCAAGGTCATTGATGATGTTGTGTTGACAACCCTTGCCATACCTCAGATGTAGTTGTAATGTCATCAGGACGAGGAACCAACACAGTGGAAAATGCCACATGACCGTGATAGAATGCAGGGAAAACGGGCATTACAGATAAACAGTATCTATAAGTAAGTCATAGTATGTGTTTTTTTTCATGGATGCTGAAAATGTAAAAACTGAAATACACTTTTAATTTAAAAAGTATAAGAGATTAGTTGTTATAAAAAATGCCATGTTACAGTGGTTATCCTGGAATAGGAAAAGCTTATTTTCTTTGTTTCCGATACACTATCACTTGTGCCTATGGGTTGTGTTTAGTATTACAGCTCACCAGTAAACATTATTTTTGTGGATCCTTACATAGAAGACCTTCTATATTAAAGGGTATGTCCACCTTCAAGCAATTTTTTTAATATAATTTACATATACAATTAAACTTTGAGTAAGTTTGTGACTACATTGCGTTATTTATCTTGTACTGACCCCTAGTTACAAACTGCTTCTTAGACCATACCCAATTCAGCAGACTTTAGAGCTGACATTTCCCAGCGCTCCTTTTTACTAAAGATATTTCTCCCTAAAGCCCTGATTTTCCTGCGCACTTTAAATTCACTCTACTGGCACATCGCTGACTTCTCAGAGGTGTATGGAGTACGGACTATGCATTTTTATCAATGGGGCCGCAGAGAACTGAGTACGGGTAGGAGCACCACTGAGAAGTCAGTGATGTGTCAGAAGAGGCAGGAAAATCAGGGCTTAAAGGGGTTGTCCAAGTTATTTTTTTGTTCTTTATATGTTTCTAACTTGTCAGGTATAACAACTTTCCCATATACTTTGTGTTTCTAAAGCTGCTGGTTTCTCAGAGTTGACTGAGGGTCACATGACCTGTGATGTCACCTTATCTCTCTGCTCTGTGATGTTTCGTTCACAAGCCTCAGAGTTCAGATAACAGTCTGTACACGAGACGTCACTGGCCACGCCCCCTTTCTTTCCGGCTGCTATCTGCTTTCTCCCTGGTTTCCTTCAGATAAAACATTAACCCCTTCAGCCAGAACACACTGAGGGCTCAAGGCTTTATAACAAACAGTAGCTGCAGTAGTGAGAGGAGACAAATGCTGGGCTAGGAGCTATAGAGGAATTGTATTGTACAAGAACAGGTAGGGAGAAATTCCTGTGTGTGTATCAGCAGTGTCATTGTACAGCTGGGACTTGTAGTCCTGCACATACAACATGCTGCTGAGTATTCCAGCAGGCAGACATGTCACTCAGCACTTGTATTCATTCCCTTTGCAGAGGGGGGGGGGGGGAGGGGCTGAGATTGTTGTTATTGCATGTAAACAAAGACCAGAAGAGAACCAGGGAAATTAGGAAATATGGATTTTTTTTTGCCTAAAACTTGCTTAACTTAGTTATATATTGCTGCTCATCAGATTTACAGTGCTATATATTTTTTGTCATATCTCGGACAACCCCTTTAAGGGGGGAGTATCTTTAGTAAAAATGCAAAAATAAATACATTAAAATACATTAGAAAAATTATTATTAGGGCATTTGGGACATTTAAAAAAAAAAAAAAACCTCATTAAAAGTTTAGTTACTGTTTAAACTTTTGGGATTCATCCTGCACAAATGACAGCTGCCATGTTACAGATCTGAAGACAGAGAAGAAGGATCACATAACTTTGGGAGGTGGCCTGATGGGCTTCTCCATAATGCCCTGTAGACAGCCTTCCTTCTAGCACAGCCAATCATGAAGGACTCTAGATGTAAGTCACTATAAAACAGCCCAAACAGGAAATGCTGTTTTATGGTTATATATACACAAGCTACTACCATAGCGGCAGACCATGCGACTGCTATGGGGCCCAGGGCAAGAGGGGGCCCAGTTGGGATCATCCCCTATTCTAAGGAAGGTTAAAACTTGGTCAGGACTCTACCCTCTAAAGAAACAACATTTAGTTATCGAGGCAGTGTAAAAAATGGCCTAAGGGTCATTGAAAAGGGTTTAGGCAGAAGCCCTTCTGTCCTGTGTGGGGGGCCTGGTTTCATCCCTGCTATGGGGCCCTTATTTCTCTATGTACACTACTGTACACAAGATAGAGAGGACATCAGAGAATGAGAAATAGTAAAACACAGATGGTGGATGAGTGTCAGGAGTCAGACTCAGTCAGCGTCAGTGTGTTACTAAGGCAGGCACGGGCAGCCATTGCTGTCAGTGAGTGGTGCTGTAACTATACATTTCAATTTCTTACATTAATTTATGAATCACCAATCTTCTTCAATCCAAGTAGACCTCAAAGTGTCATACACAACTTTAGCGCAATATGAGAACTTTCAATTCGTAGATCAAATGTGATGGCTAATTTGGTCAAATTGGACTTGAAACAAGTTTCTAGAAATTCATCACTAGTCATATCCATACAATATATTGCACAGTAATCTGATATTTTAGAAATTATCGAAGTATCGAAGTTTAGCTATGCTTTTAGGTAAAGTATCTAAAATGTCACTAAACTATTAACATATACTATACACACCTCTATCTAGATGAGCATACCCTTTAAAGTAGGTTTTAATCCAATCATACATTGATTTCATATTGGATTAGTCAGTTACAGTAAATTAGTAATATGGTTTTACTATGAAAAATCTTTCTTGTAGTCTACAATAATCCACCACTGTGGTTCTCAGCTTTTTTTTTTCATGAGTATATTGTGTAGTATGTATCTAAGTGAACATACGTTTTAGGCTGTTGGACATATTTTCATCTGTATAGGCGACCCTCCCCTATATTTCAGTGTATAAATCCGTAGAAAGTTATACATAACTGAACACAATAAACAATACATTTCCTCAAACTCCCCAACATATCACTAAATCTAATCAATGCCTATTCCCTTTTGTATCACCTAATTAGGCTGTAATCATTAGCTAAATTGATAGAGATAGAACAATAATTAGTACATGAGAACGAAAACACAATGCGCCGGAAGAAAAAGGAAATGCTTTTTCAAATATTTAACAGAATCGAGTAAAAGCTTTCATGTTTGGTAATGCAATCCTTCTAGTTAAGTGATAAGTATCTCTCCTGCCCATGTATCAATCTCTGGTTGTCTCACAATGTAACATATGATATCTCCGTGTTATCTTAATTCAATAAACCTTCAACAAATGCGACTTGTGATAAAAAGCTGAGATACCACTGTTGGCTAAGCTATCCCTAATGTGTAACTTGACTATCAGGACTGGTCAATCTGATAAAGTGTAGTATTTGTATCAGATTTTTTTTTTTACATTTTGTCCTTGGTTTACCTGAGTAGTCATTAACTTTATTTAGAAAGGCTATGTTCACATTTGAAGGTATTTTTCATTCCTCAAGTCATCTACAATATGAAACAATGTTGTAAGTTATCAATTAAATATGTATATCCTACTGTTTTGTCTTTTATGCAGCACTATACTGTACATCTCTATAGTGAGGCTAAGTTCATATCTGTGGTGAATTTTCTGTTACACAAAACATAGAAGAGGATTCTTTACAGTAAGAGCAGTGAGACTATGGAACTCTCTGCCTGAGGAGGTGGTGATGGTAAGTTCACTAAAAGAGTTCAAGAGGGGCCTGGATGTATTTCTGGAGTGTAATAATATTACAGGTTATAGTTACTAGAGATGAGTCGTTGATCCAGGGAGTAATTCTGATTGCCTGATTGGAGTCGGGAAGGAATTTTTTTTCCCTAAAGTGGGGAAAATTGGCTTCTACCTAATAGGGTTTTTTTGCCTTCCTCTAGATCAACTTGCAGGATAACAGGCTGAACTGGATGGACAGATGTCTTTTTTCAGTCTTATAAACTATGTTACTATATTTCAGCAAAAAAAAGATGAAATACCAGTGCATGCAATTTTTGTAGAATGGCAGTATCCATGGCAGAAACCCAGCTATTATGATCAATGGGCACTGACATTGTCTACCATATGCCAGATCCCTAATTCTGTTCTGGTTAGGCCAGAACAAATAAAATTCTAAATAGTATGTTGGCATAGTGTTTGGTACTGTTGCCTTGCCTTGAAGGGTTCAAATTCGACCAAGGACAAAATCTGCATGGAGTTTGTATGTTCTCCCTGTGTTTGTGTGGGTTTCCTCTGGGTACTCAGGTTTCCTCCCACACTCCAAAGACTTACTGATAGGGAACTTAGATTGTGAGCCCCATTGGGGACAGAGAGTGATGGTAATGTCTGTAAAACGCTGTGGAATATGTCAGTGAGTATAATAAATACATTTTGCTCTATTGTTTTATCCACTTCATAACTTCATTTTTGGTCCTCCTTACTGACTAAAAATCCAAAGAGAGAAATTGTACTGATTACTGCTTGGAATGTGCATTTAGTATATTTTTCTGTTGAGCATGTCTGTGAGCGATCATGCACCTGGATCTTTTGAGGTCTGAAAATTGCAGATCCGCAAAACAAGGACACCGGCCATATGCATTCCCCATTTTGCGGAACGTAACGTCCGGCCACTAATAGAACACTCATATCCTTGTCCGTAATGTGGACAATAATAGAACATTCTATTTTATTGCGGAACGGCCATGCAGACATTTGGACACAGAATGCACAGGGAGGTATTTCCTTTTTTTAGGGCTCCCATTGAAGTGAATGCAGAACGCATACGGGCCCCAAAAGAAACGGAACAAACACGAAAAAAAATATGTTTATGTGCATGAGGCCTTTCTCAGTGAAGATGATTTATCAAGACTGGCATTTTCAATGCGCTTAATTTATGATGAGATGCATGCCTCGTCATAAATAAATCACATCCTCTGTCAATCTGTGCACCAAGAATGAAATCTACGCCAGCTCATAGCTGGTGTAGAAGTCGTCATAATTTATGCCAGAAAACTGGAATACGAAATCTGTTGGGTGATGGCCTCACCTACATAATACCCATGCCATGCACCCTTTTTGGAAGATGGCGTGATTGGTGTAAAAACACTATTTGCACAAAAAATGTTGTGCAAATGTCATTTAAAAAGTCAAAAACTGTGGTTTGTGAATTTCTTATGCCAGAAGAGCCTTCATAAATGACCTCCAGTGTGTATTCCTATGGGTGAATTCCTTCAAACATATAGTACATATCTGAAGATTTTTTTCAGTTGGAGTCATATGGAAGCCAACAGAAAAAAAAAACTGTATGCCACGGTATAAAATCATAGGTATACACAGGTACAGAGATCAGGCACCTCCATAGCAACTCCATTATGGTTCAGCACAAAATGGAGCTGGAACATACTGTAGCTATGTGTTTGAGCCATAATGATGTATTCTAACACTGTGGCTATATTGCATTTATTATTTCATTGTAAGAGCCACAATATGACAACGTATGAATACACCATGAAGTTAAAATCCGAATTATGGTTAAATATTCTACCATTTTGTCTTACTTAATATAAAACCAGCAGCCAGAAGTTTTAAAGACCCTTTTTGAGAAAAGTGGAGCCGTTCCTTCTAGTGATATCATCTAGACTATAAATCTCAGGCCTATAGCAGCAAAATTTAGTAGTTCTGACAGTTCTGACAAGCTACTCTATAGACATAAGAGATGCTATAATTAAATATTCATCATTTTATATGGGTTTTAATGCGATGTTTGAATATATGCCAGATTGCATATATTTACCCGTGCAAAATGAAGCAAAATGCCTGACTTTTAGTGTTTTATGCTGTAAATCATACACAAGTTTACGTATACAGGATTGCTGTAAATCAGCAATTACAATGGGTGTACTTGTGTGGGATTCATTAGTAATTTTTAAAATCACTTCACCAAATTAGCAGCAAAGACAAAGCCACCACTAGATCTGCTTTATTGCTACTTACATAATAAAATAATAACATAAAACTCTATAGTTAGACAAAGCCTGCAGGATCATGTATGGGATGACATACTATCGTATCGTGATGTTTTCTTCTCATTCTTCCTCCCTAGCATTGATAACCTGGCATTAAGGATAAGATCACTCATTAGGTCCTTCATGGCACTCCATCTTATTATGTGATTTAATGATTTCAGGTATTGATCTCGGCTATTGTATGTTATCCATATTGATTCACACCATATTACTCAGAGTAATGTGAACTGACAGGCAAAACCTACTCAGCTGCCACAGGGAAAAAAAAAACTCTGAACATAATCCTCCTAACTTTGACGTTTATATCAGTAGTTGAACATGTATGGATTTTCCATAGAATCCATAGAACGACTATTTGAACTGTGAGTAGCTCATAGAGAACCCATCACATTCTCCTAAAACTGCAGTTCTCTTGATCCATCTAGAGCTGTTACTCTACCGATTCCTTTTTTTTCTTCACCCTTCTAGTTCCAGAGTAATCTGTGTCATTATTTTTAGATCCTAATAAGGGCATCCATACTCTTGTGAGTGATCATTGCTGCTCATGCAGTGTCTTGAAAAAGTATTTCTACCCCTTAAACTGTCCACCTTTTTCATGTTTCACCCACAAACTTAAAGGGAACCTGTCATCACCTTTATGCTGCCCATACTAATAGCAGAATAAAGTAGAGACAGGCGAGTTGATTTCAGCGGTCTGTCATTTATAAGTTAAAAGTAAGTGGTTGCCGAGAACCAACATCACAATCATTGCAGACTAGGCCTGGAAAAGAGTCAAATCTTTATGAGAAGAGTCATGGTTATTCATGAATTCCTGCTCTCCCTGCCCACCTGCTGATGACTGAACTTCTACCTAGTTTTCTCCGTTTCTCTGTAGGAGAGAACTGCAAGTCATCAGTAGATGGGCGGGAGAGCAGGAGATTAGGAATAACCATGACTCTTCTCAGGTAGATTTGACTCTTTTCAAGGCCTGGGCTGCAATGTTTGTGATGTTGGTTCTCAGCAACCACTCACTTTTAGCTCAAGAGAGACACACCGCTGAAATCAGCATTTCTGTCACTAATTTATGTTGCCCTCAGTACAGTCAGCATAAAGTTGATGACAGGTTCCCTTTAAATGTATTTTATTGGGATTTTATGTGATAGACCATCACAAAGTTGCAAGTATGTGTGAATCGAAAAGAAAATGATACATGGTTTTCAAAATTTTTAATAAACATTTGAAAATTGTTCAAGTGGTATGAATACTTTTTCAAGGCACTGTATCTCAAAGGAGAAGTGCACCTGAGCACTATGACTGTCCAATCAGTGTGAGCAGTATCAAAGCAACTCTTACAGCATACTGGCTACCGTAAAAAAAGAATGTAATCTTGTGAGATGGGCTACGTCTCTCATCATCATGCTGCAGTGGTGCTGATGAGTTCTTTTAAATGTATTTAAGCTAAAATATCAAATTCTACTTTTTTTCTATTGTCATAGAGCAATGCATTGTGGGAGTTCAGTTGACAGTTAAAAGTGTTGCTCCATCTCAAGATTTATGGCATATTTCTAGGATATGCTACAAATGTTAGCATAGGTATTTGTCCCACCTCTGCTTCTACCTCCAGAATGGGGTCCTTGACGTGAAAGAGAGCACACTGGGCATGCGTAGCTTCCTCTCTGTTCTCTGCTATGAGAAAATTGCTATTCTGAAATAGCAATTGGAACTCCCATTGCAGTGAATGGAGGGTGCCTCTGCATCCATGGCTGCTTTCCCTTTACTTCAGTGGCCCAGTTCTGGATATAGGAGCAGGTCCTAGAGGTGGGACTCACATGTAAGTGAAATTTTTTTGGAATATCCCAGTGATATACCACAAATGTTGAGATGGGTTCTGTGCGTGTCTAAGCCCTACCAGCAGAATTTTAAAAGAAGCTATATTAAGGAAAGTGATCAACTCAAAATCCATTCAAAAACAGCAAAGTATTGGCCATTTTTTTATTAAATTTAGATTTGCTGCTTTTTTTAGATTTAGGGATGAATTTTGGTGATAGTGGACTTTAAATTTAAAGTGAACGCATTAACCACCCAAGCCATTTTTGGAACTTAAATGAATTCCTGAGACTATAATTCTGGCCAATATTGGCTTATCTTTGCGGGGGTGTCATGTCTATGTCTCTGTTTACCAGACACAATTGTGTAGCCTAAAGGCACACACATGGCTGGCACCCCATAAAAAATGCCTATTCTTGTCTGCAGTTGTGGACAAGAATAAGACATGTTCTATCTTTTTTCTCGGAGCTGCGACACGGAGCCGCGGCTCTCTGCGATCTAATGCGGCCAATTGAAATGAATGGGCCACATCTATTCCGCAAAATTGCGGAATAGAAGCGGACCCATTCACAAGGTTGTGTGAACGGGCCCTAAGAGGGGACAGTCTTAACTTATATAGCTACAGTGAGTTCAGCCTGACATTTTCACTGGATAGCTGACCAGGAATTGGGACTGAATGGAAGAGGAAGACAGGTGCCAGCAGTGGCAGATCTGGGCTCTAAGGCCCCATTCACACGAACGGTATTGAATGGGGGCGTATCTATCCGCAAAATTGCGGAATAGATGCGGCCCCATTCACCTCTATGGGGCCGGGAGCCGCGGCACGGAGCTAGCTCCGTGCCGCGGCTCATTTGAAGCATGTCCTATACTTGTCCGTGCGCACAGACAAGTATAGGCATTTTCAATGGGGCCGCCCAGCGTGTGTTCCGAGTGCTGCAGACCCGCAAATATACGTTCGTGTGAATGGACCCTAACACTGAGTAATGTCTGTTTCAGCCTGCAAACTGCTGGGTGGCAGAGTGTGAGTTTAGTGATGAGAGCTGCTACCTACCTCTGTTCAAGCAGTAACTTCAACAAGGCTTTTTTTTTACCGACCTCAAGCAACCCCCCTAAAAAAGATTGTCCTGTTTCAGCAGATGGTATTTGTTGTGTAGACAAAGTTAATACAAGGCAGTTACTAATGTATTGTGATTGTCTATATTGACTTCTTTGATGGTTTAATAGATTTTTCTATCATGTTATACACTTCTCATATCCAGGGGTTACGACCTTCCTGCAATTCAGCAGTGGTGGCTGTGCTTCCACACTATTAGAAGAGGCGTCGGCTTCTCAGGTGGCTGGGACTGTGGTAGTACACATAGACATGCATGAGCAGCAGCTCCCATTCCAGCCACCTTGTATTTGCACTACAGTGGTGGTTGTAACCTTTGGATACGAGGAGTGTAGAATGCAATGGAAAAATGATTCAAGCCAGCAAAGGAGGCAATATGGACAATCACAATACATTAAGTGCCTTGTATTAACTTTCTCTACATGATAAATGGCATTTTCTGAAGTGACATAACCCCTTTAATAGGGTCCTAGTCTCACATACTAGTGCATCCTAACTACCCCCCTCTACAGAATCCCTGATAGATAGCAGAGAGCTGAACTCTACAGTAGTATAGACTCTGAGACCCTTCAGAGATCATACATTTATGACCTATTGTGTCTGTAAGGAGAGGGGCTTTATAGGACTACATATTGATGTCCCCTCTCATTACAGGCAACCCCTTTACCATGAGAGTCCAGGTTCTTAAGACCTTGGCAAACAGCTGAGCCTACCAATCTTTCCAATAGGGCATACAGAAAGGGTTGTCCAGATGAGATATATCTAGATGAATATATCTGGATTCTTGGAATAGGTTTATTGGTTTTGTGCAGAAGAATATTTCTCTTGGCCTTTATCAGACCCTTTTAAATTGGAAAATTGACAGAATTTGACAACAAGTTTATTATTTATTGTATTATGGGCCAGAAAACACAGAGTTTGCTATTGGCGTGGAGAGTAGTTATCCTGCCAAGTAGTAATTAAAAATAACTTTATACACAATAGTGGAAAAAAGTTTCCCAGTTAGTAATCAGGGAAGTCGTGACAACATTTGAATGACATAGAAGAGAATTAAGTGTATGGAAATACAATGCATGCTTTGTGTAGATTTTTACCTTTTTGTTTGGAACTGCTAAGGCACTGGTTCGTTGCTCCTGTATTAGTTCCTTAAGTTTCTTTGAGTATAGAAGTAATAATCGATTAAGGGATGACTATAGTAGTGTCTATAGTCTATATTTCTTGTATATGTGAGGCAACTGGGTAGCCATAGCACGTATGCAGGCATAACTCACTGAGGAAGCGAACAACACAACAATGAAAGCTACACTAGACATAAATAGGTGGCACTATATGGAATGGTAGCTCATTATCAACTTGTGAAATGATTAATGCCAGTAAAAGATAGACATAGACAGACATATATCTGTACACCATATATTAAGATTAAAACATTCTTCAAATATCTGATGTGAGCTCCACATGGTTTCACTTAAACTTTGCACAAATTGAAATTGATCATGCAATAAATTAGCATGATCGACAAACATCTCTTCTAATTAATGGCAAATGCCTAAAAAGCTGCACTGAGAGGTAGATGTTATCTCTTCTCTTATTCTTAGACATTAGCTTGTTTTTAGAGGTATTATAGTATACATTTCAAGGGCATTCTCACTAAACTCTCCTTCCTTTAGGTCATGCAGTATTTCAGACATCTTCAATCACTGGCGAACTGAGCGTTGTGTTAACCCCTAACGTTTCATTCCTAGTATAAAACAACTCAATGATAAAAATAAGTCAACAACCCCGAATAAACAACTTGACCTCTACTGTTTCCCGCATCTCTTTATAACCCAAAAGATTAATGTTGCCTCAATTATGCAAACTCAGAACAATCAGACCTAGAACAGATGCTGTTTATGACAAGTTCACTTGCTAACACAGCCAACTTCTATCTTACAAGGCTTGAAACTGTGATAAGTTTACAGGTAATCAGTTTCAATATGACAAGCAGCCCTTGATGAAAGGCTTCAGATGCATATTTGTTATACCTAACATTATCACACATTGCAGCTTTACAGGAAATTAAGTTGTAACCATTGAGGCAAAAAGGAGAATATGTGGGCCGTATCAATACCAATCGGATCATTTTCTTGTGAAGATGCTCGGTATGTTCACACTCATCCTTGGCTTTGTATCACACTTTCCATGTAGGGTCAAAGAGGGCAGATCCTGTGATTAGATTTTGCTGTTAAGTGCAAAAGAAGCTCTGAGGGTGGAAATAGCAATTGATTTTGTTTATAGCTATTTTTCTTGTCTGATGTAATATAGCAGCATAGGGACAGAATAAATATATAGGTCATCGAGGTTTGTGCCTCTTGGAGTGGGAGTTCAAGGACAGATGTGTTTCCTATCAATCAGTCTTGAAGTTATGTAGGTGAGGATGTCAAGCTCAGCGGCTGCTTTCTATCCTGGCTGATTCTATGTTAATTTCTGCTAAATAGCAGTGTATGTCTTAATATAGCCAACAGAGCTTAGGACACAGATATTCCTTCATTATTATTATTATTTATTATTAAAGCGCCATTCATTTCATGGTGTGTACATATAAAAAAGGGTATACACACATAATACAGACAATTGCGCTAAGCATGAACAAGACGAGTTACAAACTGGTACAGAAAGATAGAGGGCCCTGCCCGTGAGGGCTTACAATCTATGAGGTATGGAGGAAGGACACAGTAGGTGGGGATAAAGCTGATCATGGCGATATAGCAGCAGCAGTTATTGTAGGTTGTAGGCTTGTCTGAAGAGTTGGGTTTTCAGGTTTCTTTTGAAGGTTTCAATTGTAGGTGACAGTCTGATATGTTGGGGTAGAGAGTTCCAGAGTATAGGGGAAGCAAGGGAAAAATCTTGGAGGTGTTTGTGAGAAGAGATGATAAGAGGAGAGAAGGAGGTCTTGTGAGGATCGGAGATTACGTGTGGGGATGTATCGTGAAAGTAGCTCTGAGATGTATGGAGGGGACAGGTTGTAGACAGCTTTATATGTATTTGTTAGTATTTTAAACTAAAATTGCTGAGCAATGGGGAGTCAGTGAAGAGATTTGCAGAGGGGAAAGGCAGAGGAGTAATAGGGGGAGAAGTGGATTAGTCGGGCATCAGAGTTGAGGATAGATTGGAGGGGTGCTAGGGTGCTAGATGGAAGGCCATAGAGGAGGATGTTACAGTAGTGTAGCTGGGGGATGATGGAGGTTTATACAAGCATTTTTGCAGACTCCTGGTTCAGGAATGAGAGGATTCAAGAGATATTTTTGAGTTGGAGACAGCAGGTGGTGTGGTTTGTACAAATGGGGCAGAATCAAAGGTTACTCCAAGGCAATGGACTTGGTTGACGGTGGAGAGTGTACATCTATTGACCATGATAGAAAGATCTGTTGAGGGGTGAGATGGGGGAAAGATGATACATTCTATATTATCCAATTTAGAAAGTGAGAGGAGAAGGAGGATAAAGAAGATGGGCATTGTGGGATTTTGGATAGTAAAGTGGTGATATCTGGACCAGAGAGGTAAATTTGCTTGTCGTCAGTAGAGACAAGTGAAGTTTTGAAAAAGGTTCGATTCAGCAGCTTTGCCTAAGTTCAACAAGATACTCACCACGAATCGCTATAAATCAGGTATACCCAGCCCAATCTGCCCAAAAGCAGCCTTTTCAAATCCGGCATAAAAAAGGAATTCGGAAGGAATTGGAGCATACGGAGGTCAATACAATGAAATCCATCCTCTGTTGAAGTGTAGGTTAAATAAAACTGAAACGTTTGTTTCCATTTTAAAGAATGGGCAGGCGGATCTGTGGAAGGAAGGATGAAAACCAGCGAAACGCTGGTGTGAAACCACCCTTAGCTATGACTCTTGGTGCACTGCACAGTTATGTACACGGCAATAAATTGTAGCAGAGTCCGTAGTTGAGTAGTCTCCTACACTCTACCTCCACTCTCCCTGCACTCTCTCTGCACTCTCCAATATGCACTCTCTGTTAACTGTTTGCAGCAACACTGTCCCTAGTGCATAAGCATCTTGTCACATCTCTCCCTAGGCTCAGCTCACAGGAAAATGGCAGCCGCACGGGATCAGGGTTTTATAGCGCTCTATCTGTGACATCACAGAGGGATGGCTACCTGCGGATTGGCTGCACGGCATTATGGGTAATCTTGTGTTTCCGGGCTTGTCTCCTCTACACTTGCTGTCACTTTCTAACACTAACAGCCATTTTAGTAAAACTGATTCATTACCACGAAGCACAAGGAAATTTGGATTCAATTAGAATTGAAGTTTTCCTAAATTTCAGACCGAATTACGCTTTGGATGCTTTGCTTCGCTCAACACTAGTTGTCAGTAAAAAAGTGATACTGAAATCCATTGGACTCTATGAGCTGCCCCAGGCTGAAAGTGTAGATTGAGATGAGCAGGGGTCCTAGGACAGAGCCTAGAGGGATGCGAAAGAGAGGGGGCAAGATGAGACGAGGAGATGATGTGCGGGTGGGAGGCACTAAATGTCCAGTCTGTGAGGTATGATGTGATCCAGCAGAGGGCCAAGAGATGAGAGAGTTATTAACAGAAGGGAGTGGTCGATGGTGTCAAAGGCAGAGAATAAGTCAAGGAGGAGGAAGACAGAGTAACGTTGTTTGTCTTTGGCAGTTACTGTAGCAGGTCGTTGGTAACTTTGGTAACAGCAGTCTCAGTTGAGTGGTGGGGTCCAAAGCTGGATTGTAGCCAGTCAAAGAGGGAGCAGGAAGAAAGGTGGGAGGACAGTTCAAGGTGGACACGTTGTTCAAGTAGTTTTGAGGCATATGGGAAAAGTGATTTGGGGCAATAGCTAGACCAAGAAGATGGGTCAAGGGAAGGCTTTTTGAGGAAGGGTGTGATGGTAGCATGTTTAAAACAGAAGGGGAAGACACCAGTGTTTTTTCATAGGTTAAAGAGATGAGTTTGGGCAGGGATAAACACTATGGTGAGATTGGGGATTAGGTGGGATGGGATCAGGTCAAGTGCACAGGTGGTGAGATGTGATCTATAGACTAGGGTGAAAAGGTTTTCCTCTGTAATGGTGGAGAAGCAGTTTTTGAGGGAGTGTAGGCAGAAGCTTTCTCTGATGTTGTTAATGTTTTGTTTGAAGTACATTATGTGGCAAAGCTGAGATGAGGGGTGAGAGTGTGGGCACTGGGGGACGAAGAAGAGAATTAAACGTGTTAAAAAGTTGTTTAGGGTTGTGAGACAGCGAAGATATGAGAATGTGACGTAGGCCTGTTTTGCAGCATAGGGTGCAAACTTGAAACTGATGATCAATCTCTATTTCTTTGTATTTACTTTGCTTGACATGGTTTAATTCTGTTGATGGCTTTGGCTAGATGACCTCCAGGAATCAGAAAAATGTAATGCAATAATGTCTATATACAAGTAGCTGTATGGGCGTGCACTGCACCCCAATGTGCCTGCAGCCAATATTGAACAGGCAATTGACTGTACTATTTGATAACTATTTCCTATAAATAAATCATTAGAGTAGATTCCATAGCAGGAAAATGTGGACAAAATATATTTTTTTTCATCTATATATGGAGCCATGCTTTTGTCACCCTGCCAGGCCAGAATGATGCCAAAGAATATCTGGCTACATGGACAATGTCACCTACTTAAAAGATTATAACTATGATAAATCACAAAATAAGTATTCAAGAATGGTCCGTCCATCATCTTTCTAAGAAAAAGTACTTGACCTTTGATACAATCAGCTTCCTGCTCTTCTAAGGAAATAATGATAACAAAGGAAGATACAATTTTAAGATCTATGTAAGGTGATCTAATACTCAATACCCATTCTGTTTTTTTTTATTTGCCTGCCTACCTGCCTGTGTTTCTGCCACTTCCCTAATTCCTCCTCTGTTTTTTGTGTTTCCCAATTCATATATACTATACAGGCAGTTCTTCACCACTCCATCCAATTGAGATAAACACTTCCACTGGATTTTGTCCTGCATGCTTTGGTGGAGCTTCCTCTGGAGAGCTTCTGTGTTCTGGTGATGGGTCTTCTTCTTGGCTGAATGTCTGAATGTCTGCTACCTGATGCCCTGGCCTACACTGAGAACAGATCGCACTATGGGCTTGCGAGATAATGTATGGACATCCAGCTACAGCCTACGTTTACGCCATATAAAAGATGAGTAAATCTGCCAATATGTTTTTGAGCTCAAGGTGGATACCCCGATTCTAAATAAATTAGAAGACAGCTGCACATGTATAGATGTCAGATATAATCATTGTTTGAATATGTGCTCCATTCAAAGCTTATTATGCAATTAAAGAAGAACTCCTGCAAACATTTTTATTCTCTGACCTGTTAGAAAGGTGCATGATATAATCTGTAGTGAATGCAATCTTCTCCTCAAAGACTGTATTTTTGAGTTATCCCCTCTCTTCTAATTGTAGCTGGGTCATGTGACCAACTCCCTGACCTCCAACTGACCCAGGACAGGAAGCCAGTTACTGCTCTGTTCATTCCTATGAGACTGAAAGTGAGGCTCCCATAGGAATGCATAGAGCATTAGACTTCCTGTCCACACATAAGATGCTGTGTGAGTTGGAGAGTCTGATTCCTAGTCACATGACACTGATGAGAAACATCAGGGAGATATACACTAACTCAAAAATATAGCCATTGGTAAGAAAATTACATTCACTACAGATTACATCATGTACATTTCTAGCAGGAAATGGAATAAATTTTTTGCTGGAGTTCTTCTTTAACCACTTCCAGTCTGCCCATTGACTATAAACGTCCTGGTAGTGGATCTCTATCTCTGAATGGACGTTTTAAAATGACCTTGAGCTTTGCCCCCTGTGTGCAGCACCTGTACATAGAAGCTCCATGACTCAGCTGCCTCCTGACAGCCAAGAACATGGAGCTTTAACCTGAGACCTTTTTTCCTGGCCTCCAGGCTTTTGATCACTCTGACAAGCTGTCAAAGCGATCACAAATGCTTATGCTATCTCCCTCTCATTACTGCCGGTCACAGAGCAGTTTACAAACCACATATGGGGTGTTTCTGCAAACTTTCAGAATCAGGAAAATAAATATTCAGGTTTGATTGCGGTTTACCCTTGCATATCTAATAGGAAAAATGAATGAAAAATTGAAAATCTGCAAAAAAAAAATATATTTATTTTTAATTTCACCCTTCCTTCTGTTGTAATTCTTGTGGGGAAATCTAAAAGTGTTAACAAACTTGTAAAAATCAGTTCGGGATTACATGTGGGGGCTGTAGTTTCTAAAATATGTTCATTTATGGGAGGTTTCTATTGATTTAGCCCCTCAAAGTCACTTTAGAACTGCAAAGTCCTTTAAAATTAACTATTGGAAATTTTCATGAAAATCTTAAAATTACATCTAAAATTCGAAGCCTTCTAACGTCCTCAAAAAATAAAATTACATTTCCAAAATTATGCCAACATAAAGTGGACATATGGTGAATGTTCATTAATAACAATTTTATTAGATATCCCTATGCAACTTAAAAGCAGAGAAATTAATATTTAAAAAATTTTGATTTTTTTCAAAATTTTCAGTAAATTTTGGATTTTTTTATAAATAAAGGTAAAATATATTGACTCAAATTTACCATTAGCACAAAGTACAATGTGTCACAAGAAAACAATCTATGAATGCCTTGGATAAGTAAAAGCATTCCAAAGTTATTACCACATGAAGTGACACATGTCAGATTTGCAAAATTAGGCCTGGTCAGGAAGGGGGTAAATGGCCTGGATGGGAAGTGGTTAATTAGGCATAAATACTGTACATAGTAGTAGTATTGTCCAGTTATAAAAACTATAGACTCTATAAACTGCTTTATGCTATGTATGTCCACAAGAAAACCTGGAATAAAGACTTATGACATGAAGTTACGGAATGACAGAACTGATAAGAACTAGAGATGAGCGAGCACTAAAATGCTCGGGTGCTAGTTATTCGAGTCGAACTTTTCCCGATGCTCGGGTGCTCGTTTCGAATAACGAACCCCATTGAAGTCAATGGGAGACTCGAGCATTTTTGCGGGGGACCAAGGCTCTGCCTAGGGAAGGCTGGGTGAAAACCTGGAAACCTCAGAAAATGATGGAACACCACGGAAATGGACAGGAAAACAGCAGGCGGCAGCATGCATGGATGCCTCTGAGGCTTGCCTAATCCCACCATTACACCCAAATTCTCCTGCAACAGCCCTGGTGGTTACCCTCATGGCAATTGTGCTCACCCAGACAAGAAAGGCGAGGCAAATACCCATCACATGTTAGGGAAGCACCCAACTAGGTGCAAACGAAGGTCCATCACCGCCTGCAGGTGACACCACTGCTCATGCTGGCGACTGCAGCTGAAATCAAGTTTAGTATCTGTTCTTATCAGTTGCTGTGCTGCTGTGGTTATAGTGGTGAGCATAGCTACTTCCAAGCAGTTTGATCCGGGTTCGATTCCCATCTATCGCAGGAGGCAATTCAGAATTAGTACAATATCTAATACGTCCCTATCCGGGTAAATTGTTTATAGAGAGGGCCTGTAGGTGGGGGGCAGGCTGGGGGGAAGAGGTTTCGCTGGAAGAGCCAGAGGAGTGCCCCTGGGCTAGCGTGTGTGGTGGTGACAACAGCCGGAATGGATTTGGAAAAACTGTTGCTTTAACCCGTTATGGTATGATTCTTCTCAGTTTAATACCGTATACATCCCCTATCTTGGGACCCTATATTTAATGGATTTTTCGAACACGGAAACGGAAAAAAGAGCTTGCTCTGGCCAGGGGAGTGTCCATGCTCTGCCTATCACAGGTCATGAGGCAGATAAAAGAAGAACAAAAACAAACATCAGTACAACTTCTAATACGTCCCCTATCCGGCTAAATTGTTTGTAGAGTGGGCCTGTAGGTGGGGGGGACAGGCTGGGGCAAAGGAGGTTTTCGCTGGAAGAGCCAGAGGAGTGCCCCCTGGGCTAGCGTGTGTGGTGGTGACAACAGCCGGAATGCATTTGGAAATACTCTACGCATCAGCCGGTGCAGTATCGATTCTTCTCAGTTTTAATACCCGTGTACGTCCCCTATCTTGGGACCCTATATTTAATGGATATTTCCGAACACGGAAAAACGGAAAAAGAGCTTTGCTCTGGCCAGGGGAGTGTCTTTCCCACTGCAGCTAAGGGGACGTGCCCATGCTCTGCCTATCACAGGTCAGGAGGCAATTAAAAGAAGAAAAACAAAAAACATCAGTACAATATCTAATACGTCCCCTATCCGGGTAAATAGTATGGAGAGAGGGCCTGTAGGTGGGGGGAAGGAGGTTTCGCTGGAAGAGCCAGAGGAGTGCCCCCTGGGATAGCGTGTGTGGTGGTGACAACAGCCGGGTGGAGTTAGAATGACGACACAGGACCCCAACATAAAAATTTAGCATCAACTGGTACAGTCGTAAATTATGAGATTGATCAAGTGTGGCATGACTTTTTAGATGGAGATTGCATGTGGTCACGTACTCCCTGGAACCCCATAGTCACCCCTTCTCTGATGTGCTAGCACAGAACATTCTCTGCCCCAATTCGCAAGACCTTTTGCTGTTTCCGTGTGCTGACAGTGGTGATTTACCAGTGTTGTCTGAGGAGGTGGTGGACAATGGCGAGACACAGGTGTCGGGGGGTGAGATAGTTGTATGGGAAGCAATTTACAGTGGGGACTCCTTGGGGGGGACTTTCTCATGATGGGACAGATTCAACTTGGGTGGATCAGGCACAGGAACAGATGAATTTTTTGGGGGGTTTATTTAACTTTTATTTAGCAAAAATAACCACAGAGATATTTATTCGTTATCTTCTCTGCGCAGTCTGGCGTTGGGGTTCCTCACTTTGATGGCGAGCTGTGCCGCTCTCTCCACAATGGTCTGTGTGTTCTTAGATGGAGACTTTGTCTGCGATTTCAGTACAGAAGGACTTGTTGCTAATCCACAGAACCTCGTCCTCCTTGACATTGTGGACAAGGAATTTGCGGGTGGACCAGGAATTTGCGGAACCCTGTGAGCAGCATGTGTTTGGTCTTCTACTTGCTACCGTATCCAATGTTGGGCAATATAGATTCGCAAGTAATATTATTTTTCACACCTATCCCAAAAATAAAAATGTATGCAGTATGCGCAAATAAAACTTGGAACTGGAATTGGAGAGAGGGCCTGTAGGTGGACCTCCGGAAAAATTGTTTGAATAGAGGGCCTGTAGGTGGACCTCTGGAAAAATTGTTTGAAGAGAGGGCCTGTAGGGGGCCCTCCTGAAAAATTGTGCTAAGAGAGTGCCAGTTGGACCTCTAAAAAATGGCGTTTTTTGGGTCAGCGTTAGGCAAAGACGATATGGAGGAGGAGGAGGAGTAGAGAAGAGGAATCGGATACATAAGTTATTTAAATCTTTAGCTGCTTTCCCCCGGAGGAGATTTGAATTCCGGTGAAATCCAGGCTTTGTTCATTTTAATAAGCGTCAGCCTGTCAGCGCTGTCAGTTGACAGGCGTGTACGCTTATCGGTGATGACGCCACCAGCTGCACTGAATACCCGCTCTGACAGCACGCTAGCGGCAGGGCAGGCCAGCACCTCCAAGGCGTACAGCGCCAGTTCAGGCCACGTGTCCAGCTTTGAAACCCAGTAGTTGTATGGAGCAGAGTGATCGCTACGGACGTTGGTATGGTCAGCTAGGTACTCCCTCACCATCTTTCTGTACAAGCTCCCCCCTACTCTGCCTAGACTGGGACAGGTGACAGTGTCTTGCTGGGGTGACATAAAAAACTGGCAAAGGCCTTGGAGAGCGTTCCCCTGCCAGTGCTGGACAAGCTGCCTGCTCGCCTCCTCTCCCCCGCTACTGGCCCACAGAACCATGCCCTCTGCCGCTAGCGGCGTCAGATGGGAAGAATTGTTTCAGCTTGTGCACCAGGGCCTGTTGATACCTATTCACTCTCATACTCCTTTCCTCTGCAGGGATGAGAGTGGAAAGGTTCTGCTTGTACCGTGGGTCCAGGAGAGTGAACACCCAGTAATCGGTGTTTGAAAAAATTCTTCTAACGCGAGGGTCACGGGATAGGCAGCCTAACATGAAGTCTGCCATGTGTGCCAGAGTCCCAACACGCAAGAATTCCCTCTCCTCACTGGCCTGACTCTCCATTTCCTTCTCCTCCTCTCTCCTCCTCCTCCTCAGGCCTCCTCTTCAGCCCATACACGCTCAAGAGTTAAGGACTGAGCACTGGTACCCTCTACTGTCTCGCCGACATTCTCCTCCTCTTCCTCCTCATCCTCATCCCCTCCTCCGATACGCGCTGAGAAACAGACTGGAGGGTGCTCTGGCTATCAAGCGACGTATCTTCCTCCACCGTCTCTTGTGACAAGCGCAAAGCATCCGACTTGAATGCTGAGCAGTGATTTTTTCAACAGGCAAAGCAGCGGGATGGTGAGGCTGATAACGGCAGCATCGCCGCTAACCATCTGTGTTGACTCCTCAAAGTTGCCTCAAATCAGCCTGGCAGATATCAGAAATCTACCGTCCAATCCTCATTGTAGACTTGAGGAATCTGAGAGACCTGACTACCAGTTCTGGTGGAAGATCGCACATCTGGGCAGTCTACAATCGCTCTGCGCTGCCTGGATAAACTCTGGATAACATGGTTTAAATGTTGAATTCCATCTTTGTGGGCACGTCGCACAACAGTCGGTGAGCGGAGCAGTTGTTGGCGGCGCCTGCGCTGCCCTGAGAGGTGGCCGCACCTCTGGTGAGCAAAATCAGACAGATTTGGGGGGTATGTCTTGAGGAACCGGCTGAACTAGTTAGATTTGAACACGAATGGAGTGGGGCCCAGGCCTGGCCATGTGTACAGTCTGCCCGAGTTACAGAGCCGCCACAAAGTTACGCCCGTTGTCACACACAACCATGCCTGGCTTGAGGTTCAGCGGTGCAGCCACACATCGGTCTGCGCAGTGATGCCCTGTAACAGCTCTTGGTGGTGTGCCTTTGTCAACCTAAGCTCAGCAGTTTGAGCACCGCCTGCTGGCGCTTACCCACGGCACTGCTGCTGCGCCTAGAGCTACTGACTGAAGGCGCCGTGCCCACGGATGGTAATTCGGTGGAAGAGGAGGGGTCGGAGGAGGAGGCATAGTAACGTCTGAGAGACCGTGACCGAGGTAGGCCCGCAATCCTCGTGTGGGCATACATGAGCGGTCCCCAGGGTCATTCCTCGGTCCAGCCTCCACCAAGTTAACCCAATGTGCCGTCAGTGAGATATACGTGTCCCTGCCCGGCAGCACTTGTCCACGTGTCCGTGGTTAGGTGGACCTTCTCAGAAACAGCGTTGGTCAGGGCACGGATGATGTTCTCTGACACGTGCTGGTGTACGGGCTGGGACGGCACATCGGGAAAAAATAGTGGCGGCTGGGGACGGAATAACGAGGGGCAGCCACCGCTATGAGATTTCGAAGGCCTCGGTCTCTACCAGCCTATAGGGCAGAATCTCCAGGCTAAGCAATTTGGGGATGTGGACGTTGAGGGCTTGGGCAATGTGGGTGGGTGGACTGTATTTCCTCTTTGCGCTCCAGCGTCTGCTGTAAAGACAGCTGAACGCTGCGCTGGGACACATTGGTGGACGCCTGTGGAGGATCGTGGAGGCGAAGGTGTGGTTTTCCGGCGAGAGGCGCTCGTGCCGGGGTCCTGGGCAGGGGATTGACTAGCAGAGGCAGCGAGTGACGCGAGGGGTTTACTAGCAGAGGCAGCGAGTGACACAGGAGAAGGAGCAGTGGTGTGACCCGGCAGGTGGTGGGAACGGCCTTGGTTCCATTGAGTGGGTGTTTAGCACTCATATGCCTGCGCATGCTGGTGGTGGTTAGGCTAGTAGTGGTGGCACCCCTGCTGATCCTGGTGTGGCACAGGTTGCACACCACAGTCCGTCGGTCATCCTCACTTTCTTTAAAGAACCTCCAGACTTGCGAACATCTAGGCCTCGCCACGGGAGCTTCACTACGTGAAACAGTTGCTGATGATGCACCAGCTCTGGCCCTGCTTCTCCCTCTGGCCACACCACTGCCTCTTACAACCTGTTCTGGTGCAGCACTCGCCTCCGCCTCAGAAGCACTGTCTTCACTCGGCATATCAACCCAGCTTGGGTCAGTCACCTCGTCATCCTCCGATTCCTCAGTCTGCTCCCCCCTCGGAATTCCTCCCCTAACAACAACTTCACCACTGTCTGACAACCGTGTCTCCTCATCATCCGACACCTCTTTACAAACTTCTTCCACTAAGTGAACATTGTCACTGCGACAGTTGGAAAACTTGGGCATCGGGAACGAGGTCAGCAGCAACCTGAGAAGTGGTTTGTGACTCTGGGAAGGGTCCAGAAAACAGTTCCTGAGAGTATGCCGGATCGCATTCCAAATTTTCCTGGGAGGGGGCAGACTGGGGGGAAGGAGGTTAAGGTGGAGGAGCCATAGGAGTGCTCCCTTGGGTAACGTGGGTGGACTGCGTGGAAAACTGACTGGTGGACAAATTACTTGAAGCATTGTCCGCAATCCACGAGATCAGCTGTTCGCACTGTTGTGGTTTCAACAGTCCTCTACCACGTGTCCCTGTAAGTTGAGACATGAAGCTAGGGTGTAGCTCTGCGGCGTTCCCCTGCTCCCTCATCAGCGGTACTGTCTCACCCTGCC